>VDFB02000015.1:8746399-8853684 GCA_007258455.2 Sequoia sempervirens | reverse complement strand
TGTAGTCATAACCTCATATTTATAACCAAGGATTTATCTCCAAAGAGCCTCTAATAAATTTATTTCATGTGGGTTATGGTTGTATAGTATCATTAACTATATAGGGGTTTTGAGGCGGATAGTTGTTCTTGGTTCAATGACAATCTTTAGGGCCAAGACAATAGGTGGGTTTGGTTGTCATTAATTTGTAATTATCCATTTTGTTTTATTTTAGTACCTATAAAGGTATACCCATAAGAACACCCTCTTGATTCTAAGATGAACTCAAATTGTAGGAGATATAACCCACTCTCATAGAGTTGACCTTTAACCCTCCATGTTATTTTGATGAGTTTATTTCACTTGCATGGTGACAACCTTGGCCTTGTGAGTGAGATTTTATTATAGAAAGTGGAGCAGTGATTTTGGGACCTAGTAGAATGGTACTATTGTTAAAAGGATAAAAATTACCCCATAATAGTAATTAAGAAATCAGTTTGGCGTGGTTGGGTAAATTTGGCATCCCATCAACTTACACTAATAGAATGATTCCAAGAAGGAAAAGGCTTATTAGGTTGAGAAGATATTGAGGGCTTTGTTGGTGGTTCTAACATAAAATGAAAAGCATTCCTTGGAGGTTTGTATGCTTCAAGGATTTCCTCACTACTGTGAGGTGGCCACTCCATTATCAAATAATAGAAACTTGGCTATTAAAATTCATGTTTCACATGAACAAATGTCAAGGTGACTACATCTGGTTATAAGGCACTTTATTTTCTCTTAGTTTAAAGTGTGGTTTCTTTATTGGTTAAGAAACATTTTTTCTCTCCTCTCCTTTCTACTTTATGTAAGTAGTTTTTAACCATCTATGGATAGTTGGAATGGATGCATTTACCCTTTGGGTACTTCATCAAGTGTAATATATAATTCAAACCCTAGATGTTATAATAGAGCATATATTCATGAATACATCCCAACACAAAAATCGCATTCAAAACTATGAGCATCCATACTTGAAAAAATATTAAGGGTAGATATGCTTGAGGAGCTCAAAAGGGAATATGAAGAAAGAATCAAGGCCATATGATCACAATTGTACCCTACTATTATAGAAAAAATATCCATCCCCTATTATTCCATTTGATCCTATTTACAAGTAGTTTGACCTCTCTTTAGTCAATTATGAAAGGCAAACAATGATGGCTTTGATCTTCCAAATAATGCTTACGTTTAATGGGTATGATCTTCATGAGGGGGATGCACATGTTGGAGTATTTTCATATTTATCGAAAAGATATCACTTTGAGGATGAAGACATGTGGATGAAATTTATTATTAGATCACTATACAAAAAATCAATGGATTGGTATCAAAGTTTCCCAAGCATTATTTTGCTTCATGAAATTATCTTGTGGTTGCATTTGAAGATGATTTTTTTTACATCTAGACCCTATTACTCTCAAGTCAAAGAATTGGAAGACATCAAATGGCAACAAGAGTATATATTGGAATATAGTTAGAGATTTGTTGTTTGTATTTCAAAGATCCCAAATGATTTCCAACCTAACATCCCTACCTCTATTGATATATTTATTAGAGCCTATGATGTTAATTTAGGTTGTGATTCAATATGAGAAGAGTTTAATTTGATAGACATGCAATAGGCATATAGGTGTATTGATTTAATCAATGTTCTATGAAGGGATATGACTAAAAAATATTTATCCTCAAGAATAGAAGTTATTGATGATGAACACATTGTTGTAGACAACAATTTTATGAAAGTGGCATCAAGTAGATGGTAAATGCAAGAAGATGAGTCCACTTCTAGTGGAAATTTTGGACTAAAAAAAACTTGAAATTGGGAAAAATGAAATAGGATCTTGTTATTTAGCAAACGGGATCTTGTTATGCTTTGGGATCCCAAGCCTAAATTTAGAATAAGATCCTGAGCCTAAATTTAGAACGGGATCCCGTTTTGTGATGGTATCCTGAGCCAAGAATTATAAAATGGGATCATATTTACCACAAAACGGGATCTCGTTTTGTAATAAACAGGATCCTATTTTGTAAAGGTTTTTTTTTTTTTAAATGCGCTACAAGCTCATTTTCGCTAGAGCTCACGATGACAAAGAATGAGATCTTGAGTGCAAACAACAATCTGTCGCCACCAAATGCTCTCGGGTTGGTTTTTTTTGCATTTTTTCCATTTTTTAGTATTATATTAGATATATTTAGATTTTTTTGGTATTTTATTTAAATTAGTTTTTTATTTTGTAAATTTCCTGCAAACATTAAACCCTAGAAACTAAAAAAAAATTACCCTAATTTGCATTGATTTATGTTATAAATCTGTATGCAAATATTTCAAAATTAGATAATACTTAATTTATTTGAGAAAAAATCTATGTTTGAACTTATTTCATTCCACTATTTAGCACTTATTATTAATTGTTTATTCGAGGCACATACAACTAGAATTTGTAGCACATGGCATCCATATGTACCCATGCACAAACACCTACTCTCTAACATATTAACATACATATAGCTTTCTATCGACATAATCCTTGAAACTCCTTTAGGAAAGGTTTAAGAAACTCTCAAGTAAACACAATTGATAGGTATAAAAGGTTATACTCTAGCAACTTCACCAACATCCTTCCTCCATGATCCCATGCCCCCTTCCTCACAAAAATCCTCCATCTTGAACAAACCTTCAAAGCTAAAATTTGATCAAATCAACCAATCCAATCAAACCAATCAAATTAATCGATCCAATCAACTTAACATAGCCATGAAGGAATTTTATCCTAAGACTACAAGAAATGAATCAAAACATAAATCTAGTGAGTTATGCCACAAAAATACAAGCATGAGAATTCCAAGATCATCTAAAAACCCCTAACATGGATATTTTTACAAATCAATATACACAAAAGGCTAAATGAACTTCGTTTTCCCCTTTCATTCTTTCCATAAATCCAAGATCCATAAACCTCATAAATGTAATAACATCCCAATTATTGACACTTGAAGTTTAATATATACATACAAATATCATTATTAAAGGCCTTGTAAGGTTAAAGTAAATGTACCCACATCATAAAATTAACATCAAGATCCCTATTCAATGTATGATCAAAATTTTCCACAACTAACTCAAGGTCAAAATTATCATGTTGATCCCATTAATCAAATCCAAGGATAAAAATCATATCAATCACCCATGAACCCCATCTAAGAGCCAAAATTCTACCCATTTTATCCAAAAACCTTTACGTAATGGTATTTTCTTAGTGAATAGTGTTGAATGAACAAGACAACTGAGAGGGGGGTGAATCAGTTGTATCTTATCAAAACATCAAAACCCTCATTAACATTTAGATCCACATGCATTCATTAAAACCTTAATTTGTTATGATGAGTTAGCATGAAAAGCATAAAATAGAAACTGAAATAACTTTAACACCATGCATAAGAGAACACCAGATTTACGTGGAAAACCCAAGAAGGGAAAAACCGCGGTGAGTATTGGCTCACAATATAAGTAATTGCAAAACTAGTTACAAGGGCTCATTGCTAGAATAGGACACACTGTCTAGAAAGGCTCACAGCCAAGGCTCACTATTGGAATACAAAAATAAGATAGAGAAGAAATGTTACACAGAGAACATTATCTCAATGCAATAGAAAATCCACCACAATAGCTCTAACACCTTTGCAATCTGTTTGAATGATTGCAAACACCTTTTACTCACTACATCTGGTAATCCAACACTTGAAATTTCACACCGCTATGCTCAATTTCACATCATTTATATCTCATACTTCACACTCTCATCTATCTTGACCTCCTTCAACAATTCAACTTGTAACTGAGGGTAATTTTCTAAGGTTAGATTATTAATCAAATCGATATAAAAACAAAACTCCAAAGACCTATCGAGTACAAAGGAATTTAAACAATAAACAGTTATACCTGTAAATCAAGTTCTCCATGATTACCTCCATAGTACCTTCTTACTTGCTGGTTTGTGTTGCCCTTAGATACATTGTGCGAGCAATCTGCAAATGTCTAAGTCCTACACCAAGCTTTGAAGGATTTTAGATATGCCTAATACCTATGCCTAAATGCCTATGCCTATGACTATGATTGCCAATGTCTAAACACACTAAGATTTGATCCAATAAAAATACTATAATTGTAATGAGAAGCCTAAGTGTGCAAGTGCAAGAGTGTCTAAAGTGAATGCGTGTAATCAAAAAGTGAGAGGAAAATGGAATTTTATAGAAAATGCCATTTTGAATGGATGGGTGAGATTAATTCATGACGAAAACCTAAAATGAAAGGTCCAGATTAAATCTGAGAATCCCTAATTAGGGTTAGGGAAAATTCATTAATTGAACGGTCAAGATAATATCTCAGATAATCGGATCGACGGTGGAAAACAAATGAGATAAATTAATTAGAAAATAAGGATTTTCGAAAAGACAAGAAGATAAAGACTGCCAAATTTGTGAGATTCAAAAAAATCAAGAATCAAGAATCTGCCCAATTACTTGATTTTTGGAAGATAGCTACTATTTTGAATTAAATTAATTCAAAATAATGATTTTTGTGAGACAATAAATAATCTTTTTCAGATTATTTACCAAAAATGGTGACAGTTAAGAATGAGATGACATTTTAAATATTTTCATTTATTTAAAATGAGAGGAATATTAATTTAGACAATTAAATAATTAAAGATAATTATTTAATTTAGAGATAAGATTAATTAATTAAATTAATTAATCAATTCATTTAATTATGACTTAGTGACATATTAAATAAATAAATATAATTCATTTATTTAATAATCGGGAAGAATTAATGAATAAGGATAATTAAACAAATTTAGAAATTTATTTAATTATAGGGAGACTTAGACAATTAATGATGTATTTAATAAATAAATAAAATTTATTTATTTAATAATCATGAAGAATAAAAGGACATGAATTAATTAAATAATTATGAATTATTTAATTAATAGTCGAATGTGGACCAAGGACATAATTAAATGTTTTAATTATGCTAGGACGAAAGTGGTAAAAATG
This sequence comes from Sequoia sempervirens, assembly GCA_007258455.2. Classification (NCBI taxonomy): domain Eukaryota; kingdom Viridiplantae; phylum Streptophyta; class Pinopsida; order Cupressales; family Cupressaceae; genus Sequoia; species Sequoia sempervirens. Next base: position 8,848,602 of record VDFB02000015.1, on the reverse strand, counting down.
AAGCTTGCAGGCCTAGGTCATTTTTAAGTGTCTACATTTTGCCCCTCTTTGTCATAATGTAGCATGTCGCATTGTGACAAACAAAATAAGTGAAAAATATGCCCCAGTAAAGGTACGGAGTATCATTGCCCCCTCGGGAAATTTTTTAAATTTTGGGTCAGCAATAGAAAAATTTGTAAAGGGTCTCGATAAATCAATTTGATGACCAGAAAAACAATGGTGCAGTCGGTTTTGAATTCTGAAATGTTTAAAGCAGGTAATGAGTAAGTCAAAGTTGGTCAAATGAGCCTCCAGTAATAACCTCGTTTGAGAAATGTCATTTTGACTTTATAAATAGGTTGACAAAGGGGTAAAAGTCAATTCATTTCCACTATTTTACTTTGCAAACTTTGAGAGCATAGAGCGAAAAGGAGCACAGCGAGGATGGTGATTCCAGTGACAGAGCATCGCAACGAGATCGTACAGACATTCAGATGGCCAGAGGGCTCAGAGCCAGCGGTATATACCCTTGTCTTGCTTTGTAATTTTTTTGTTTTGCGTGCCAAATTTGAGTTTCTAGGGAAAACAACAATTGCACCACGACGCAACTGCGTTCGCGTAAGCCGCAATCATCTGCACGTTCAACGCATATGATGAGTCGCAACGCGAATGACTAGCTAATCGTAGGGTGGGTGAGGCGTTGCGACGCATTTGATAAAAACTGCGATGCATTCACCTAACCAGGTCGCATATGAGTATTGGAAAGCCGCAATTGCACTTTTGAGCGATGCATTTGCCATATTGTGTCACAATTGCTAAAATTCGTGATGCAATTGCCATAATGAGATGCATCTTGGCAACCGATCGACGCAATTGTCATGTTGCAACGCATTTGAGGATTTTTGAGACACATTCGAATATTTGCGACGCAATTGAAATAATGCGACGAATTTGATTTCATTTTATTTTATTGTACTGAGACCAAATGTGATACTTGTGAAATCGTTAATGCTTTTGATGATGCTGATAGTTGTCTAGAAAGTACTGATATGTTGTTCGCCTTTTTGTAGAGGCAGCTTGCCCCTATCTACATGCGAGAGAGCAAACCGACCACATTTCAGTTTGCTGACCAGCTGAGCCCACGGGAGTAGCGCCGATTGATGTGACTAGGGTTGTTCTACGTTGCCTACATGCCCACCATTCGGGCAAACAGGGGAAAACTGACTGCGCTACGTGAGCGTTGGCATTCAGAGACTTGCTCGTTCCACCTGCCGACAGGTGAGGCTACCATTACTCTGGAGGACATCTATTGGATTTTTTGAGTACTGATCCGAGGGGAGTGGATCGTCTACGATCCTCGGCATGGCGAGACCTTCTGAGCATACTACCGAGATCAGGGTGCAGGACTGGGCATCTAGGGTTATGAGATCAGGTGGGAGTTCATGGCAGAGCACTATAGTCGCTTTGATGCATTCCTTGCAACTTTGATTGGGGGGATCCTGATTCCCGATCGTCGAGGACACGGATTTCCTATTGGCTGGGGAGACGTCTTGGTTGGCATGAGACGAGACAGGACCGTTTATGCTTGGGGTCCTTGCTTACTGGGGACACTCTACCATCAGCTACATGATATTGCCTATAGGAGAGGAGAGAGCATCTCGTGTGGGACTACGCTAATGATGATATGGGCCTGGGAGCACATATCCATATTTCGTCCACCGATTAAGAGACCACAGTTGGCCGATGGTATGCCCTATGCTTATTACTACACCGGTGCCTTACAACAGACCTGGATGGGTGAGACAAGTTGGTGGCGGCATCGGATTGACATGATGATGTCCTTTATCTGGAGATTGTATCGAGATTGTGGATAGTGGGATGATGAGGTAGACCACTTGAGCCTCTGCAGATAGTACCCGTATTTGATTGGCCGGACAGTGCAGACTTCCCTGATTATTGAGATGTATTTACCACAACGTGTCTTGAGGCAGTTCGGAGAGCAACAAGGTGTACCTGCAGGGACAGCCGAGTACGCTCGGTCTTCCAGAGAGTATGCTTGGGGACCAGCGATTCCAGTGGCCTTTGCAGAGCAGCAGATTGATGAGCTAGTAGCCCAGGCATGGGAATGGAGGGGAGGATCAGCCGATCCCGGGACGACAGCTGATTATGACCTATGGTGGAAGACACACAGGCAGAGTCAAGCGAGATCATTTTCATCGATAAATCAATGGTCATAAAACAAATCATCGCAAAATCCGGCAAAGCGAAAAACAAAGGTAAAGCGAAAAGTCAGCAAAGTCGAGAGATCATGAAATAGGATGCTCGGTGGTGAATGCAAAATCGTCATCAAAGAAGAGATAAAGGAAAACAGGAAGAGTCACTCGAGATCGCCAAAGGGGAAAGAACTATCATGGAGAGTCAGAAAGAAAGCGGAAAAGAGAATGGAAGAATGAACAGAGGAAGAGGTGGATCTTAAAGAGAACAAGGGAAGTCATGAAGAGATCGCGGAAGAACGATAGAACAATAAAGCGCCAGTATAAAATTGGCGTCGTGAAGAGAAACCAGATTGTGATGCAATGAATCGGAAAAGGTCATTGATTCGAAGATGGGTAAAGCTCTTCCGGTGGTCGGTGTGGTCCGGAAATAAGTTCGTCAGCAGAATCGAACAGTGATCCCATACTTAATTCAGCTTCGGTGGTGCACTCTGATTCATGACGTATACGAGAACCTATAAGGGGACATGGCTCGCGAGTTGGCGGTACGGAAAAACACGGGGTGCAGAGGCGTGCTCGGTTGTTGTATGAAGCGGCCCGGTGCCAAGGAGGCAGCGAGATCCTACTTTGTCTCGGTCACAGTCGAGGACAGGCAGTGGCCACAGATCAGGCAGTGCTAGTGGCAGTAGGAGTCACACCAGCGTCGGAGGATCTACCTCGACAGGGCACACATCAGTGCACAGGTCACATCACTCACATCGGCATACCCCGAGTCACCATTCAAGTCACAGCCATGGGTCGACTGGTTCAGTGCAGAGGTCGGTACAAGTATAGCCACCAGTGATTGATCCATCTACTTCTCAAAGTCCGGCCGCAGTGACATCACAAGTATCTGTTGCCATAGAGATGACACCTTCCTTCGCAGTTCCACTAGTGGCACAGGCAGAGGTTGCGAGAGGTCCCCCTATCGGTTTAGTCTCAGTTTCAGAGTTGCAACCACCACATTCTTCACCACGAGGGGATGATGAGAGTCTACCCTAGGGGAATTTTGTTATTATGACACACTATGTATAGATTATTGAGCCTGCGAGCTCCATTTTTGGGATATCCCCTAACTTTATCTTGTGACATTGTACATTTTTGAGATGATGTTATATGATAATGCAGTTTTGATGCGGCCTACATGTGATATGTGATGCTCTTTGATTTAATGCATTATGATATGTATGATGTATGATGTTGATTTATGATGTAGCATGTATGTCCTATGATGCTTATTTATGATTTTGATGCTATGATGATGCAATACTTACTTATGTGAGATGATAATGATAATGATGTGCATAATGTATTTAGTAAATGGATGTCATGTTGTTAATTATGTTAATGCACTTGTTTGTGATTATGTATATGATTTAATGTTGTGGATGATGTATGTATGGACCTAATGCAATGTTTGTATGATCATGTATGCACTTATGTTTTTGGATGTCATAGGATATCATCGTGAGATGGACGAGAGAAGATGACGAGACTGATGAGAGAAGATGACCAGACCGAAGAAAATGCATGTTAATTCCTAGACCAAATCCTTCAAAGCTTTACTGTAGGACTTTAATATTTATTGCTCTTAATCATCATTGAGCAGACTATTGTAATGGCCAACAAACACCATGATATGACGTAGATCAAGGTGTGCAAGGTTGTACCATCACGTAAGACAAGCAGTTGCAGACAAGGATGATCATGACTCATACTAAGAGCGTGATTGCCCTAGTCTTTTTGTCATAATCAACCACAAGCAGAAAAAGACAAGGACAAATCATGAAACGTCGTTGCTTTTCTAAATCCTGTTTCCAGAACATCCTTGAGAAACTAGTGGCATGATTGTCAAAATACAAAAATAGAGCCCTTACCATGATATGTCATTGTTTTTCTAAATCCCAAAGTCAAGACCTCACTGAGAAACTAGTAGTCATGCGTTTCAATCGTCATGATACATTGCTGCTTCGCTAAATCCTGCTTAGTGGGATCTCGCTGAAAAACTAATATCATGATAAAAACTAAAAGACAATGTTCAAGTGTTTTCCAAGTGCGTCTGGATATCCATTGTTCCGATGTCAAGATTTTAGGTTTAATGATGATGAGATGCCCGAGTGTTAAAGCTTTGATGCTGCTCAAACGACAAATATCCAAATTTGCCAAATTCAAGGACACATCCTGAATAATATGAATGCCAAGAGAATTGATCTCCAAATTCCATGTGATGGTGATGATGACGATGCCTAGGAAGGACACATCTTGAGGCATAAATGACATAGTTGGTTATTCAGAAGGACACATCTGAAAAATATTGATGTCAAGATGAGTGATCCTTAGATGTCGAATGACAGTGATGATGCCTAGGAAGGACACATCCTAAGGCATGAATGACAGAGGTTATCTTTCAGAATGACACGTCTGAAGGTTAACCGAGATTTGACAGTTTGACAGGGTATGATAATTTGACTTTCTTTGACCGAGTTTGACTTGTGTTTGACTATATGTCGATATTGTCATGATGATATGATTGACCTGTTGATGAGATTGTTGTATTGAAATAACTGATTGTCATGATTTGTTCTTAGGAGTTTACCCATTTGAGAGTGATTTTCTTTGTCTCGAAGATATTCTGACGTGTGTGCCAGTGTAGTGTCATGAACCCTAATGGACTGACCTAGTGCGGCCTCGGGGGCTCATCGACAGATGGCCTTGTCTATGTCATACACTCAGAGACCTCGTAGTTCGACCCGACCAATGACTTTGTACAAATGACAGAAGTTTGAATCATGATTTTATTCTGACAAACCTAAATGGATTGACCTAATGTCTCGGGGACTCAAATGTGAGTCTTGCCGACGTAGCAAATGCGCAAAGACAACGTAGTTCGGACAAATGACAAAGACTAATTCATATGACTGACTTTGACAAGAGATGACAATGTGTTTGCGCTCTTCGAGCGGTCTGATGTTTTGCTTGTGGTTTTCTTTAGGACATTTTATGATGTTTAGGTCTTTCTTCAGGACATTTTATGATGTTTTTTTCTTCTTCTTCTTCTTCTTCTTTTCAGACTTTTTGTGATGTTTTTGTCTTTTTTTAGGACTTTTTACGATGTTTTTGGTCTTTTTTTAAGGACTTTTACGATGTTTTTGGTCTTTTTTAGGACTTTTTTCCAATTGCCAAGATCATGTGCGACATCCACTGTAGTTTCATGATAAAAATTTTTCCCCCAGTCAGGTCCAAGACTTAGCCATTTTTAAGGAACATGGACAGGATGCTGCTGATTTACTAGATGGACAGTTGTCAGGACTTGATGTCAATCGTTTATCCACTATGACAGGTAGGGTAGAATGTGGTGGTGATTTGCGTAATAATGGCAGAAGTACCTTTCATCTTAGGCCAAGGTAGACAAAGTGACAGTAGATGGCAGAGCAATGATTGATTACGCATGGCACCTGTTTGCCAGGTTTTCACCATGGTACTTGTCCAAAGCGCCTGTTTGCCAAGTTTTCACCATTGGATGAAATTTTTCTTTTTACTATTTTCTTGACTTTTTGATTTTTTTGGTGTCACCAAGACGCTTGTTTGCCAGGTTTTCATCAGGGTGACAATTTTTTGATTTTTTTGATTTTTTTGTATTTTATAGTTTTCAACTCAATCCTCTGATGCTATGCGTAGAACCTTCGAAGATGTAAAATATTGATGGGCTCTGTTAGTTGTTCTCCATCTGGTGTGGCCAGCTGATAAGCTCCAGAACTAAAAGAAGATATGATAATGTAGGGACCCAACTAGTTTGGTTCAAGCTTTCCCGGCTTTTCTCTGTCAGCTTGGTTCTTGGGGTTCTACATGAGAACTAGGTCGCCAATGTCAAAATTCTTGATCATAACCTTGTTGTTGTAGCTCTGATAAAGACGGTTCTGATATGCTTGGAGATGGTTAAGTGAATTTTTCCTTTTTTCTTCTAGCATTTCCAGCTCATGCAAGCGTGATTGTCGATACTCCTCTTCATCTATTAAACCCTTCAGGGAGACTCATAATGAAGGAATTTCAACCTCAATGGGCAAGATGGCCTCAGCGCCAAAGACAAGGGCGAATGGAATGGCCCTTGTAGGTGTACGAATGCTAGTTCGGTAAGCCCACAGAGCAAGGTTGAGTTGTATGTGCCAGTCACGGCCAGCGTCATTGACAGTCTTTTTGAGGATTTTGACAATGGTTTTATTTGACGCCTCGGCTTGACCGTTTCCTTGTGGGTAGTAGGGAGATGAAAAATGGTGTTGAATATGAAATTGCTCACATAACTCCCGAACGTCTTGGTTTTTAAATGGACGTTCGTTGTCAGTGATGATGGATTGCGGAAGGCCATACCGGAAAATGATGTAGTTAATGAACTTGGATATTTGCTTGCCGGTAATATATGTCAATGGGATGGCTTCAATCCACTTCGTAAAATACTCAGTGGCGGTGATAATGAATTTGTGGTCATTGGACGAGGTTGGATGAATTTTACCCACGAGGTCAAGTCCCCATTGAGCGAAGGGCCAAGGAGAAGTGATTGGTCGAAGTTCCCGTGTTGGAGAATGGATCAAATCGTTGTGAATCTGACATTTGCGAAAAGTCCTCACATATTCAATTGCACCTTTTTCAATTGTTGGCCAATAATACCCAAGTCTCGTTACTTTCTTAGCTAGAGTAGGACCACTCGAATGAGATCTGCATATACCGTTGTGCACTTCGTGTAAGGTCATACGTGCTTCGTTGGTGTCGAGACATCTAAGGAGGGTGTCGTCAAAACTACGGCAGTAAAGGGTCTCACTGACGATGGCATACTTTGCAGATTTTCAGATGGACTTCCTTTGGTTATTGGATAGGTTCAGTGGAAGGGTTTGATATTTTAGGTAGTCATAAATATCCTGATACCAAGGAGAGTTGGGACCAACAAGTTCGCAAACCATTTCTTATTTTGGGATATCATATGTCGGCATTAAAAGTTGTTCTATTAAGAACTCAAATTGTGACACATTTTGAGGGATGTCCAAGAGAGAACCAATAGTAGCCATTGCATCAGCTGCCTTATTCTGTGTCCTGGGGATTTGTTCAAAAGAATTCAAGTTGAAGTATGTCAGGAAACTATCCACCATCCTCTTGTAGGGAAGCAACTTCTCATCCTTTGTTTCATAGTCATCATTCACTCGGTTGATAACAAGCTGGGAATCCCTGAATACAAGCAACGTTTGAATTTTCCATTTAATTGTCATTTTGAGACCTGTGACTAGTGCTTCATATTCGGCAATGTTATTTGTACAAGGGAAAGTGATCCAAAATGCCTTAGGAATTGAATCCCCCTGTGGTGTGATAAACAAGATTCTAGCGCCTGAGCCATGACCAATATGAGACCCATCAAAATATAGCTTCCATGGTACCGCCGGTTCCGCATGAAAAATGGACTCATCGGGAAAATCAGTTACTAGTGGATGAGCGACTTGAATCGGTGCATTTTCCAGTTGATCTGCTATTACCTGTCCTTTTATTGCCTTACACTTGACATATTGTATGTCATACTCGCTTAGTATCATGACCCATTTTGCCAACCGGCCTGTTAATGCCGCCCGACTTAAGAGATATTTCAGTGGATCAATCTTGGCGACCAGCTGTGTCTGGTGACTGAGCATATAGTGTCTTAGTTTTTGGGATGCAAAAACAATAGCAAGGCATGCACGTTTAATGTTTGTATAGTTCAACTCATACCCTATCAGTATGCGGCTGATGTAATAGATGGCTCAATCTTTTCCTTCATAATCATTATGTGCCAGTAATGCCCCCAGTGTTGAACTAGTAGTTGAGATGTATAGGATCAATGGCTTTCCATGAATTGGAGGCATGAGGACTGGTGTTGATAGTAGGTAATCTTTGATTTGCTGAAAGGCTTCTCGACATTTATCTGTCCATACAAAAGGGATACCCTTGCGCAACAGATACTAGAATGGGTGACACTTATCTACCAATTGGGCTATGAAATGCTGAATAGATTGTACTCTACCTTGTAGAGTTCTGAGTTTACTGATTCCTCTTGGCGAAGGCATGTCTATGATGGCTTTGACCTTTGTTGGATCAACCTCTATACCTCTTTGGGAAACTATGTATCCCAAGAGTTTTCCTGATGTGACCCCAAAAACACACTTCTTAGGATTTAGCCGGACTTTGTACTCTTTGAGTCTCTTGAAAATTGTGTCGAGCACCTTCAGATGATCTTTCCTGGTTACTGATTTGGCTAATAGGTCATCTACATAATCTTCCATTATTTTGTGCATCATGTCATGGAAGATTGTGGTCATAGCCCTTTGGTATGTGGCACCTGCATTTTTGAGACCGAATGGCATGACATTCCAATAATATGTACCCCATGGGAAAGTAAATTCCATTTTGTGTTGGTCTTCAGGAGCAATGCGAATATGATTATTGCCAGAGAAACCATCCATGAGGGATAGCATCTCATATCCTGCTGTGAGGTCAACTATAATGTCAATGTTTGGCAAAGGAAAGTCATCCTTTGGGCATGCTTTATTTAGGTCTCGAAAGTCTGTACATACACGGATTAGCCCATTTGGATTTGTTACCGACACCAGGTTAGAAATCCATTCAATGTAGTCGATAGACTGTATGAATCCGGCGTCTAGTAATTTCTGTAACTCAGTCTTGACCAATAGAGCAACTTGAGGGTGCATTTTGCGCAACTTCTACTTGACTGGTTTAGCATTAGGTAATAGTGGCAGATGGTGCAGAACCAATTCTAGGTCCAATCCTAGCATGTCAGCATAGGACCATGCGAAGTTGATTTTTCGTTCTGTAAAGAATTTATAAAATTCTAATCTCTCATCTTCAGTTAATGATGCAGCAAAGAGGACCATCTTGGGATCTTCTACAGTTGATATGTTATCCTCTATTGTGTCTTCGATAAGCATAGCCGATTTCTCCTATTGCATGGGGAGAAAGTCTAGTCCTCCATCTTTGGGTGCCTCAGAGAGGTTTTCACCCACAGATACGTCCTTTATTTTTACTATTTTATCGTCAAAAGGTGCCTTTCAGTTTTCACCTAGAGACGTTTCATTTTTTATTTTATTCTTATTTTTACTTTTGCGACTAGAGGATGGAGCAGTCTCACTGAAATATGCTGTGTAGTCTAAATCAATGGTGAATCTTGATTTGTGGTCCCCACTGGGTATGCTTTCTCATAATCCCATAAATTCAGCAATTGCCTCATCATTCTAAAATGTGTCCAGGGTTGGCGGTCCTTGTTGGTCCCAATCGACTAGCTCAGGGTAAACTAAGGAAATGCCATCATCAATGTTGGTGAATTGGGGTGAGGATGAGGAAAGTATGTAGACGGATTCAGTGATGTTGTAGATGAGATTATCTTCATCCAACTCTACATCGAACTCTATCCAATATTCTCCTTCACTAGTGTCATATTCGTTGTCCAAATAAGGGGTGAAGGTTTTAGAGCCCTGGTTGTTAATGTCGTCTGATACTTCAAATGGATTGGACTGAAGGGGTTCAAATGATGGGTGTTGTACGTCATGGGAAGTGGTAATGGGACTTTGACTATTTGGTGCCTATTCAATTTTGAATGTTTTCCAGAACCGTTGTTCAGAGGTCAGTTCCCCTGGTTCGACAAACAAATCATCAACACAACAGTCACTTAGGGATCGTTCTGAGCCAAATTCCCACTCTTGGGAGTTAGTTTCGGTGAGGGTTTCCTTAGTGGTCTCAACACTTTTCGAAGTATGTACTCGCTCACTCGAAATTCCAATGATACATCGATCGTCATTGTCGGGTGAACCAAACCCTAATCCAAGACACTTCAGAATTTGAAAAGTTTCTATGGGTTCCCTTCAGTCGGTTTTTTTTCTTCCTAGGCCACTAGTACCATCGTAGCCTTTAGCCTTCATTATGTCATAACCCTTGCCATACTTTTGAACTGGTAATGGGGGTAGTGTGACAGTATCCTTATAGATCCATCATGTAATGTCAGCAAGGTCTTCATTACTCATGTCTCCCCATTTGATAAAAACTGTTTTGGGTGGAACTTTGAAAGTTTCCCTGGATTCCATTTTGAAACATGGTCGACCATATATCTTTGGAGACTTGGGTATTGTTGTTATGTTGTATGTTGTATTTAGCTTGAACTCTCTATAGTCGAGGTCCTGGATTTTGACAGTGGATTCAGTCTTAGGGTTTGACAGAGGCGGTGGTGTGGCGGAAGACGTGGATGGAGTGGATGTGGAAAATGATGTGAGTGTGGATGGATCAATGTATTTGGATGACAAGGAGCCAGGTGCTTCCCGATTAATAGGCACTCAGTTTTCAGAAATACCCCTTAGGTTGGTATAATATTGGAAGGGGTCGGGGTCTCCGTATATGGTTATTTTTGTGCCGTCAAATGGAAACTTTAGGCATTGGTGATATGTGGATAGAACGGATTTTAAGGCATGAATCCATGGACGGCCGAGCAAGATGTTATATGGTAGTTCCAAATCCAGGACCTGGCAGTTTGTGTCCACAATGATTGGTACCACTCTGATAGGGAGAGAGATAATGCCACATGAAGAGTGTTCCTCGTCATTGTATGCTTTGATCACTATACTCTTTGTTGGGTCTACGCACGCATCAGAGAACCCTAGAGCCTTAACTAGTTTGAGGGAGCATATGTTCAATCCTGCTCCGCCATCTACTAAAACCTATCTAACTTTGTGCTTGTGGACAAAAGTTTCTATGTGCAATGCATCATTGTGATTGGTTTTAGGTGATGAGTAATCTTGATCCGAGAAGGTGATGTGGTGAGGCGTAGTGAGATATCCCACCATGGTTTCAAATTGATTGACATCGATGTCCTTGGGGACCGACGACTCGAGAAAGGTTTTATCTAGGATATCTTTGTGTGCAGGGGATATACGAAGTAACTCAAGTATAGAGATTTGTGTGGGAGTCTTCCTAACTGGTCGATGAGGTTGAATTGACGTTTGGGTTTCCATTGCTTTGTGGTCGGGACAGGTTCTGGTTGTTTAGCAGATGGGCCAGGTATGGTTATTTTGGGTTGTCTAGCGGGAGGCAGACTAGCTATAGTAACCTTGCCACTCCGAGTAGTAGCGTTACAGTGGGGTGCTCTCCTGACCATAATGGTATTGATGTATTCATTGTTAGTTCAGACATTGTTTATAATAGGTCCACTAGAATAGTCATACTTGACTCGGGTGAAGTTAGCTTGATTATTGTGCATTTGTGGACCTGACGTGGAAGCCTTATGAGAACCATGGTCCTGCAGTGGATTCTTATGGATAGTATGATCTGAATTGGAGGCAAATTGAGATCCACCTACTTCAATGACGTGACTTTCGATAAGATCTTGTATTAGGTTTTTCAATTGTCGACAGTTAGAGGTTGTATGTCCTTTTGCTCGATGGTATTCACAAAATGCATTGTCATTCCACCATGCTGGTTTGAATTGTCTTGGGTCATACATTTTTGGTTCTTGGAGTGTAATGACCCCATTCTGGAGACATTTCTTAAGGACTTCTTCAATGGGTTCATCCAAAGAAGTGTATGTGCCACCTTTAGGAAATTGTCTTGTCTGACGGTACTGTCCCAGATTATTTTGACTGTTCTGATTGTTTAAAGGGACATTAGTAGGGGGTGTTGATGTAGTTATTGGTTGGTGTTGTTGAACCCCTTTTAGGGCTAGTACAGGACCCACAGTGTTTGCAGTCTTGGCGTCAACAACACCATCATTTGTAACGTGTTTATTTTTTATCCAGTATTTATTCTTGTCGGTGGTTGGATTAACATTTGTGTTTTTGGAACCATATCGTAATTCTCCCTTTGCGATAAGGGCTTTCTCAATCTGGACCCCTTTTTCAACTAAATCTGTGAAGTTTGTGCAACAATGTATTTGCAATGCATATTTTAGAGGCCCCATAAGTGTTTGGACAAACATGTCGACTTTCTCCCTTTCGGGGATGTCAATGTGACATCGACTAGCAAGGCTTCTCCATTTTTGAAAAAATGGGATAAATGTCTCTCCAGCATCCTCTTGCGTGAGAGTGCACAAGTTAGTGATAGAGGTATCCATGTCGATGTTGTACGCGTAATTTTTTATGAATTTTTATTTAAGCTCATCCCATGTCTGGATATCCTTTTGTGTGGAAAACCATTCAAGGGCTTGACCCACCAGACTTTTAGAAAAAAGTCTCATCAAGTATGTTTGTTCATAGGTGATGTCCATACAATTGGTTACAAATTCGTGAACATGTTCAATGGGGTTTGTCTTGCCTCTGTATTTTGTGAAATTGGGTGACACATATCCCAGAGGAAATGGAGGCATGTATAAGCTCATGTCGAATGGGTATACATTTAGGTCATATGATATTTCCGATTTCTTGACTGAAACGTATATGTTTTGAATAGTTTTTTCTACCCCCATCAGTCTTGTTTGGAGGGCATCCATAATAGGATCGTTTGTGTTTTCGTACGTTGTATTGCTTGGTACACCATAGGTTCCCATTTTTTGTGCGTGAATATTGGTGTATTGTGGCGGTATGGATTGTTGTGATATGTATGACGGGTGCGGATTGACGTGTTGTTGATATTGAAAGTTATGATTGGGTGCGTGTTGGTGAGTATGAACATTAGATGAGTAGGTTGGGATGTGTCCCCCAGCCATGTGTGTCATTATTTGGGGAATGTGATGACCATGAATGTTATGATGTGTTAATGATGCCATGGGTTGTGTTACTTGGCCACCTTGTGCGAATTGTTGGGTTTGCACAAAGGGAATGTTTGTATTTGTACCTTGGGAGGCAATGACATATGACTGTGTTGTCGTGTTAACGTTTGGTTGTTGTCCTTGGATAAAAATGCGTCCCTTGCCCCCTCCCAAAGGATTTTTTGAAATACCACTGAGCGGATATGTTGAAGGTGTACTCATGGTAGTAGATGTAGCTGTCAAGGGGGGGGGTTGTGACTTGATGATGCCCCCATGGCATTTATCGTAGTGGTAAAGAAAGGATTGGAGTAATTTTCCCATATTGTTGAGGAGCCAAGAGTGGTTCCAGCCGATTGCGATAGTGTTGTGGATGTTGTGGGCATTGTGGATGATTGTGATCCTCTAATAGATGTAGTATTTATTGTGTTGGAGGTGTTTGGGATGTTGGAGGTAGCATGCACTGTCGTTGTGGTGTCAAAGAAGGTATTGCCCGTGGTGTTTGGAGGTTGACCACTATATGACATGTTATGCATGTTGTCATTAGGGTCTGGAGGTGTTGATTGTATCGTGGTAATGTCGAATCCTTGGGGTAATTTGGCTCCTTGACTCAAGAGTATGGCCAAGTATCTGTCTTTGTCGTAAAGGACCATTGTTTCAACAAATTGAGAGGTCTCTAGGTCTTGTGCTGCTACCTCTAAGTTTTCCTCGAGTATTTGACCGTACTCATCTTTACGCAAGAATGGTTCAAATGGACTATTCGATGAGGGTGGTGTCGTCATTAGAGGTTGATTGTTTGTTTTTCCAAATGGATAGTCAAAGGTCCAGTTTGGGTCATACGTTGGATTGTTGACAGTGGACGTGGGGTCTTGCCGAAAGTTTGCTATTTGTCTTTGTTGTTTCTGAAGTCTAGTTTCCACCATAAATGATATTGCTCAAATGAAAAGGAATGACAACTAAATGCAGTGATGACGCTATGCAAGGTCTAAATTCCAAATGACGACTAGGATGACTGATGTTTTTAGATTTTTGTGAATAGGATATGCAATGTGAAGACTTAAAATGCAATTTAAGACAAGGGTATCTAAGCACTTCTAAGCACAACCTTTGTTTTCAATTTTGGTTACTAGAGGACTTTGTTGAAAATGACAAGGTGACAAGGTCGAAATGACTAGTGAATTTTCCTAACTAGACTTTTGAGTTGGAAAATCCCACAAAAAAGGATAATGACTGAAAAGGGGTTTGATAACTTAGTCCAAAAGAGCCTAGTTTTGAAAACAATGATGTTGCAAATTGTGCTGAGATTTACCTAATCCTAAGGATGCAAAAATGTGAACCTAGGGACAACCTAATGTCGAATGTATGCAACTAAAAATAATGAAGGATGAAACCTATGGTGATGAATGCAAACTAATGGTCAAGACTTTGAACAATTTCAAGTTTGGTTTCTGATAGAGTCTTCTTGGAAACAGTGTTTGACAAATTATTGACAAGATGAAGACTTTGGATTTGACTTTGTATGAAGTTTTAAATTGTGACAGGCAAATGCGTCGTTTGAGGTTTCAATTGCATCTCTGTTTCGTGAATGCGGCCCAGGTTGAGCAAATGCGACTCAGAATCAGAAAAATGCAACTCAGTTTAGCATATGCGACTCAATGACAGTCAGTTGCGTCATGGTATTGCGAATGCGGCTCAGATTGAGCAAATGCGACTCGGAATTAGAAAAATGAGACTCGGTTTAGCAGATGCGACTCAATGGAAATCAGTTGTGTCACGACGCATGCATATGCGATATTTGAAAGGTCGAATGCGATTTAACAGAGTGATTGCGATTCAGAAAGTTAAATGCGGTTTGACAAATGCGACATAGTTTGTAAAAAAAGAGATTTTGTTTTGTCATTTTTTATGGAAAATTTGATTTGTTTGATCTTGAGCGTTTTGTTTGGAGCTGTAAATGTGATGAGTCCATAAAGCACTTGACAATCACAGTGTTTTAAAAGTAACCAATCGCACATCAGATAAGTACAATCCTAGGTTAGGCCATGACAGTATTCGCTAGATTCCACACGGGTTTCCCCAACCGCATATCTATAGTGTGTGAATTCAAAAGCTTGGCTGCACGGGCTCCCCCTTATAGTGCACTCTCTTCTCAGGCCAACCAAGCTTCCAACCCCCATGAAACTCTCATGGTGAGTTGATCACCTCTACTACAAACTGCGAAAGTGTGGATGCCTTCACACAGACCGGTGTTGCACTAGCAAATAGAAGGTTTTTGGCTTACTACACAAATTTTTTTAGTTCGGGACCCCTGTTCGAGTGGCCATACATGGAGCAAGAGATTAATCACCATTAAGGTGGCACTCCAGCCTGAAGAGGTTAAGCTCAACAGGGTTTAAGGGAGTACAACTCCGTCCGTATGACACATCCGCACTCGCAATCTTAGGTTTTCCCTTAAGATTTACATTTATATACCGGTCGGGGGTAGCTTGGCTTTAGCTCCATTGCCGGTTTGAGTCACATTGGGGTGATGAAATCCCTAGGCAGGCCCAATTTCTAGAGTTGGTAATCGTTTCTCTTACACCCAGGATCGCTCAAAAGTGCAAGGGGAGAGGATACTCCGATATACCAAATCGTCAGGTAAGAACAGATAAAAACTAGTCTGAGTTTTTTATCACCGAGTTTTCACAAGGTGAGAGCATAATCCCCTATTGTTTTACAAACACATTCAGACATAGAAAACAAAAGTTCATTTTAATTGTACCAAAAATGAAATGTGCGTTACACTACTAAAAATGCAAGCACATTGTTTTACTATCTAGCCTTTGACAATCGAACCTACAAGACAATCCGTTAGTAGTTGTAGTGTTTGTCTTCAACCCACGAAAAGTAACTGCCAACAAGCTGCAAACCTTGATTAGTAACAGAAAACCTTATGCTAGGCAGCATGCAGGAAATAACCAGGTTAAAAAGAAACACAGAAAACTACAAAAGAGAAAAAAAAAACCGAATGTAAACCAACAGAAAATCTTACCAGTCGAGTGCTTCACGACAGAGCGATTGCGTCGCTTTGTGTATCAGATGTTTCTTGATATTTCAAATGCGGCTTTTCCTATGTCGATTGCGTCACGACAAAGTAATTGCAGCTTTTCTGTTGGCGAATGCGTCGCGACGCATCAGATGCGTCACAATTTTTTTTTAAAATCGGTTGCGTCGCTCCGTACCTGTACCTGTAAAATAGTAGAAAACACAAAAACCATACGAAAATAACAAAAAAAATGGAGTTGGGTTCACCAATGTAACTGAGGGTAATTTTCTAAGGTTAGATTATTAATCAAATCGATATAAAAACAAAAACCCAAAGACCTATCGAGTACAAAGGAATTTAAACAATAAACAGTTATACCTGTAAATCGAGTTCTCCATGATTACATCCATAGTACCTTCTTACTTGTTGGTTTTTGTTGCCCTCAGATTCGTTGTGCGAGCAATCTGCAAATGTCTAAGTCCTACACCAAGCTTTGAAGGATTTTAGATATGCCTAATACCTATGCCTAAATACCTATGCCTATGACTATGATTGCCAATGTCTAAACATACTAAGATTTGATCCAATAAAAAGACTATAATTGTAATGAGAAGCCTAAGTGTGCAAGTGCAAGAGTGTCTAAAGCGAATGCGTGTAATCGAAAAGTGAGAGGAAAATGGCATTTTATAGAAAATGCCATTTTGAATGGACGGGTGAGATTAATTCATGACGAAAACCTAAAATGAAAGGTCCAGATTAAATATGAGAATTCCTAATTAGGGTTAGGGAAAATTCATTAATTGAACGGTCAAGATAATATCTCAGATAATCGAATCGATGGTGGAGAATAAATGAGATAAACTAATTAGAAAATAAGGATTTTCGAAAATCAAGAAGATAAAGACTGCCAGATTTGTGAGATTCGAAAAATCAAGAAGATAAGAGTTGGATTGAAGATCAGATTTGGAAAATCAAGAATCTGCCTGATTACTTGATTTTTGGAAGATTAGCTACTATTTTGAATTAAATTAATTCAAAATAATGATTTTGTGAGACAATAAATAATCTTTTTCAGATTATTTACCAAAATGGACTGATAGTTAAGAATGAGATGACATTTTAAATATTTTCATTTATTTAAAATGAGAGGAATATTAATTTTGACAATTAAATAATTAAAGATAATTATTTAATTTAGCAGATAAGATTAATTAATTAAATAAATTAATCAATTCATTTAATTATGACAGTTAGTGACATATTAAATAAATAAATATAATTCATTTATTTAATAATCGGGAAGAATTAATGAATAAGGATAATTAAACAAATTTAGAAATTTATTTAATTATAGGGAGACTTAGAGAATTATGATGTATTTAATAAATAAATAAAATTTATTTATTTAATAATCATGAAGAATAAAAGGACATGAATTAATTAAATAATTATGAATTATTTAATTAATAGTCGAATGTGGACCAAGAACATAATTAAATGTCTTAATTATGCTAGGACGAAAGTGGTAAAAATGAAGCTTGCAGGCCTAGGTCATTTTTAGGTGTCTACACAACTCATACTTGTACCATCTTCAACCTTGAAACACTTTCCAAGGTTGGTTATGCACCTCAAATGTGCAAATTCAAATTAGGTTGATGCCAAAACACTTTTGTAGAATATAAAAGTGAATGCGGACCACATCAAAACTTAATTGGGACCCAAATCAACAACACCACTTAACCACACGCTACCACAAACAATATTTATCCTTCACATGTAGTGCAAACACCAAGTCAGTTGTTACCCATCAAATACCATTAAACTTTGAAGTACACGCTTTCTCAAACTGAAAGATGACTTGAAACCATACACCATGCTTGAAAAATATCTATAATATTCCTCCAACATCCTAAAATTCATCAAACTCCTTTGCAACAACTTCCACCTGAAGAATGTACAAAGCTAGTACACTCAAACAACTCTACCAAACACTGTTATTTGAAAAGCTATCTTCTAAAGCACCAAACCCCAAATCCTCTTGACTGGGGTAAACTACCAACACCATCAACTCATCTTCAAAATCACAAGACCTGAAGCATAACTATGGAGAAACATAGAGAAAAAACATTTCTCCCAAACACCTCTGCAATGCATAGTCACACACTAGTGAACACAACCTCTATTGAACGACAATCCAACATACCATCTCTTGACTATAACATCTTTGAACACTTCTGACCAACACATCTAAATTGCATAAGAATATCTTCAACCTAGAAGAAATGCGGAGAAAAATCAGAACATCTCTTTGTAACCCAAAACAACACTACAACACTTTGTTTCCTCCTTTTATCAAATTTTCTCACAATCACTTAGAAACCAAGCACTAGAGACACAACCACAACATCTTCAGCACTACCAAAACCATAGATAGAATCTTATCAAAGAAACACCATAGATTAACACCAGTAGCTTAACTGATGACAACATAATGCAAAAAATCAAAGCATAGACAACACCAACAATTTATATTCAACACCAATCTCTCTCAACACATACAGTTGACACCAATGAAAACACAAAATTTTTGCCATCAATAACAACACCAATCTACACATACTTGCAACAATTTCCCCCTTTTTCATTGATGGAAACATGTGATGTGAAAAACCATCAAAGACACAACAGCTCTGAACATACTTGTGTCCTTTTCTCTTTTCTCTTTACTCACTCTCCCTTACATGATTCAGTTGAATCTCTCCCCCTTATTACTTATTATTTTTCGCATGACTCTTCTCCCCCTGTGTTTATGACTTTTTCACATGATACTCTCTCCCCTCCTTTGAAATCAATGGAAAAGGATTAAAAAAATTGCATTATTCTCCTCCTTTGACATCAATGGAAAAGGATAAATTCGTTTGCATTATTCTCCCCATTTGACATTACACAACTTACATATAACTACTCTAAAACACCTTTCCATTACTACTCTAGATACTCCCCCTTAGGAGCACACACCAATCTGCAATACCACTACCTACTCCCCCTGAGAGGTAGCCACCAACATCATTCCAGAATAAGGGATAGATCTTAAGATCCACTAGAATGATGCATCACCTTATGCATCTAGTTCAAAGAAGGAGAGGAAATAACCCCCAACTTCTCCTAGAGATACTCAAAATTGTCCTTAGGAAGAGCCTTAGTGAATATGTGAGCAATGTAATCTTTTGTAGGAATATATTCAATATTTACTTCATTCTCCACAACCTTCTCTCTCAGAAAGTGATATCTGATTGAAATATGTTTTTTTTTAATGCATCACTAGATTCTACAAATCTTCATCAACTTTGACACTTGCACTCTCAAAAATATTTCTCAATATTTTATTGTAACATTTATAAGCTTTTCTTTTAGTAGAATATCCAAGGAAGATACCTTCATCAAACCTTTCATCAAACTTTCCTAAGTTTTCATCATCTATCCTGATATATCATTTGCTTCCAAATACTCTAAATTACCTAACAGTAGGGATCCTTCCATACCACAACTCATAGGGAGTCTTTGTGTTGTTTTCTTTTGCTTGAACTTTGTTAAGTATGTAAATAGCAATATGAATTGCTTCTCTCCAGTAGACTTCTGGTAGGTTAGCTTCTTTCATCATAGTCCTTGTAGCTTCTTAAACAGTATTATTTTTGCTTTCAACCACTCCATTTTGTTGAGGAGTTTTAGGGGTAGACAAGTGCCTCTTTATGCCATTATTCTCACAAAATATGTTAAATTCATTGGAGGTGAATTCTCCACCTCTATCAGAACCTCAAACATTTGATCTTCAAATTCATTTCATTCTCAACCATAACTTTAAATGATTTGAATCTATCTAGAGCTTCAGATTTCTCTCTAAGAAAAGTAACCCATGCCATTCTAGAATAATCATCAATCAAAAGCATGAAATACCTGTCACTTTGAAGACTTCTCACTCTTGTAGGAACATAAAGGTTTGTATGCACCAATTCCAACAATCCAGTAGAAGATTGTTTTTTACCCTTGAAACTTCTTCTTGTTTTATTTCCAATCTGACACTCCTTGCAGACAACATTGATAGGCTTTGTAATCCTTGGAAAAAATCTCACTACTTGAACTGAATTGATTCTAACTAAGTTATCAAAATTGATGTGACACATCCTCATGTGCCATAACCATATTTCATTAATTTGAGTCATAAAGCAATGACCATCAACACCCTTGAGCTAATAAACAATTCCATTTGTCCTCTTTCCAACAACAATCATAGTTTTGGATCCCTTTTTGATTTCACATCCATCATCCTGAAACATAAGATTATATCCTTTGCTACACATTTATCCAACACTCAAAAGGTTATGCCTTAAACCCTTGACATAGTAAACATCATCAGTATTATTTTTTCCATTTGATGGCACCTTCAAATTTTGCAAATTTGAAATGCTTATATCTCTTCAAACGTGTTGACAAAGCCTAGGCTTGCATCCTGTCAAATCTAACCTAGATCCCCTCTTCGCTGATTAAAATTTTACAGCTCAGAGGTCATCTTGCAAATCTGCTTAGTAGAATTTTTTTTGGTACATATGGTAATATGTTTGCCCAGTTTCGCGCTTCCAGGATGAGTTCTGATGGGTTATTTAATTATTTTCTAATTGCGACCGGGCCAAAATTGGTGTTCCAGAAAGTTTCAAATTTTACATTTCTAAAGGAAACCCATTTCGTTTTTTGGTCTAAAACATCTCCAATTTTGATTTCGTCAAAAACGGAGGCCATATGATGCATTATTTTAATGCTTTTCGATTGTGGCGAATATGTCCTATGGGTCAGTTTACAAAGGAGGCACCTGAATTTTGGTGGCTGTGAAATTTTTTATTTAAAACCCATGTTTAAAATAATTGATCATGGCCACACACAAAAAATCTCGGCTCTAGGTGTCTCCATTTGTGCGTAGTAAATTTTCCCCCTTTGGGCAGTAGGAGAAATTAAAATTTGACATTTTTCCTAATGTTGCAAAAGCTAATGTTCAAAATATTTTATATATTTTAAATGAACTATTAAGGTGAAATGCATGTGAATTGTTGGCATTTTAGCGAAAAATTTAATTATTTTCCAAACTTTGTAATGTTGGACTTTATAATTTTTGCTTTCCCCACTTGTCATCGCAGTTAAAGCTCACGACAAAAGATGTGAGCGAGAAGCAGGGAAGTGTGCAACCAATGCATGGGAGGATTTCAAAGCATTCAAGAACATTATTAAATATTGCAAATTTTGTATCAACCTTTTAAGATGTTTTATTTGTCTTGTCTTTGTTTCCCCGCCAGCCCACTACAACTTTTGTTGGCGTCAGGAAATGCAAGCGGGGAAGCGGGCAATACCTGCAATGATTATAATATTTAAAGAAAATGACTTCGTTGCAGTTTGGGAGGAAGTTTAATATTTTAAGAGCTTTCTAAATTTTTAAAACTTTATCAGACAAACTTCCCCTGCTAGCTGTCGTCAGCAGATGCAAGTGAGGAAGCAGGGAAGAGTGTGGGAAGACTTTGGGAAATTAAATATTTGCACTACCATTTTATAAGGTTAGGAAATTAAATATTTTCAATGGCATAGTGTAATAACTTTGGAAATAAATAAATTCAGTAGGAAATACTACCACCATAGGAGGTGTGTGAGGGTGTTGGGAAGCACTATTTCACCTTATTTTTTCCTGGGTTGGATGATTGAGCACTTTGTTGCTATTTCCACATGATTTGATTACCTTTCATTACTTGAGAAGGATATTTTTATTGAGGGGGCAGAAAATAAAAATAATCACGTTTTTTGTCCTTGGGTGGATTTTAAAGACATGTGCAAGCTGGAAAATGTTGGTGTAACCTCCAGAATGATGCTCGAAGCATTTCTAATGCCTTGGAAGCATTTTTAACAAGGTTTTTGATGTTTTTGAGTGTATGGTGATGCCAAAAAGGCCCAAGATTCACAAATTTGCTATGGTTGCAATATGTCTTCTTCCTCCCTGTTGCAAAGTATGTGGAAGAGTTTTTTCTTTTGTCAAGCATTGACTTGCTCAATGTTGTGAATGTTTTCTCGGTGCCAAAATGATTAAGCTACAAAGAGATAGAAGTTGTGAGAGTATTGCAGATAAAATGATTGCCATACAAATGTTTGTTAAAATGTCAAGTCTATTGCACATGAAAATTGAAGAGTTTAGAAGGTTAAAATGTCTAGTAAATGTAAATTTTTTAGTGCCACTAAGTGGGTTTTTACCCAGTAGTAATATTTTTCACCTGCAAAGTGAAAATGGAGCCAGTAAACATGTCCTAAGGGGTCCTCGTAGGATGGATTAAGGAGATCTATGAATTAAGGTCCTAGGAAAAATGATGGCTTAAGGGGATCAAATTTGGTGAATTTTGTAAAGGCAACTAAATTTAACAGTAATATACATGATAAAGCGATTCTTCTAGATCAAAAATTAAGTTTCAAAGTAGGAAAACATGCACATAACAAACAAATTATATTGAATATCGATTTTTATAATAAAAAAAATGTAGAGTAATTGTGTATGTACATATACAAATTTGGCATATATGCCAACTTAATAAAATATTTACAAAATGTGGCTATGTCATCTCAAGAAAATCCAAAACTTGTGGCGGATCATCAAAATGTAGCCTCTTCACACTGGACCTAATATCAAAATGATAATAAATCAATTTTAACTATGTATATAAGCAATATCAATATATCGAATCAAAACATGTATTTAAATTTACATAAAAGTATATATATACTTACCTATATTTACAAGTATTCCATATGTTGTAGGTTGAATCTACATCCTCTTTTTTGTGTCAAAGTATGTGATGAATGTGATGATGGCTTAAGGGTCTACAAAAGGAAAATAAGTTAATTTTAACCATTTACGTAAGCAATATAAATATATCATCAAAATATGTATTTAAATATATAAAACTATATATATAATTACTTGTACTTACAAGTATTCCACATGTAGGTTGAATCTACATCCTCTCTTTTTGTTTCAAAGTATGTGATGAATGTGATGATGGCTTAAGGATACAAAACGAAAATAAATCAATTTTAACTATTTACATAAGCAATATCAATATATCATCAAAATATGTATTTAAATATAAAATTATATATATACTTACCTGCATTTACAAGTATTCCATGTTGTAGGTTGAATATGCATCCTCTCTTTTTGTCTCAAAAAATGTGATGAATATGAGGATGGCTTAAGGATACAAAAGGATAATAAATAAATTTTAACTATTTACATAAGCAATTTCAATATATCATCAAAACATGTATTTAAATATATATATATATACTTACCTATATTTACAAGTATTCCATGTTGTAGGTTGAATTTGCATCATCTCTTTTTTGTCTCAAAGTATGTGATGAATGTGATGATGGCTTAAGGATACAAAAGGACAATAAATAAATTTTAACTATTTAAATAAGCAATATCAATTTATCATAAAAAAATGTATTTAAATATATAAAACTATATGTATACTTACCTGTACTATATACTTATTTTATTGCACCATTTGCATACTCTCTTTTTTGCAATGCATCCATGATTGTCTCATGCTCTTCCATAGAGATTTTCCATAGCTTTTTATTTGTAGGTCTTCTACAATACCTCACTAGTTTTATATTTGTTGCCACCACCAAATGTGAGTAGTGTATAGTCTTCTTATGTGTTTCATAATCTTCGAATGTAGACAAACCATTCTTCCTTATTAGGTATTTTTGTAGCCAAGTACCAACAACCACCAATAAACTTGTTTGATAATGATATCCATGATCATCTTCTCAAGGTTCTATTAACTTATGTTTATTCTCCACACATCGATCTAACCAATATTATGTTTCCTCTTCATTCTCCTCAGGTGCAACAATAGCATACACATGTCCCACAAACAAAATTTAATTCAATAACTTTTGTGGCATATAATTTGACCAATCTACATACATGCATTCATATATATAATTAAATATATAACAAAATAGTAATAAATTGAATTAAATTACCTTCTTATCCAAGGTCTGAACATGGTCATAGTAATCTAATGCAAACACTTGATCATTGTCTTCAAAAAAAATTCATATTTATCATGTGTTTGTGCAGGTGTCAATGATCTTTGCTTCCATCTTCAACCCATTTTGTATTCCCACATGCTTCCCAATCTCCTAGAATACAAAACTGATAAAAACATGCAAGCTCCCTTGTCCAGATAGTCCATGTACTTGCATTCACTCTTAAATGGATATCATTTAGTAGATCCATTGATTGTCTCACAATCAATTCTAGGTAGAATTTTCTCTTCTTCAACCAACCAAAATAATTGTCGAACTATAGAGTACTTGCTTGATCTTATAGATAACTTTGTATTACACCAATCCACAATCATGCGTGTATATTTAAATTTTATTGCATCCTCAAATTTCAATTTCTCTCTAGCAAGAATTATTTTAACACATGCACCAACTCCATCATATTCTCCTTTACCATGCCCAGCTGCAAAAAATGTAACGCCCTGCAACGAAACCCCAGAGGACAACACATCTAAGCTACAATAATGGAACAATTTTATTTTTACAAGAAATAACAGTGAACTGCATAACTTAACATAACATATAAACTAAACTAAGTCCTCTAAGGTTCCATGATTGCATTACTAACACAACTATAAACATGAACATGACATCAAATAAACAACATTAAAAATATTTCATAAATAACTAACAAATTTATACAAGTTCCATTGCATGAGAGTACAACATAACTCATTTCACCATTACATTGTTTACAATAAGGCTTTCCCAAATATAATTGGGAAGATTACATCAATATTAGAATACATGATACAAATGATATATAGGTTCAATACATAACATAAGCAATTGTCTCCTCGAACTGATACAAGATCCAAAATTTGCTACATGAGGTACATTCTCCACACTCACGAACAACAACAAGGGAAACCCAATGAAGGAAAAATCACAATCCACCTAACCATATGGAACCCTAAGGTCCACCCCCCATGCTAGGAGATAACAATAAGGTCCCACTACATAAAATAGTCAAGAAGATAGTAAAACAACACCAAAGGGCTAACAAGACTCCAACATACAATGTACAACATAACATCACATAATAGTGACACTACTTCCAGAGGCATGCAAACAAAAAAGGGGGTCACATGACTAGGGAATTCTAGGTTGCATTAGGGAGGAGTGTCATCACATAGCTTGATATGGTTTATCATGGCTGATCTTCCTAGGCCCCGACCCCCATCCTGGGTTATCCTATTGGCCTCTACCGATCCCCGGCCCCCATTCAAACTCATGTAGAATCAACATACCTTTCATGAGGACAAGGCAATTGATCTTGCCATTTCAGGCCTTCCCATCTCATCTCAAGCCTAAACAATCACTTGATCCATGAGTGAGGAATCCAATTATCTTAATTAATGTGTAGTCTACCCAACCCCCAAATACATTATTTAGGTTATCACTGGATTAAGAAACTCCCAATGGGTTATCCTAGTCAACCAATTTGGGTTCTAGCCCCCATTGAGAACCACTCCCCCTACTAGCAAATAGAATACCCAACACATCAAATCAGGTAGAGCCATCTTGCACAAATTACAAAACCACAAGAACGCACACATAGAGCGAGGCATGGACCATCTCGCTCACAAAACCCAACCATAATTATAAACGAGCAGTGCAAGGCTAAAGACCCTTATGTACACATTTCAAGTACATTATCATCCACATTAAAATAAAACAATCATAAAACCCAACATACCAAATACTCCCCAAAGCCTCTGGAAACTAACCTTATCAATTTGGCACAAATTCCTCCACTTTAAGCATTAACCAAAATTACCCAATCCTACTAATCAAATGCATTATTCAATACAAGCACACAAATAAGCAATGCAACCATGAAATACATTATTACCACATAAAAAATCTATTATTCATGACACAACACTTAACATCATCCAGTAAACATACAAGTTCACAAGTTAGGTAACCTCCAATCCACAAAATAACATATATTTTCACAAATCAACATTCCAAACAATTGAAGATAAAACAATATTGTGCAGTTGAATGTACAATTCTATAATACATGTCATAAGACATTATTGACAACATTTCCATAATCTTATCAAAGCATTTATACTTCCATCAAGTCTAATTACTCAATTTAACTCTTACCTAGGCTATAAGGTTTTATGAAAGTAAATTTCAAGTGATAAGTCAATCCTACTGAAACACATTCTACTCTACTCAATATTTCGACCCTAAACTATATATTTCTTAAGACACAAAATATATCATCTAACTTTCTTTCATTCATTTAAACTTAACCAATTAGCTCATTTCAATGGATTATTTACTACAAAAAGTTATATTTAAAGGAAACTACATCATTAACCAAGCAATCCTCTCTATCAGACAAGTTAATGCGGAACCCTGATATTAAAGGTACCACTTTAATGAATTAATATATTAGCAATATTCTAATTTGCTTCACATAGCTATTCTATCAGTCAACCATTAGGTAATTGTAAAATAATCAACATCCTCATACTAATTAATTAACAAAGAGGTAGAGAACACTATCTGTTTATAACATGAACATTTAAAGCTTACTAATAAGATATCTTATAAACAAATATATATATATATAATATTTCCTTAATATGAAGAAGTAAAACACTTGAATCAATCTTTATTGAATCTATTTATAATACACTAAATTGTATTATAAATAATCTAAAATGTTAAATCAAGACATATGTAGATTTTCTTGACTTTTGTATTTATACCATATATCTACTATTTCCTTGTATACCAACTTAGTCTCTTCATGCATTGTTTTCATTGTATCTATCATTCCAAGGATTTCATATCTTCATACAAGTACTTCTACTCTTAATATCTATCTTCCACTTTTATGAATACTTCCTCGTGACCATTACACTATCCAGTCATGCATGTGGGTATGAGTTATCTATATCCCATTGTTTAATTAACTCAAGGGTCCCTACTTTGTCAGCTAAAACCGAATAGACTACTCGGGCAACAAGAGATATATATTATACAATGGAAGGGATGGAAGGATTTGAATAATTATCCTATCATGATTTTATCCTAACTATAGGAATTATTAGGTCGACGGTGTTTCAAGAGAGATTTGGGCATAGAGGGGAGAGAGAAGATCTAACAATTCCTTATGACAGGTTGCTAATAAACTTTGCAACAACGCTTGTTAAACTTTGAGGCTAGATTCAAGGATAAAATACAACAAAGAAGGAAAAGACATTCTGCTCGCATGGAAAATTACTCCAATGACAACCATCTTAAAATGGCAATGGGGTAATGATAATCATTTCATTGACATTCATAGTTCTAGTAACATAAGGCCTAATTAGTGAATTCTACTTGAACAAGGTTATGAAACGGTCAGGAACGCCATCAAAAAAATATCTTGGATACTTGATGGATAGGGTTAAGAAATCACTATGAAGGGACCAATTTACTATTCTCCATGCAAGTAAATCGAATCATTTGAAGTAGAAAATTAGCAATATAAACCAAACCTACAATATGGTAGAAGAAACGTAGAATATCAGCATAATCTAATTTTATTTGAATCCCACATTTATACATTCCATCAAGAATCAAACATAGAGCACATACATCGAATTCCCAGCACCATATATATATTTTCATCGATAGTACAATAAAATGCGAAATCATTAACTGCAGAGTATAGTTTGTCAAGAATAAACTATGACCACTAACAATAAGTCACCGACCCAAGAGGGAATACACCAAACCAAGGGAGGTAAATATTCGAATGTTGAATATGCATAGATCAATTTTGCAATGAAGTGCTAAAATCTTTAAATCAATGAAGCACTCAAAAACACATCTTAATATTGTAAGCTTTGAAATGTAAGGAAATATCTCTATGAAAATAGGAAAGCACTACAAGATCGAATTGGAGAAATTGAAAAAGTGCAGGTATGAGGCAACAATGGGTCACAAAACTTTATAGATTCTCAAAAAGAACAAAGGAAAAGTTACATCTTTTATAAGCTATCAAAAATAACTGTCATCCATTAAATTGTTCAAGTACAGAAAGTGAAGGAGAAGTATGCTCTAAAGACGAATCCGTCGGTTGAATAACTATTGAAGGATTTCCAAAGTACAAGATGATCAGCTAAGATATGGAACCTTCATGAACCAATCACATCATGCAAGAGGAAACATCATGAAGGTAACATGCACCTATCATAGACCACAGTTTATGGAGAGAAAAGCAATAAATCAGCCGAAATTAAAATTTGTTGAATGTGTCCAGAAAATAGAATACAAGACCATGATTCCTCATTAAACATTACGAACCAAAAGTTGGGGTTTCAATTTCCCACGAGATAGAAGAAAAAAAATGTTGCAGTATGATATGCATTGACTTTTCCCCACAATTGTTTAGGCAAGCAAGATGCCCTAGGTTCGAATCTAGGAAAATTTAGATAAACAAAAAGAAGATGAATATCAATGCAATGAGAGCAAGCAACAAAACCTTTAGGAAGGTTGAAGAAAAAGTGAAAGTTATTTGGTAAAAGTAGATCCTAATGCCTTGTGGATTTGTTTGTATTGAAATATAGATATTTATCAAAAACTCAAGAAAATTTTGTAACAGAAATGAAAGCGATTTAGTATCCCACTAGTCTGATTGATAGGCATGTAAAGAAAGGCAACATTGATGGGTACACAAATTGCTTAACAAGACCCAAGTTGAAATTA
The DNA here is from genome assembly GCA_007258455.2 of Sequoia sempervirens. Lineage (NCBI taxonomy): Eukaryota > Viridiplantae > Streptophyta > Pinopsida > Cupressales > Cupressaceae > Sequoia > Sequoia sempervirens. Next base: position 8,819,708 of record VDFB02000015.1, on the reverse strand, counting down.
AAGTTTAATCACAAGACAATTTCAATTTGAGTTGCAAGGAAATGTCTCAATTGAAGCAAATATTCTAATTAAAAGATTCGATACATTATATTTCATGGAAATAAAATGTTGTATAAAGAAACAAATAAATACTTAAGTCAGAATTCATCCTCGCACCTATTATTTTGGGAGATGGCCAAATTTTGATGGGACTATATTACCATCAGATCAGCCAAGTAACTCAAATCTTTCTGCAGAATGACATTGTCTGGTCACCGATGAATCCCTTACTCCAACTGAAATCCTTAGCTGAATCTATCACGTTGAATCAAATAAACAAGGGGAATCCTTTTCAAACATATTTTCTTACACATATTTCTATACCATTTCTCTAACATGTTCGCATTCTAGTCCAAAAAAAATTCCTCTTCCTCCCAAAAACCCAAAAACCAATTCCCCAAAGCAAATCTCACAAAAGATCCCCCTTTACAAAAAGAAGGGCCATTTTTATTTTTGAAAACCAAAAATCCAATAAAACTCAAAAATCTCCAATTAAACAATCAATTTCTTTTTTGATGATCTCTTCAAAGTTGTGCATGCGCTTGCATGAAAACCTTTCTATTCTTTTATATTGTTTTTGTTGTTTATCAACCAGTTATCACATCTCATTATAATTTTATTTTATATTTTTACATTTCATCACACTTTTAATGTATTATAAACTATAATCATCAATAATATATTTATATCCATTTATCAAAATACTTTTGCTTAATAATTTAATTTAATGAATCAATAAACCAAGAACAACATTAATCAAACAAATTAAATTAAACAACCCAAAACAACATTTATCAAACATCATGAAAGGGTGAATCATGGAGGGATACTACAAAAAAACTCCGCATATGTTGGACATTATGTTTCTTGTGAATCCTACTTAACCAAAAGAAAATTCGAGCATTCTTGAACTATCCCATACAATTATCTAACCATACGAGATATTTTGTCATATGGATTCATCTTTCTCTTAAATATGTATAAAACATATTGAAACAATATTGAATAAACTCTGACGAGTATAACTGGTTTTCGTTAAAATAGAAATGATACTCCTTCAAGATTTTTCTATCATCCTTTATGCTATCATCTGCATGCCTGTATATAATATAAACAAACATGGCCACTTGCACTAAATTGTAATAGATTGGATTTCCTATTGTGGAGCAAGAGTATTTTTTTATAAAATCAACCACTAATAGTATAATTCCAACTATAAATTTGTTTCTACATGTGTGAAATTTTCCATCAAGCCATCAAGCATGTTGAGAGTGCTTGATATATTTTGGTACAATCTTCCTCTTAAATTATGGTATGAATGTATGTACACTAATTTTTTTGTGATTAAATTGCAAAACTTTCCAAATTTTCCATCTTTTAAAGAATACTCAACATTCTTAAATCTTTTAACATCCACTAATTGTTGTCCAAAATCATTTTCAACACTTTCATGCATTCAAACTCCTAAGAATGAAAGATTGCCACAACTAATTCGTTGTACAGAAATACATGAACTTAAATAAAATAATTGTCCATTAGATCTTTCACAAAACAAACCTGTTATAAATTCCTTGATTGTTTCAGGTGGCATATTAATACCACATTCCTACATAATCATATTAGTATGTAAAGAACAATATATATAATGAAAAACATCATAGTAATAACAAAATTGCACATGCATTTTACAACAATAGGAGATTCGTTTCTTATTAATTTTGGCATACCAAGGTTTACATTTTTCAAAAGATATTTGACTTATGCTAATATTATCAGGCAACACTGAATCATCACAAAATTTTCTATAAAATTCGGTTTGAGTTGTGTCTAATAGGTGTTTTGGATGAGGATCACAAATTTTGGACCCCACTCTTAATTTCAGAACATCTCTAGCATTAGATGATACCCTAGTATTATCATGCCAATATTTTTAACCAAAGATTTGATTTTAATATTTAATTTCATGCTAGATCTTGGGAGTTGATCGCTAAAACTCCAACATTGGTTGATTGGATCATTTTCTATACTTTCTCTTCTCTTTTCCACTCTTACCAATGTTTTAGGATGTATTTTATAATTCCATTAATATTGATTAACATTATTTTATCGACAGTTGTTTTATTAACTATAATAGTTTTTATAGCTTGCTGTGTCACATTCTTATCTTTAGATCGACTCTTCTTTCCAATAGACTCAATGGCACTAGCAAAAATAGATATAGCATGTTTAAGTGATTCATCTTTCTTTCTGGTTTCACAAAAATTCCTAACTTTTTTATTACTTTTCTCATTTTCCACATTCTCATCAATTGCATCATGAGTTGACATTGAAAAGATAGTTTTTTTGCATAAAAAAATTGTTTGTATAATTGATTGGCATATGTTCTCATTTGTCTCCAAGAAATCTTACCATGAAGATTATCAAAATAGTACTTTCAATTTTTTTTAAAATATTTTCATTTTCAACAACACTTTCATTTCATTTTCAACAACAAAAGGATTTTCATTTTCTACTAGTTCTCTATGAATAGAATTGATCTCAACATTATTATATCCAACTTCTTCTAGATCATCTAGAATCGCATTTTCCATATCATTCAAAGGTGGATTTGAAGACGTACCTAGATTCGTGCCTATTTTCACATTCTCCATAGCATTGAAAGGTGGATTTGAAGACATACCAAGATTAGTTTCTATAATCGTATTATCTTCCACATTCACCTCTTGCAAATTTGCATCATCTACATCCATGGTCTCTTCAATGTTTTTTATCTTCAATAGTCATAGAACCAGATGCTTTGGCATTATTCATTGTTTGAATCATCATTCTTCTATCTCTTTGTCTTTTTGCCTCCTTCTCTCTCTTCTCTCGAATTTCTTCAAGGGTCAATACCTTCTTATCTTTCCTCTTTTGACAACGTTGTGATCCCATGACAAAAATTCTAAAGTACAAATGAATTTCAATAGTAAAAGTCTCTTTTTTATTCCTTCAAATGAGTAGAAAATGAACATAATTCCACTCCAAAACTATCCCAATGTTGCCTCCTTTCAAAATTCAAATCAAATTGTAAGTTCAAGAGCTTGTAGAAGATAAGATTTGATAAAAAATTATAGAATTAGTCGTTGTTGTCCGTACACTATCAAGTTGTAGAATTGATAGTAATTTTTTTGTAGTAAAAATAAAAAAGGTCAAAAAAGGAATGAAACCACATAGTGAATGGGATCTCGTATCCTAAATGGGATCCTATTCCTTTTTTCAACCGTTCAAAATATTAAATAAAGGAAACGAGATCCCCTTCCTAAAGTAGGACCCTGTTTCTTAAAATTTGAATTGTAGGCCAATTTTTTGCCTTGGTTTTCAGTTCGGGAAAAGGCTTGGGGACCCAAACCTAAGCTTTGGACCTACTTTGATCTACAACTTGAAGGTCATGTCAGTGTCACAAGAGTGACTTTGGACATATGTCTGAAGATGTTTTTTGCTAAATTTTTTGACAAAATTAAAACCCATTATAGATGAGATTGTGTAGATTCCAAATATGTAATTTTTTTTATAATTGGATTATTTTTTCTATTTTCAATTTTTTTTGACGAAACTAGTCCATAAACTTGAAATATTAGGGTTTTTTAGTATTTTAATCTTTTTTATTAACATATTTTTTTTTAAAACAAATTATGTGTGCACATTCTTCAAATAATTCTTTTCAATTTTAAAAAAAATCAAAAAAATGATAAGTTTAGGTCATCTTATGTGTGACATACATGAGGATTTTTCAAAACAGTAATTATGGCCAGTAAAAAATAAACAAAAAAAATATTCAAAAAAAATTACAAGAAAATATCATGCACATTCTTCAGTGTGTTACAAATCTTTTCCTAAAAGGAATGAAAAAAATACAATTATTTAGGTCAAAATAGGGTTGACGTACACATGCATGGTATGGTAAAAAAAAGTGACTTTTAAATAGTGGTTTTTAGACATGCCTATTGAAAATCAATTTGTATCATTTGGGTATTAAAATAAATTACATATTGGAAACTAGACTTGGAGTACTACATTTCATATTACTAAATTTTTTTTAAGATTTAATCTTTAAGTGCTTCAAATTTTTAGGTCAAATGAGATGAATTCTAAAAAAATCAGGGAAAACACTTCTACTTTTTGGCCAAAAGTGGACTCAACTTCTTGCACACACCCTAGAAGCACAATATTAAATGATGATTGTATTTACAAGAAAGTAGAAGAAGGTTTTGGTGCACTATGTGACAAAAATATAGAAGAAATTGGTAGTGCTTTCACCTACCCTCACTTGGATCAATCATTCATGGATGATAGTATCGAAGAAATCAATGATGGCATCCAAATTGAGAATGAGAATTATGACCCTATTGTAGTATAGACAATGAGGAAGATTTGTATGCAGGAGAGTCATTTGATGAATTATCTCTATTATTTGATTATGCAGTGTATGTACATGTTGGTGATGCAAATGGTGAGCAAGAATCTATCTTCTTGTTTTATCTTTTACCTTCTTTTGTCCCTTTTTATTTTGAAGATTATATTTATTGTTTGATGAAGAAAGTGTAGGTAGAATTGTACATGTGTATGCAAGAGATTCATTTGATGAATTAGCTCTATTATTTGATTATGCAGTGTATGTACATGTTGGTGATGCAAATGGTGAGCAAGAATCTATCTTCTTGTTTTATCTTTTACCTTCTTTTGTCCCTTTTTATTTTGAAAATTATATTTATTGTTTGATGAAGAAAGTGTAGGTAGAATTGTACATGTGAATGAAAATGTCCAGGTGTTTGTACAGTTGATTTTCAAATGTGAAGAGTTTTCACTTGAAGAATATGAAGTGGGTAGTCATATGTATTGATATGAGGACTTATTTGTTTAGTGTGCACCATGTTGTCTTCCTCACACATAGTGGACTTCAAAGAGATCATATGAAAGTGTTGTATAAATGAATGTGGAAGAAGAAATGTGTCACATGTCTAATTGTGGCATCATGTGTGTCACAATAGATTGCCAACATAGGAATGAAACTTCAATATAACTTGAAGGGTATAAATCTTCACCACAAGTGTCTCATAATCCAAATAGTTATGTTAATGAATTTTTCATCAACATGAGTGATTATGAGGTATGTTGGATACATGTTGTCTGATAGGTGAGCACAATTGAATACAAATATTTATGTAGATTCTAATAATTTGGATGGTAATGTTCCCAAGTTTGAGTGTTTCACTTGGGCCTAGCATATAGCTTGTAATAATGTTGAGCAACAAAAAATTCTCTAGGTTGATGATCAATTGATTGCTCAAATTTCATATATGCTTGAGCAACTAATTTTTTAGTTTAATTTTTCAGAGAGTGAGCTTCCTTGTGAAAATAAACTCAATTAAGAGGAATATTTTTCTTTACATTATGAATTGGAGGTTTCCTTACTTTACCTTAATTTATATATAGAGGTCAATAAGTATGAAAATACCATGGACTCTTTTTGTGTTGATAAAAGTTTTCAATTGTTGCTCCCAACTGCTATAAAGATAAAGGATGCAATGCAAGGTAGTGCGGTGGCCTATGTTTTTTGGTTTCTATATAGTGGAAAGGTTAATAGTGAGGCTAGTCTTCACTTTTTAAGAGATAATCACAAGTTTATGCATGAAAGAAGGATGCATTTGTTGTAGGTGTGTAGAGAAGAGAGCTCCAAGTTGATGGAATCAGTTCCTTCGATAGTATGGTGTTTGAAAAAGGAAATTAATTTCAACCATCCTCTGTAGGGTTGTCCTACATTGTGTTAAATTTTTATGTCATAACCATATTTTAGTTTCTTTATTTTCATGTTGATTGGTTGTGAGTTCATCGTGTATATATGTATGTTTTCCATCATGAATCAGTCTTGGTCCCTTATTTTTCTTATTTTTTGGTCTACCTAAATATTTTGGATTCTTGTTGTACCTATAAGAGACACACATCCCCAATCAGAGCCATTTTTTGGACTCAAATCTATAATGCCATTTTTTTTAGTCCCTTCCTTTATGTGTGTCTTAAGTAATTATTTACCCATTGTTAATAATTGATTTGAGAGATTATAAATGGTCCATCTTGCTTAAAATTTTACCTCTAGTAATTGTATTACTCCCCCTTTTATTTTTTAGTTAAATACCCAAGTTGAATTTTTTTTTGGCTAAGTGTTGATTTTTTTGAAGTATCAAGGTTGTCCATCCTTGCATGTGTTTCATATTGATCCCAAAACCCCACCTCGAAACCTTGTAAAAATGGTTAAGTGTTAATTTTTTTAGTCTTTCACGTTGTTTGGGATTCCCTTACACTCATACCTCTTTTAAGTATCATCAACCCTCAAAGTTTGAAGATTAAAAGATTTCTTCAATGTTGTTTCAATAGAGTTTCAAAGTTTTGCTTCCCTCGATACCTTCCCTTGGCATCCCTGGTCCCTAAAGTTTAAAATTCTATTAAAAAATACTAAGTCCTTTGTGTCTATTAGACTTTCAAACTTCCTCCTCCATCTGTCCATTAGTCCTTGTCTCCCCAATACCCCAATTCTTTGTTCCTTTCAATCCTCATTGCCCAAAGTTTGAAACCTAAAAGTTTTTTAAATGTGGAAGTTGTCATCCTTTTAGAATATTGGGGTTCCCCTTTCCTTCATACCATTATTTTTCATTCCTAAGCCCTAAAGTCTGAAAGTCTTCAAAAATCCTAAGTCCTTTACATTTGTCACACTTTCAAACTTCCTCATTCATCCCTCCATCCCCGTCAGAATTTTCATCTCGATTACACTTTCGTTTAATCCACTCCAAAATTCTTCTAAGTCCTTTGGGTATTCATGATTTACCATTCATTCATCATCTTCCCTTTATCCCCAATGACTCAAGGGTCCACCTTTCCTTTTCCAATGTCATCATACTTCTAGACTATTAATGTATTATGTTCCCCCATCCCATTGGTAGGTTATTTGATAGAGGTTTGGTGTTTGATGATAATGTGCTTTGTTGGAGTATTGGAGGTGGACATGCCCACGTCCTTGGTTGGACAGATATGTAATTCAACAAAGGTCTAATGGCTCAAGTGTCCAACAAAACTTGAGCGTTAAAGGTGTATTTCAAGACATCAAATGATTTCATGCTCTTCTCCCTATTTCAATGGTCAGATGGATAAGTGATGGATTGATACTCTAATGACTTCGATTTTCCTTTATTGGAGGTTAAAAAATATAACGCTTAAATCATGTAATAAATTGATAAAGTGCAAAGTAATTATTTTAATGGTTGTAAAGGCATGATGGGGAACTTCTCATCCATTTGCTCCATCAACTCACATTAATGGTTACTTTTCTAGCTACCAAAAGTAAATGCAGATGTCCTCCATTGATTTGAAGCACCCATTTAAGTGGGATTCATCCCCAACCTTGGATTTTAATGATTCTACAATGCATCAATTAGGGTTGGATGCCTTGTCATTGTTAAAGCATGCTTTTGATCATTTTTCAAAAGAGATTGGTTCAACTATGGTCTGTAGATGCCAAAAATTTGTGGGGAATCCATTGATGCTAGTCTAGTTATTTTGGGTACCATACAAACCTGTGGAACCAAGGGAGATTAGTATTGTAAATGGTACTTGTAATAGAATGTCTACATCATGGTATGTATAAATCTAGGAGGATTTATTAGTTGTAGCTAGGGATTTTCCTTTTCCATATTTTTTGACATGAATATAATATTAAGTTAGATGAATATAATAATATTTTCAAAACACTATAACCTTTGTGGTGATCTTTCTCTTGTTATGTATGGATTTATGTAGCACTATTATGGATTATTACGCATGTTCTATTATAAGTTCCATGACCTTTGTTGTATGTAATTACATAGCTCATTCATCCTTTTATTTCAGTATATTCTTGTCCTAATGTGTTGTGATTTTGTTTCCCAATAAATAGCCATCAATCTATGACCATACACCAATATTACACCATCAATCAAAAAACATAAATCATTAGCATAAGAGTAGGAGTAGTTTTATGTAGTCATAACCTTATATCACAACCAAGGATTTATCTCCAATGAGCCACTAATGAATTCATTTCATGTGGGCTATGATTGCATATTGTCATCAATTATATAGGAGTTTTGAGACAACCATTTATTTTTGGTTTAGTGATAGTATTTTAGGCCAAGATAATAGGTTGGGATTGGTTGTCATTAATTTGTAATTGTCCATTTATTTATTTATTTTAGTACTTGTTAAAGAATGCCCTTAGAAACACCCTCTCAAGATTCTAACCTAATCTTAAAGTGTAGGACATATAACCCACTCTCGTAGAGTTGACCTTTAACCCTCCATGTTCTATTGATTATCCCATTTCATTTGCATGACAACAACCTTTCCCTTGTGAGTGAGATTTCATTCTAAGAAATGGAACAATAATTTTGGGAGCCAACAAAGGCTGCTTATTAAAGAGAAATGGCAATCATCTTTCATATCAGTAAGGTGCATGACATCATGAAAGGTTATGCATATGATATATTGGCTAGTAAACAAAAAGAGGTCACCCATAAGTTCTTGAGTGTATATTTAAAAATTTAAGAGAATACAAGCTATACCTCAATCCTAATAAATATTTCTTTGTTTTCTAATCTAGGAAAATTCTAGGTTTCATTATCTCTTGGCAAGGCGTAAAATTTAATCCCATTCATTATCTCTTGGCAAGGCATAAAATTTAATCCCACCAAATTCATCACCATCTTAGAGATACCACCTCCACAAACTTTCAAACAATCATGTAGTCTTCAGGGAAAGCTTCGAGATATTAGAAGGTTCATTGCATAACTAGAAAATAAGTTTTGATCATTTACTAACCTCCTAAATAAAAATAATTTATTTCTATGGGATGAATCTTGTCAATAGGTCCATTCGATAAAATAAAAGAGTAGTTTGTATAACCACTAGTTTTCATATCATCAAATCCCAAACAAACTGTTACTACTTTATATCTCAACAACATCAATAACCCTAGGGGAAATCCTAATACAACAAGATTCAAAGGGTCATGAACAGGTTGTCTACTACATCAATAGAACATTAATGGGCTATGACAACTACACACCAACAAAACATGCATGTCTAGTTTTTATTTTCAGCCCTCAAAAGCTACAACATTACATGCTAAGATATAAGATCAAGTTCATCTCTAGAATTGACCCACTCAAATATCTTCTTTCAAAACCATATCATATAGGTCACATGGAAAATGGGTCATGTTGCTTAATAAATTTGACATATAGTATGTGGAAAGAAAAAAAAATCAAAAGATATGTCATGGAAAATCAACTTACATACACACCTCTCAAAGATAATCATCTCCTCATTGAAAAATTTCCCGATGATTCTATCTTCACTTTGGATGATTAAGAATCCAAAAAATCATATTTTGATCATTCATATACCCACAAATGATTAGAGACATCAATAATTTTTATCATTCATTGAGGTGATTTCATTCCTAAAGCTTTTAGATTGGACTTTTCATGCACAAATAATATAGTATAATATGAGGCCCTCATCTAGGGTCTCAAAATAGCAATCAAGTGGAACATCCAACATCTCTTGGTTTATGGTGATTCATGGCTAATCATAAGCCAAGTCAATAATGAATACCAACAAAATATGATAAGCTATTCCCTTAAAAAATATGGTATAAAACTTCAAGGAATACTTCACCTCCATCTAATTTAAGAAAGTACCTAGAATCAATAAGTAGTAGATGTCATTTCCACCATCAGACCCCTCATGGATATGCCACAAGATAGTAATTACTATGAATTCTTGGTTGAAAACCTTTTGGTACATGTGTATGATGTCCTTAAATCTAAACTTGTTGGTCTTAACAATCCCTAGTATCACAGAATATACACCTACCTCCATAATAATATCCTTCTACCAAACCTATTTTGAGCACAATGTAAAAAAATTATCCAATGTTTCTCTTATTTCACCATATTTTCCAACACACTTTATCAAAGGATATTTGATGGTTCTTTACTTGGATGCCTTAACTCAGAAGAGGCTTCTCTCACAATTAAATATTTTTATGATGGTACTTATGGTGCATATACTAGTGGCATGGTCCTATCCAAAAATATCTCGAGAATAGGCTACTATTAGCTCACTATGAAACACAATGCCTATTAGCATGTAAAGATATATTTATCCTGCTGACAAGATGGAGATATAATTCATGCACCATCTCAATCATTGAAACCCAACACTACTCTTTATCCCTTTTCATAATGGGGTATTAATCTCATTGCTAAGATTCACTCATCTTCCTCTAATGGTCATAAGTTTGTCACTACCACTGAGTACTTCACCAAATGGGCCGAATCTATTCATCTTACATACACTACTAACCAACAAATATCTAAGTTCATCTTCCACTTCATCATCTATTGCTACAACACCCATTTTGACATTGTCACTAGCAATGGTAAGTCATTCAAAAATAATGAATTACACACTCTTTGTGAGTGCTTCCACATCCAACATCGTTGATCCAAACCATATTATCAATAAACTAATAGTCAAATAAAATAATATAACAAAACCCTCTCAAAAATCCTCAAAAATATTGCCAATGATGTTGGCCATGACTGGCACTTACAACTTAACTCTATCCTTTGGGCCTATTACACTAGAATCTACACACCATCTAGTGTGACTACCTATTCACTTGTCTTTGAATTTGAAGCCATCTTACCTATTAATATAAAACTTTCATCATTACATGTTTCCTTTCATAATCTCATTAATGATGAGGAGTAATGATATATGTTCTTACATAAACTTAACCATTTATAATCACATCATAATCATCTTCATTGCACTCTCAACATCAACTCAAGAACTCAGATTCAACATCAATAATATACAATTTCCATATCATTTTCCATCATTAATTTACCTATTTCATCCATCACATGCCTTCATGTGATGCATCATTCCCCAAATAAAGCATAATAATCATCCATTTATCCTATTTGTGCCTTGGTAAGAGGTAATATTGTTGTATGTTAGTCAATATTTTGATATTTTTTCTTTGACTTATCCTATTGTTTGTTGTTTGTTTGTGATTCAAACCATACATTAGACACATTGTCACCTTGGTCTTATATACCATGGTGTGTAACATCCATTGCTACATCAAAATAAGGTTTCTCTTCATATGTCAACATAACAAAGAATTCCAAAATACACATTTCTTCGTGTATCATCATAATAAAGTCAATTTTCCTATTTTTTATTTCCTTTCACTTTTCTCGCATCCATTCACCATATCACATTTATTAATCCACTTCATTTTGTTCCTAATTTGATCTCCTCATTTCTCTTCCATTTTATTCCATCATTTTCATCTTCCATCTAAATTTTTCATCATACTTCTTTCAAGAGATTACTCACACAATTTTTCACGATTAACCTCTTAAGGGGCATCATCTTACCATCCAATTTTCATTATTTCTTCCACATGAATAAGGCATATAATCTCTTACTTTATCACTTTTAATCCATTTCTTCTTAGCTACTTTTATTTTCTTTAAAACAATATTACTTTAAATATTGTCTCAAAGAGGAACAAATTGTAGACGCTAAAATAACTCTGATTATTCTATTATTTATTTATTAATAATATTCATTGACATCCATTATTATTATTTTATTTTTCATCTATTATCCCTCATAATTATTTAAGTAAATAACTCCTATTATTTGATTAAATAATTCCTAATATTTAATTAAAGTGAGTTAACATTATCCATTACATTAATAAATTAAATTTTCATTATCCACCTATTATCCATAAATTATTAATTTAAACTTCAACCTAATATGCCTCAATTATCCATTTAATTAATAATTAAATCCTAAAAATCCATTCCATCTAGTTAATTACCTAATCTATTCATTCTACTCAATCATGCTCTCAATCCACTTATTAATCTATGCACTTCACTCCCCATGCACTCAATTAACTATTTAATGCAAATAGTCGACTCTCCCTAACTTCCTCCATGCATTTAGTTAATTGCTTCATGCAATAGTTAAATCATCAATCCAGTTTGTTGGCTCCCTAATCAATTCTATTAACTAATAGTTTTTAAATACCTCATACTTGATACCTCTCCTCATTAGCTCCACTAATCTTGGATTGAACTTATGATCCAAGATCAAATCTTATCCATTCATTATTTCTTCTTAAAATCTATAAATCAAATAGCTCGGTTATCCTTTTGATCATCACCTTCTTTTTTTATCATCACCTTTTAATGCAATAATAATATTTTAATTTTATCATGTAATGAATGTCATCATTATGCTAGAAAAATGAGCACCCTCATCCATCATGAGCATATCTCGACATGGCACTCAAGCTGAAGTTTCCATAATTGGAATAAAAATGTTTCAATTTATTTGATTTTAATGTTATTTATTTTATTTTATTCTCATTGCTTTCAACCCCAAACGATTGAATGAGGTATGAATTTCGTTCGGCCCCCAAATTCAAAAACCCTTAGCCCATTTTTTGTCAACTACCTACCAATTCATTGGAATGGCTCAAAAAGACATGTGGATGCTAGAAAGGTAGTAATAGTTGATAGAAACATATTTTTACTACACAAGAAGGATTAGGCATGGTTTTGACATGTTTTTTAAGCAATTTAAATGGTGAACAATATAAACTAGTTAGGGTTTCATTTATTGGCCAATTTGGCCTTGCACTAACTAGGTAACACCTAGAAACCATTTTTATGCTCTAAGTGCATAGATTAAAAGGAGAAAAAGTCTATGGACACACCAAAATTTATTGTAGTAGAATAGATATTATAGAAAATTGGTTTTCATGCCATCTTAAGTAATTTTATCAATATATGTCACATATTTTACCATTATTCTACATGTGGATTTAGGCATGATTGGAAAATATATTGATGGAAAATTTTCATGGCAAGATTTTAAGGACATATGTCATGTTCTTCAACCTTGAGATGATATTTTAGGGACTAGAGGATACAACACATGATGAAAATGTTATGGTTCTCTCTCACACACTCAATTAGTCATGTTTTATGTGACCTAATCACAAATCTATGTGGGTGATCCCACAATACTGGTTTACAATTTTTGGCCAAACTGGACACTGAACTAATTTTTTCTAACTAAATCTTCACTTTTGGGCACCTATAGCAGCTAAACCGTGAGCAATTTGAAGATGATGCAAACTAGTGATTTGTGACATTTTGCCTATAGATTCTAAATATATTTTTTTATAAAAAATTGGAATCAAATTGTACTTTTTTTCCATCTCCTTCGAAAACTAGTTTTTTCAGTAAACACCATTTTTAAGGAGTGACGCTCACCGTATAACACATAACTTTTTTTCCATGAAGGATAAAATTATAATTTTTTCAAATTTAGATTTGTAACTACAATATCTACTTCTTCCAATTGGTTTCATAGTGTTTTATTGAATATTTTTTCCTTAATCAAGTTTTGAATTCAAACCAATTACAATTCAAACATAGGCGGATTGTATAACACAACTTTTTTTGTATGTATCAAAATTCAATTTTATTTTTTTGTTGGATCAAGGACTTCAATATCTGGTGCACTCATATTTAAAAATAAATAAAAATTGATAATCTTCTATTTTTCCACATGTGCAGAATAGAGAGTTTGATTTTCGGTGAAAAACCTACATTCACAAGAAATAAAAAATAAATATAATAATAAAATTAAATTTATTTAAAATTATACTTTTTGGAAAGCTTATAATAAGGACTACATACCTACAAAAAATAAATTTTAAATGAATTCATTTGATTCCTCAAAAGTTAAATCAAAAGTGGTTTTTTATCAGCATTTTGATAGGTGTAAAGGAGACTTTGTTATAAGTATGGTTTTAAACTAGTGGGGTTCTATCCAAGGGGGTTTGATCTAAGGTAGTTTGATCAAACCCTCTTCAATTGGAATGCTTTAAATGAAATTTTTTAAGGCTTACATCATTATATTTTCTAAAAATATGTGATTTCAGCAAAAATCAGAATCTTCCAGAAATTGTAAACTAGCTTTGTGGGATCACCCATGTAAGAGTTCATTCAATTTGCATTGTAAAGGGTTAGATTTCTTTGCATATGTATGGTAAAAGCTCACTTGAGTCAAGCTAATTTTTATATAATACCTATGTATATGATTGTAACTCAGATTTTTGAGTTTAAATATAATTTGTAATGGTAATGTAAACATTTTTAGAAAATCAATAGAAGACATCACTTTTATCTGGTTGTGTGATCTATCTCCATCAATTTTTAGAGTTTTAGGAAACTCAAAGAAACCTTAGATACAAATTTATTGTATCTTATATATCAGAACTCTATTAGTTTGCACCTAATGGGTGTAATAAATTATTTCATTTTATGCATATTTATGTTGTGTGAAAACCTTTCAAAATTGATACATGAAACTCTAAAATAATTTACAAATTATTAATTAGAGATTACATTAGTGGGGTTAAAGGGTATTTGGGGGGTTGATCTCTTCAAAGTAGAGACAAGTAAATCCAACTCATTTGAAAGTTGGGATTTGTAGTGTTGTTAGGGTTTCATATAAGTTAGACTCTATATTGTAATATTAAGCCCCGGTCTAATGGTAGAAGACCGACCACCCACATTCATTATAAAATAATTTTATATTTAGACCTTTTTATTTATTTATTTTGTTTTATTTTCTTTTCCATTATCATAATCCATCATTACAAATTTCTAATAAAACTATTGTGATCTAATGATTGTTAAAACTCTAGAGGATTATGTATGATATATTTTATTGAGTGTATGGTGTTGTAATTTATTGAAATGATTGCATTTAGGTATCCTTGACCAATCATATCCATTGTTACATCATTAAAAATAATTGCCTAAAGTAATAGATCTAAGAATTATGTGCATGAACATTCCACAAAGAATTTTTATTAATGCAAACCACATAGTCATCTTTGTTTGATTGTTCACATTAGGCTTCCAAATTATTACATATTGAAGAGATCTCTAGGAACACCCTTTTGAGCTTGGTAGGGCTCAAAGTGTAGAAGAGGTTTATATATCCTCTTGTTTATTGGCCTTTAAGGATAGGTTTATTTTATTTGATAAAATAGTTTCCTTAAATCTTCATCTTGGTAATAACCTTAGGGTTGGGGGTTATGATATTGATCAGAGGTGGACAACTCCAAACTAATCTCAATCAACCAAACTTTCAAGCTTCCAAACATTCAATGGTGGGTATTGACCCACTAGTCTTTATTCATCCTAGTAGTACTTCCTAACTAGTTTTTCCATCATAATTTTTTGTGCAGACCTCAAACCCAGACTGTAAAGGCATTTTTTAGTACCATTTTCACCATTTACAAACATATCTAGATTCCAAATATAGTTGATTTGGAAGGAAATGGCTTAAAATTGACTATCCTAGTTTTTAGGCCTAATTGCTTGAACAAACTTGGTAGCAACAAATTATGGTTTTTCGACCATAATTTTTAGTGTGCATACATGATATCAAGAATATAAACATATTTTAATATACCCATTTGGGATTTATACAACATACCTCAAAATCAGGGGTGGTCACTTTGTACGGAGATGCTCAAATTTGGACCGTTCACACTCAAATTAAGCCTACTAGGGTTTCAAACCTGTTTGCAGTAAAATGGACAACTCCCTCAAAACATAATGAAATTGAGTGAAATAAAAAATAGTAGAAATTATATTCAATAACCTTTTATTTCCAATAAGCCTCAAGCCATGAAATGATAGTACGTGTCCGTACCAATCATCAAAATAGAAAAAAATGTTCTGGAATTGTAGATAACTAATTACTTTATTGCTTCACTTCCAAAACTTTTTACAACCCCCCTTTCCTTCGACCACATAAGAATTTTTTCAATGTTTTCCAACCATATGCCAATGGTTACAACCAAATTTTTAAATTACAACTATTCAAATTCTCATTTTATGCAACATTGACCCTTCATATTCCACATTGTACAATTTGACAACATTTGACAAAATTGACACTTTTTTTTGTAACAAGACCCCTAATGACTCAAAACCAACTTAAACACATATGAAATGGTATTAAAAGACCTTATTACATATAAATAACTCAAACAAAACAAAATATCACTTTTTGACCTCTTGGAGGCATGAAGGTACTGTGGGTGCCCCTGCACCATACTCTCGGGGAAGAAAAGAACTCAAGTCCACTTGAATGCAGGTCTTCTCTCTCTTCCTAGTCTTCCAATTCTTTTGCAACTTGTCCTTCATTTATACAACCGTCCTTGATCTTTTTTTTTTCTTTTTGCACCGTCTCTTAACATTTTCTCAACTTCCAAGTTCCAAAACTCTAGTGCTCATTCATATGCCTCAGTACCACTATCTATGTCTTCATCTTCATCATTGCAACACAATTTTTTAGCATATTCATCATCCATAAAATTAGAAAATGCAACCATTACTTTGGTTGGTTTTGCAACATCTTTGTCACCATAGTGAGCTACATCTGTATAACAATCTTCATACACGGTATGCACTTCTCTTTTTTTCTTTAGACCCTTTTCCATCTTCATTGTCATTTGTTGCACCTATAAACACATACTCACAAATATTGTTAGAAGTAACATTTTGAGTCTCAATGGACCCATTTTCTTCACAATTTTCCTCTTCCTCTAATGGCTTAAGCTCTTCCTCTAATGGCTTAAGCTCTTCCATCATCAAAAAAAACTCTCCAAGGTCTAGTTTTGTTGTCCTCTCTTGCCTTCTTCTCTTCTGAATAATATTCTTGATAGACCACTTAACCTTCTTCCTTATTGGTCAATGCCAACATTTTTCTTGGTTTACTCTCTCAAACAACTGTTGCATCTCAAGTTCAATTCTAATCATCTCAAATTCCATTATTTTTTTCATTTCTTCCAAGGCGTGCCTCAACTCCATTATCTCTTGTTGCACTTTTATCTGTTCTTCTTTCTCATTTTTCTTCTTCATCTCACTTTTCTCTTTTCTCATCAATTGTTTCTTGCTTGTTACCTTCGTACTCTACAAGTATTTGTAGACTTTTCTCCTCAACTCTTCCATTCTTCTTTCTTGAGCAAGTCTCTTTCACCTTACTTTATCTTGTCTTCATGATACCTCACCTTAGGCCTCTTTCTTTTCCTTTGGCCTAGTCTTTTGGCATCCAGGTTCTTCCTTCAACCTGTAAAAAGACAACACATAAATTCCAAAAACTTTGTTGACCAAATCTTCGGGCTCTAATGCCAATTTTATGCAGAGCATGGGTGGAAAACTCCAAATTAATCTCAATCAACCAAACTTTCAAGCTTCCAAGCATTCAATGGTGGGTATTGACCCACTAGTCTTCATTCATCCTAGTAGTACTTCTTAACTGGTTTTTCCATCATAAATTTTTATGAAGACCTCAAATCCAGACTATAAAGGCATTTTTGAGTACCCTTTTCACCATTTACAAACATATCTAGATTCCAGGTATAGTTTTTTTGGAAAAAAATAGCTTAAAATTGACTATCCTAGTCTCTAGGCCTAATTTCTTGAACATACTTGGTAGCAGCAAATTATGGTTTTTCGGCCATAATTTTTAGTGCAGACGTGATATCAAGAATATAAACATTGTTTCAAATACCCATTTGAGATTTATACTATATACCTCAACATTAGGTGTGGTCACTTTGTACAGAGATGCTCAAATTTGGATTGTTCACACTCAAATTAGGCCTACAAGGGTTTCAAACCTATTTGCAGTAAAATGGACACAGCTCCCTCAAAACATAATGAAATTGAGTGCAATAAAAAAATGTAGAAAGTAGATTCAATAAAATTTCATTTCCAATTAGTCTCAAGCCATGAAATGGTCGTACATGTTCATACCAATCATCAGAACAGAGAAAAATGTTCTGGAATTGTAGAAAACTAAGTACTTTACTGCTTCACTTCCAAAACTTTTTACAGCCCCCCTTGCCTTCAACCACACAAGGTTTTTTTTCAACATTTTCCAACCATATGCCAACAATTACAACCAAATTTTTAAATTACAACTGTTCAAATTCTCACTTTATGCAACATTGACCCTTCATATTCCATATTGTGCAACTTGACAACATTGACACTTTTTTTGCAACAAGACCCTTAATGACTCAAAACTGACTCAAACACATATGAAATGTTCTTAAAAGAACTTATTACATATAAACAACTCAAAAAAAAAAAATATCACTTTTTGACCCCTTGGAGGCATGAAGGTGTTGTAGGTGCCCCTGCACCAAGTTAATACAAAAAAGAACACTAACATGTCCTATTTTGGTAAGTTATAAATAATTTAATATCCTTCAATTGTATAGAATCCGGTACTATGAAACTTTATTAAATCCTTTGTGAAGGCCTACAATTGATGAAAACCATTAGAGGATTTGTTTACATCATGTATTCTCCTAGGTTTGTGACATTGTGTGTGACCATAAATGAATGAATGTATAGGGATAATTAACCATTTTTTTATCTACTAGCACATCATTTAACCTAGTTTCCATAAATAGAGATATGTGACTTGCAGGTGTAGGAACCCTACATAAAGAAGTATTATCATGGTTTAGTTTTAGGGGTGTCTTTATATACATAGTTAGGCTTTTTATGTAGTCTATTATCTTGTGTTATCTTTTGAAAATCTCTAGGAATACACCCCCAAGCTTGGCAAGTCTTAAAGTACAAAAGAGGCTTATTGCCCTCTTATTTGTTGGCCTTTTCTAACCCTTGATTTGAGGATATATTTTCTCATTCTATCTAGACTAATTTTATCCCCTCATTTGGATATTGTGGTAAGTGCCTTAGGATTGAGGTTACTATAGAAAAGAGAACCAACAACAATTTTCGTATTCAATACAATGATTATTATTTATACATGCTTTTAGACTTACAACTTAAGTAAAAAAATCTTCACTTATTCATAGTTGTAGCACATGAATCAAAATACCATTAGACTCACCCACACTACCACTTAATTCCCAAAAAACTTAGGTGTTGTAGAAACACAAGATTAAATTCACATCATGCTTATTCATAAACTGCTTAGCACATTAACAATATCCTATCTCACTAACAAGATGTTCTCTACCCAAACTAAGTTGGGTATTTAACCAAAATAACAAATCAATTTAAAACATTCTAAACATGATCTCAAAATAACCATACACCAAATCCACTAAGAATACTTTTTGATCTTAAAATTAGACTCTACAAATAAGTTCAATGTATATTTTAAAATAGACTTTCAAACTACATTTTCCTTTATATTCTCTTAAACAATAAAAAATAAATTAAAATGAAGATTAATTTATCTTATGTTTATCAAAACACAAAAAAACTCTCTCAATTTTTTTAAGTAACATTTAATTTTTTCTAAATTTTTTAATTCATTTTAAAATAAAAAATAAAAAATCTTATTTATAAGCAAAATAATAAATTAATAAAACACATGACCGCTTTAAATTTATCTTGAACACTTAAATTCAATTGACTTTGTATTGATCTCCTTTAAAATAGAAAAAATTAACATTTAAAATATTAGTTAAACTAGTATATTTAAGATCACACTATTTTAAATCCTACTTTAATCTTGTGTAAACCTAAAATTTAACTTTTTATATTTTTGCCCTAATCTTTATGTGATAAAAACAAAGTTGAAAGAGAGTATTTTAAAGGTAATAAAATATGTTTAAACTTGTTCATGATTGCCCCATTAATAAAATCTTACATGGTTTGCCACCCAAATAATCAAAGCTAAATGATAAATTGAGGCAATTTAGAACTATTTTACTTTATTAGCCGATAGGCTTTACCTCTGGGATCCCCAGTGCACAATCTGCCTGAATACCTGTCTCACGCCTGAGAACAGGTTTATTGCGCCGCAAACCATCTTCAGATCACGGAAAAATTCACGTCTGAAAATAAACTGTACCAGTGCACAATCTGCCTGAATACCTGTCTCTCGCTTGAGAACAGGTTTATCCCGCCGCAAACCATCTTCAGATCACGGAAAAATTGTCACGTCTGAAAATAAACTGTATCTAATATTCTCGTTTAAAACGGTGCGAAGATCTCCAAATCAAATCTGATTTCTGTAGTGACCTAAAACCTAGATATTTTTAGATCTTCTTTTGTTTACTGTTTTCTAGATTGAAGCAGCAACCAGAGGGAATTTGGTTTTGGTTTGTCTCATTTTAAAAACAGCTGCTGTGCTCTGCTTCAGCCCCAACAGGTACTGGCTCTGCGCCGCCAGACAGCAGTACTTCAAAATTTGGGATCTCGAGAGCAAGCAAGAGCATTGTCAACTCGTGAATCTGTGCTTTGAGAGCTTGCAACTATCTCCCTCGTATAAAGTCATTCTGGACTTGCACCCTGCCTTGAATTGAATGCATTGCAGGTGAATCATTTGGTGCGTTTTCTTTATCTTGTACAGAACTTTTCGTCCTATAACTTGCAGTCACAGCTCTATCATTGTGTTTGGTTTCTTGTTATTCTGTGTCTAGAAACCCTGATTTGTTATTTGCATATCTTTCTACATCCATTTCAGTCTATTCTGCATCTGAATGTGGTGTCCTCTTGGGCACATCTACGCCCTGGATTAGTGGTATCATACCAGACCACTTTGTTGTGATATCAGGCATTGATGTGAACATCCATTTTATGCTCTGGCTCGCAGCATCCGACTGTTTCTCGTTGTTTAGTGGTCGTTTAGTTGTTTCCCTATTTAGTTTGTTTTGTTTTGGTTTTATAGGTGGTCTTCTATTTTGTAAATTAAAAGGTAGGATACTGCTCTGCAATCTTTTCAGGGATACCTGTCAGTTCAACTGCCCCCACGAGGATGACAGGGACACAAGGATACATGGCTCCGGAATATGTTAATACTAGGATTGTTTCTCAGAAAAATGATGTCTTTGCTTTTGGGGTGATTCTATTGGAACTTATGTCAGGACAAGAACCTGTGAGGTACGTGACTAAGGCCAACAGGTGACTGGAGAGGGTTTCTTTGATAGAGTCTATAAATAAGTTCTTCTTTCTGATGATCATGCGGAGTTTATAGGAAAATTAAGGTCTTGAATTGATCCAAGCCTTAAGGATTCTTTTCCCTTGGATTGTGCAGAGAGAGTTGCCAGGCTAGCTGCTTCTTGTGTGGACTCTGAACCTGACAAGAGGCCTGATATGAGGAATGAGGCAGGGCAGCTCTCCAAATTGTATATATGGTCGCAACAATGGTCTGAACAATTGTAGGCTAACAAAGATTTGATAACTACCACATTTGAAGCAAGATAAAAATAATCTTTCAATCTGTAAGAGAGATCATCTAATTCTTTTTGTTTCCTTCATTGATATATTGAATTGAGGTTATAGGATCAAAAGAAAAGTGAAGTTGTGGCTCTCCAAAATTTGAAAGGCTTTTTTGGTCTGTTCAAATTATGTCTTTATCTACAGTTTTGGTTTGAGTGATCTGTTTCAAAACAACCCATTATACGCCACTCAAAAAACTGGCCTTTCGTATAAGTTCATGTACCTTATGAGGAAGGAAAAACAATGTCTGAAGTGTTTTTTGATTCATACCAAACATTTGTCTTGTACCGAGCATGACGTTGGGACAACAAGGGTAGGATAAAAAATGTCTGCCACTCTTTACAATGGTTTGTTAAACACAGTTTTTTCTGCAACAAAGTCTTGTTTGAAGTAATGCTGCCTGGCAATACAGATCAGTTTCATTGGGGCACTATTTGTAATTTTTGGTTTAGTGTCATTATGTTTTTTGACTTCTTTGAATGATGACAATACTTTGAGGCGGCTTTCACCTATCCATATAATCTTTACACATTTATTTCTATTTTATTAATTTGCTTATTTTGTTTTAGGAGTTATGTACTTGACATGAGCATGAGGAATTTTACAATAAAAATAGTTTGAATATGGCATTCCTGCCTGTCAATTACAATATTATAAATTGCTTAGGACTAAAAATATTTCTTTGGAAGTTGAAAAAAAGTCAGATTGAGGCATACAGTATACACTCGAGAAAATAATGTTGTATTCGATCAGATGGTGTTACAATGGAAAGGCATGGGCAGAGAGAGTTATTACTCAAATTGTAGTGGTACTACAAGAGGATCAAAGGGAGGTGTTTCCAATTTAATGCTGAAGGACAAATTTATCTGTCCTATTTACCTTCAATCCTTCCTACCTATATTGAATAGAAGTTGGAAAGCTTTCAGTCGATTTCAATTGAATCCAATCCTTTAGTACTACGGAAACACTTTCAAACATTTAATTAGAGGATTTAACAACTCAACTAAAACAGAGGAGATGTGATATAGATTAGGCACAAAGAACCCAAATTATACTTCATAGACAATGATTGATTGTATTGCATTGAATGACAGAGGAAAAGGCTACCAGCTATGCTTTATAGACTTGTGCATGCGCTAAAAGTGAAGTTGGGTCTTCACAGTGAAATTGTAGCTTTACATGTTTTCCTAAATTACTCTATTTACTAAAATATCTTCAAAATACATATAATTGATTGCTTTCTAAAATTGTGAAGTTAAAATGCTATCGATACTGATAATGAAGTGTTCTTCTGGTTTGCAAAGAGATGCAAGAGACCTAGGGTAGTGGGTTAGATATACAGAATTTATAGACATGCATGAAAAACATCCTGTTAAGAAGCGTTAGAGATCAATTTCTGGTCTTTAGTTCTTGCCGTTTAGCTTTCTATCCACATCCTTCGTTGTGGGCTTATTGACTCTTTACCGATTCTAGAATTGTTGTTTGCTTTTTGATTTTGCATCAAACTTTTTCTTTAGCATTTGGAAGCCATTAGTAATTTCTGCCATACTTGAATCACCCATTTGATTTGTGGCCGAAGAACAATTTCTTGTGGGATCACATATTCATTAAACAATCTATAGTAGAACAGTATATTAACAGTCTATTAGTCATAACTACATGCTTTTAGGAATGGAACGTTTTGAATCCATCAATACACAAATCTAGGTATAGCTTCTCATTTAGCATGGTATATACACATGATAGAAAGGCTTCTATTATTTGTTTTGAGATACCAACCTCGGGATTATACCCCATTCCCATTCCAATAAATCAAACCAGAGATATTACTTTAGATTTATTTAAGAATTCCTTTTAATTTAAAAAACACAATTATCAATCTATATTTTAAAGTATTGTTTTTATTTTCTATTGTTAAAAATTGCATTTTCCATGTTGCAAATATATTACATGTATTTTTTACATTGATTAAGTTATAAATTATTTCATTAACAAAGACTATTTCCATAACCATCAATTTAAACTTTTCTCCTTCAAAATTTAGAAAACACTATTTTTTGTCCTACTTGAATACAATTAAAGATATATTTGATGTAATTTAATGTTATGTATTAGTTCACTTATTTCCTACATTTTTTTGTAGGCCATGGCAAATCTTCAACAATCAATTCAAGTCATTGATATTTCAAGCAATAATTCATATGGTAATGGTCGACCACTATCCATTGGCTCAAATGTGGACTTCAAAAGAGGAGATACAAAAAAAAGACACTCTAAATTGGCTACAATTTGGTCTCATGAATTTACTTGTTTCAAAACGATGAAGACATCCACAATAGTTATATAATGTAACTATACATATTTGTATTTAAATATAATGAATTATGTAATGTTCAAATTCATTATTGTTTAACCTTTAAATTCCTATCGGCGTATTCCTTGAACCCCTTTGGGTGCAAGTGCTAGTTTTTAGATTGTTTTGGGGTTGAGTTATGCCCACTAGCTCTTATGGTGGTGGTTAATAATAATTGTTTAGAGCACTTATCACACTAACTCTCTAAATTCATATATATGTATATACAAATGTTTAGCTATATTCAAAATATACTTTATTTTTTACTTCAAAATATTTAAATCAATATCCATTGGTGGGTGTTAGCACTTGTGAAAAAAAATTAATTATAAAAGTAATCAAACTCACCTTATTTTTCATAGACCTACAGTTTTAATTGGGCTTCCATGGTTTTTTGAAAGCCATATAAATTGTAATGATAACAACATATAAATTTATATACTATTTTCTCATATTTTCTCTTTTTCTATGTTTAAATGTATACATTTATTTACTTTCAATAGATTTTATTAAAGAATGATCAACTCTTATTTTTAAATTAACTTTCATATTTCAATTTTTTTCAATACAATTTCTCAAACTTCATAAAAAATATATTTCTAATAAGTTATAAAATATGTCAAAAATACTATAATAATTATGTAATTTTATGCATTTAATTCTTTTAAATTTTAAATCTCCTAATTCTTATTTTTTCTAATTTTATAAAAAAAAAATCATGTTAAATATATAAATAAACAAAATTTTAATACGATTTCAAGAAAATCCTAGTTTTAACTTATTTTAAAAAAAATCTCCATTCATTTTAGATCAAATTGAAAAACAATTCCTATGATATTCCGTATAAAATAACAACCTTCAATACAAGTTTGACAATCCCTATTACATGTTGGTTGAACTTTTGAATTCAAAAAATAATTGAAATTTCTAAAGTTCTCCATTGTTAAAACAAAAGTATTTTAAAATAAATTCTATATAGAATTATAAAACATATACTTTCATAAAAATTATTTTATTCTCTCTCTTGAGGGACCTAAATAACATAATATATATTGTTTTATACACATTCATTCACAAAAGTATCTATAATAAATATTATTTTTTCAATTTCTATTTCAATATAAAATCCTTTCACATTTAATTTAAGAATAAGTTTTATATAAATAAAAAATAGAATTAGATTATTTATTCTATTTTTCTAAGTTATATATTTACATGTTACACAATCAATAATTTAAAATAAAATAATTATAATTCAAATTTAATTTAACTTTATTATTTTTCTGACGAGGTTTAGTCTCTCCTCCATTCCCGTGGTACCAGAGGGTGTGCCACGCTAGCGTCACCAATCATGTGAAAAAAAATTACCATATGCACTACAGTTTCTAGGGGGACTACCCAATTCCTACAGTCTAAAAAAAATCTTATTATTTTTCAAAAATAAAAATTATTTTCAACAAAGTAAATTAATTCCAATAAAGAGTGTTGTAAGGGTATAGGAATGGACTTTTCCCCTAAGCTCCTTGAGGTTAGATAATTTTTTAAGCCACCACTTGTAGCAGAGTTGGCTGGGGCTTGGGGTTTGCATTCCTCGAGGTCACAAGTTCGACTCCGCTTCGTAGTGGGCAAAGGCAAGGGTCGGTTATATTGTGTGTCAGTTCCTACTCTGCTGACCCTGGGTATAGGATGGACTTTTCCCCTAATCTCCTTGAGGTTAGATAAAAAATTTCTTTCAAGTTGAATATTGATGGAGCTTCTAGGGGAAATCCACATCTCTTTGGAGCAGGGGTGATTATAAGAGACCATAAAGGATTAGTTTTATGTGTTAAATCTTTTAAATTAGTATATGGAACTAACAATGCTGCTAAGGCTCAAGCTCTTTTGCAAGGCTTGAAATTAGTACACATTTTTAAACTTCCTCTGATTCAGGTGGAAGGAGATTCCTTAATTTTACTCAATGCATGTCAGAATCATAAGGTTCAGAATTGGAAATTGGAGTATATTGTTAAACAGATTTGGTCTTTGCTTGATAAAATAGGTAACTATCAAATTTTGCACACATACAGAGAAGGAAATAGGGTGGCTAATTTTTTAGCAAACTTTGGGTGTGAACAAGTTGATGAAATAGTTACTCATGTGGCCAAACTAGGGAAAATGCATCCTATATTAGAAGCTTTACTAACCAAAGAGTAATGTTAGTAATTTCTCCTTAATCATTGAGGTATGTTGAAGTAGCTAATAATCATCTAATTGTTATTTCTTATAATAATATGCATATGGTTTGACAAAAAATTTATACAAGCATGAGAGGATCTGGTAATATATCTGTAATTGACAATTACAAGTGTGCTTGATACTGGCTAGAATTATGGAAAAGACTTACTTGGAGATCTGGTTACACAAATGTAATTGACAGTTACAAGTGTAAGCATATGGATATGAATCTATTATTATGGTTTTGAAAATGCTCGTGTAATTGAAAATTACATATGTGTTATCTCTAAACAGATCTAATATGGAAATATCAATATATTGATTATCTAATAGCACACGTGTAATTGGCAATTGCATGTGTGTTAGGTCCAGATCTTTCCAAATCAAAAAGTAAAGTGTCACGACTGTATTCATATGTGTTATAAGGAATCACATCAGCACATGTTTAAGGAGGTGGGTTGGTATCAAGGGTAAGATTTCAATACATTTAGTGGTACAATGTGGTACCATTGGAGCTATTTCAAGGTTGTGTGTTCTGTTTGCATTCAGTTGAGCTTTAGTAATTGCGTGCGAGTTTTATTGCAAAATGTGCCTCTAATTTTTTTGGAAGTGAGGCCAAAAAGATTATGCCTTTTAATGCTCAAAGGGAATCAAAACTTTATGATGATATCCTCGTAAGGATTGCGCGGTACAGGATTGCATTAAAATTTTTGATCTGTGTAGGTGTATAGGTGTTAAGAATATGATGTCGCACAATATTTAAAAATGTGCGAGATTAGAGCTTGAATTATCATGATGGTACAATCTGAAATGAAATGATTTACAAAAGCTATATGACTTTTATCTAAATTTAGATAAGGTCTTTATAGCTAATGTTTTTATGATTATTGAAAGTCATTCTTCAAAAGTTAGCACAATTTATTTATAAGTTGCTTTTCAAAATCTGCTAACTAATTCCTTGTGGTACATGAGTACAAGGTGCACATGATTTGTAGATATTTTCCAGTAAAGGCATGAGAAATAAACTAATCATGATTGACTCTCAAAATTTTATAAATGAAGCGGAGGCCAAGAACAAAGTCCTCAAAATAACGCTCATGTTTTCGTCAAGCTCTAGTAGTGGGGAGATTAGTATTCCTAATCTTTTCTGTTCAGTGAGTGCAAGAAGGAAAATGGAGTTTTATCCGAGGAATTATAGAATCTTCATACCAGTCAATGACTGGGAATTGCCAGTATCGAAGGAATTCAGATATGTAGAGATGCATTTGCTTTTTAAAGATCACTACAGAATTCTCATAAAGTACATCAAAAGGGTTGTAGGAAAGGAAATACTGGAGCCGAAAGCAAAAAGGTTAATATATCCTTCTCAATTTCTATCAATTGTCATATCAAATCTTATGGACCTATTACAAGACTTCAAGATGGTGGAATTTATCACTGCTAAAGTTGTGAATGAGGTTTATTTGCAAAATGATAATCTTCAAAAAGCTTGTCAAAGGTATGACTTCTGGAAAGGGCATGGGTATGTAGGAGGTTTGTTTCCAAGGCATTTCCTTCTTCATAAGGAAGAGTTCCAAAAGTTATAAATTGCTATCAATAAGACTATGTCATATCAAAATTCAATTTTAATGCTAAATGTGCTAAAAAATTATGCTTTTGGGTTTGCGCCAGAATTTGTTGAAAAGGTAAAAAGTAAAGGTTCATGCGATTCTTGTATTACTTACACATGATCATGATTTTCCTTTACCTACTTCTTGTCAAGAACAAGTGTAGTCGAATGTGAACAATTCCAGGCAGGTTGTGGGTGGAAATGAAGCTGAAGTAGAAAACAATATTGCTCGGGAAATTACATAGGAAAACACACAAGCTGGGGTTACTCATTTCCAGTTGTTTGGAGTGCAAATTGAAAATCATTTAAATCTTAATGATGAACCCCTGATGCAGGTTGAGAGTGGTGAGCATAATCCAGTTTTTATTCAAATGGGACTTTATAATTTGGGTGAAATGCAAGTTGGTGAATATCATGAGCAACTTGTTGTCTGGTCAGATGAAGGCCTTGGTGAAGGTCATGGTGAATATGAACAATTAGATATGATGGAGGTTGAGTTTTAATAACTGCTTCAATTTTGATTCAATTTTGTCCAAAATACAATATGGCTAAGGATGCGCATAGTAGCTAGCAAAAATGGTTTTACTGGTATGTATGTGCATGGAAGTAGAATCTGAAGGATATTTTGGGTATTTTTGAAAAGAGGATTATGGAATTTGTTAATGAATTCTCACTCCTAGGTTAAAAAGGTGCAACATTGGAAATGTATGAACAAAATGTAAATAGGTGTAGAATGATGTTGAATCTAAGCATAGAGGGATGTTATTTTTGTAACTATGTAATATTGTTGTATCAAAGCATAGAAGATGATATGTGATGTAGCAATGTAATTAGTTGGCTTTTGTAACCAAATTATGTAACTTTTTGGGCTATAACCGGAGGTTTTCTTCCTGATTCGTTCTTGCCGATATGCCCTATTGAATCAAGGTTATGTACATATTAAACATAAATAATCAATTATAGTGGCTTGACCACTTTTGTTTAAAAAAATAAATAAAAAGTGTTGTATAAATTAAGTAATTAAACAAACATTGCCAATTATTCAATCTATTTAATTTAATTATTCAAACACATTACATCATATACTTTAAGTCATAAATTTATAATTTTAAAGAATAAAACTAGTTCAACTTCCCTAGTACTTAGTTCTATTAGTAGCATTGTTAGAAAAACATGACAATTCATTCATCAAATATTTTAAATAAATCATCATAAATGCTTATTGAAATGTTTCTATTCGAAATAATCAAAATGAGGATGCTACAATTTTACTATTTAGTTATTATTATTCAATTAGCTTACTTGCATTAGTTCATTAAAAAATATTAAATGCCAAAAATACATTAATTTATATTCATCTTACTTGCATCCAAAAACCACAAAATATAAAAAACTTGAAAATTGTATGCATGTAAAATGGATATAATAGAAATATGCAAAAAAATAGCTTAAATCAAACCAAAACACATGCAAACCTCAAAAGATTAAATGTATTATGTCGAGTTGTTGAAGATTTGAATGTGGTTGCTCATGAATTGATAGAAATTCCAGCAGCATGACATTAGCATAAAACATGTTCATCAAATGGGATGTGAGGCCTCTCCTTTATATAAATTATATAAGAGGAATCAAGGGCCAAGATTGAATGGTTGATGGATGGTTGAGATTTAATGAGAAGACAGGGTTTGGATTGAAGTTGTAGTCATGTGACAAGTGTCACATGAGGGATAAGGACTAGGTTTAGGGAAACATCTTTATATGGATGGATAGGATTAAGCGGTGAGATATTAAATGAAGGGATAAGATGAAAAAATAATTTGACTTTTGGGAAGTGTCTAGATTCAATGAATCTAGACAAGGGCTTAGTTAGACATGTGAAAGAGACACTTGTTATTTGGTGACAAGTTTAGATTTTGATCCATGTGAATGGAATCAATGGATATAATTAAATGGATAAGGATAGGGGATAAAGTGGAACTAAATAATGGGAGAAAAGGGTAACGGGCTTTAATTAGCCTAAATTAATTAATTAATTTAGCTGGAGGATTTGGGGATAAGGCTAGACTTAATTAAATAAATATAAATTGTTTTTAATTAAAGGTGGGGAATAAGGATAATGGATAAATTAATTAAATAAATAATAAATATTTATTTAATTAAATATTAGGATAAGGAAAAAGGTTAAATTAATTAAATAAATAATAAATACTTATTTAATTAATTGGCTAGGATAAAGTGGGATAAAGGTGATGGGTAAATTAATTAATTAATAAATATTATTTAATTAATTAATGGGATGTGATAGGCTAAAATGAAGTGTGGTTGGGTTTAGACATTTTTAGGTGTCTACAAAAACATATATAATCACCAAAAATATATAAAACAAATAAAACTCCAAAAAAAATCACATTTAAACATCATTTCAAACTCTTGTAAATGATCAATGCTTTACATTCAAATAAAAAATTATACAAAAAAAATTCAACCCATTTGCAAGTGATCAACACCTACTAGAAGATTGAATAATTGATGGATTAAAATGATCAACAACTTGAAATAAACAAAATTATAATCAAAGTGTTGAATGAAACTAATAAAAAGGACCTTGATTTTTTCATGTCAACTTAGTAGGTCACATTTATATTTTTACACTTACATATCCTAAATTGATATTGGAGTTGCTAAAGGAAACCTTGTATGATTTGAGAGAAATATTACCTCCCCCACTACTATTCTTCAAGAACAAGCAACCATACTTGGGGATATCTAGTGACATAACACTAGCTTGAAAGTTGTAACATTATAAACCTTTTTGAGGTCTTAGATTGACATGAAGAAAATGTAACACCAACAAAATATTAACCCCACTAACCACGTACTCCTTCCATATGGAGAGGGTAGCCCACCTAACTCACCACCACTTGATAAAATTATGCCACACAAGCAATAATGAATTACCTAATCATTCAACTAATGAGAACAATCCTATATAAGAAAATTTAGAATTACACATTGATTTAATATCCCTTCACATTAGGTTTGTTTAAATAATAGTGAAATCATGTCTCTCCTTTACAATTTTTAGGGATGAACGTTGTTGGACAATGTCTAATCTAATAGCACTAGTCACATTGTGTCTTGTCGCAATAAGGTTGACATCTAGAGTGGCATTAGAAATCACACTCATACTTAGTAAAGATGTTTAATTTGCACCACTTATAATATTCTCTTGCGATTAGTTTTATAATACTCTGAGGTCATGTCTAAAATCAACTATAATAATTAAATTAATGTTTGTGTTTTGACATGATGGATTAGCCCTAATATAATTCTACTACAAAATATAAAATAATTTTTGTACAAATTGATTTAGTTGCAAATAAATTACATGTCTAAAATAATAGAAATTGCTTCTGCACATTGTAGTTATCAACTCAAAATAATTTTTGATAAGATACACAACAAAACATGATGCGTATAAATTATGAATAAAGAGAATCTAGTTTCCTTATAGTGCTATAGCTTAGTCACTTCAATCATATCTATATCTAAACCATGATGATCCAAATGACTTTCCACTTCAACAACCAAACTAGAGACCCATAAAAATAGAGTTAGGAAGCTTTTTGTGTTATTAAAAAATTGTTAGACATAAGAGGGTGACAATTTCTCTATTGTTAGGGGATTGTGTATTAACAACTATGATGATTTTGTCATTTCAAATAAAGAGTGAGAATAATGGAAAAGAATATCTATTTGAATTCCATGAAATTTGGGAGTCCATGAGTACACGAAACCGCACTATTAATGCTTCTATTCTAATAGGAATAAGTATAATTATAAATCATGATTGTGATATTATTGTTAGAGTAATAAGTTATTATGCTTAATTAATTACATCACATTGATTAATTAATTAAGTCACTTATTTCTCTTTATTACTTAAGCTAAACTTAGGCACATTTATTAATTAATTATTAATTATTAAGTGTGCACACTAGGGTTTCATTTAGGGTTTCCCTTTTTAGGGTTTCGTGATCTCCTTCATAAGGATTGATCACTTTGTAATAATTGATTCTCTTAATGCATTTTTACAGAAAGGTTTACAGAGAACATCTTTTTCGGTTCTT
Organism: Sequoia sempervirens; assembly: GCA_007258455.2. Taxonomy (NCBI): domain Eukaryota; kingdom Viridiplantae; phylum Streptophyta; class Pinopsida; order Cupressales; family Cupressaceae; genus Sequoia; species Sequoia sempervirens. Next base: position 8,787,899 of record VDFB02000015.1, on the reverse strand, counting down.
CATATCTTTTGCATGTGACAGGTATCCATCTTGCATGCAGGTGATCTTGGATTCTAACAATTATGACTTCTCAAGATAATGGTAGTAGGGGAATATACATATTTTCCTTTTCTAGATGAATTTTCTTTAACATGATTTTCCATGTTGAATTGATTGTACCATTTTTATTTATATGATTATAGAAATTATGATGCTTGTTTCTTTCAACAACATATTGCTTTGCACACGCATTTCCTTTTTTCAAATTTCTGTAATTTTTCATTTCCTAATGATCCAAAATGGCAGGGTCCCCAACGGGGCTCCCCCACCTATGCACTTTGCTCCTTCTCAGAGAACTACTTCCTCTTCTTCGATTGTGGGGAGTTTTAAAAGTACACCTGGTAAGTTGCCTACATCAAACTCCATGGGTAAGGACACTTTTTTGGCTGGTGAGGACCCAGTGTTGTATGTGGACAAGCTTGTGGGCGGGAAGGTTCTGACAAAGGTGTCCCTAGCATCTTTGTCTGCTTTCTGCATCGTGGAAGGGGATGAAGTGGATGTCCCAGATGTGATCTTGAATGATGCAATCAAGGGCTTGAAGTCATCCCTAGTTATAAAATTCTTTGCTTCCCGCCCTACTATCGATCAAGTACATAAGTGGGCCGCTGACACTTGGAATCTCAAGGGTAGTCTCTCAATTAGCGCTATGCCTAAAGGTTTATTTTTATTTAGTTTTTTTGTCCCTTTTGATATGATAAAAGTCCTCACAGGAGGCCCATGGCCCTTTGATAGAGGCTTTAAGAATATTTTGTCCTTGTGTAAGTGGAAGCTCGGTTTTGATACCTCTGTAGACTTGGGTAAGGTGGCTCCTACCCGGGTTAGGCTCCCTAGTTTACCCTTGGAATTTTGGCACCATAATGTTTTTAAAGGAATTGTTGATTCCTTTGGTACCTTGGTGATGGTGGATAAAGTGACCCTTCTCAATTCATGGCTCATCTATGCTAGAATTTGTGTGAATTTTATTGTTCACACAGTTCTTCCCACCACAATGACCTTAAAATCAAAGTTTGGCCGATGGATTCAACCTTTGGAATACGAAAAGGCTATGGTCTATTGTCAGGTGTGTAATAAGTTTGGCCATTTACAAGATTCCTATAAAAAGCTCCCTCTTGAACCTAAAAAACCCCGGTCATGAGTGTTGTTGAACTCTCCCTCGAAAATTGTTACTCCTAAGGCCTTATTAAAGGAACCTACTACACCATGCTCTCCCTTGGCTTTGTTATTTTCTGATAAGGTGTTGGTGCCTTCTCAAGCCTTGGATGAGGATAATGTTATTTCTCTAAAAGAGTGTGCCTCCCCTAAAAATTTAGAAAAGGTCAGTCTAAGGGAAGAAGTTGATAGGTTCACTTCTTCCCCTTCTTTTGAGAAGTACCTTGATCCAAAAAGTGGAAATGAAATGTTTGATAACTTGCAAAAGCTATCACAAGAAGTGGAGGTAGTTGATTTCAAACTTCAAGAACAAAATAAGGAAATCTTAGAGGAGGGAGAGTTAGACAGCCAGATGGAACGGATTTTGACTTCTTCCCCTGAGCTCTCTTAGGTGGGTCTTGGGTCCTGGAGGTGGTCCATACGCCATAAGCTAAACAAGAGAAGGATAAAAAGGAAGAAGATAAAAAGAGCTTGTTGAATCCCTCTTCCCCTAAAAAAGATGATGTGTTGGATGAGGATTGGAATCAAATAAATACAAAATCAAGGAAGAAGAAGAAACCAAATGTGGGAGGAAATAATAAAGTGGGTAGGCCACCTTTAAAAGAATCAAGGAACAAAGATACAACTAGAGATGTGGCTCCTGGAAAATGGAGAACCCTTGACTCCCTTGTTGGGAGTAAATACAGAAAGAAGTAAAGGGAGGTTATCTCCCATTCTTAGTAGTATCAAGGTGATATTGCTGCTCCTTTTTTCTCCAATGTGTCTGATGTCTTGGAACATTAGGGGAATTAATAGCCCCTACAAACAACATTTTTTGAAACCCTGTTTGGCGGATGTGAAACCAGATGTTCTCTTAATCTAGAAAACTAAAATGAAAAGAGAGAATTTTGAAAAAGTGATCAAATGGCTCTAACCTAGTGCAAATTTTGAAGTGAGTGATGTTGAAGGAGCTTCAAATGGGATTTTGACTTGTTGGAACCTTGTTAGGCTTTCTGGTGGGCTAGGTTTTTGTAACAAAAATTGCTTGATAATGTCTATGGAAGATATTACTACCTCTATCAAGTGGAATCTAGTTAATATTTATGGTCCTAACTTGAACCTTGATAGACTAAATCTCTGGAACTTACTTGAAGGAATTATTATCAACGTAAAGGAGGAGTTTGGGATGTTGGGAGGGGATTTTAATTCTCCCCTGTATCCTTTAGAAAAATGTGGAGGTCTTATTGATTTCTCGAATAACATGATATATTTGTTGGGATTCTTCAACTCTATGGGGCTTATGGATATTCCGCTGAATGGATCACTTTTTACATGGACTAATAGAAGATAGGGTAGTCATTTAATTCAAGTTAAATTGAATTTTTTCCTTGTCTCTTTGAATTGAACATTTTGCAGGTCCTCACTGTTACTACTCTTCCTAGGACTGGCTCAGATCATAGTGCTCTCCTCCTTAGGTGGGAGGATAAAGTTGCTAAAGGACCTTTTCCCTTCAGATATGAAATAATGTGGTCTCTCCATCTATACTTCAAATCCTTGGTTGAAGAGTGGTGTAATGCTCCTTGTAATGGTACTCCCATGTATCGTTTAACTCAAAAGTTGGAGAAAGTTAAAGAAAATGTTAAAGGATGAAATAAATATTTGTTTGGGAATATATTCTCCACAAAAAAAGCTCTAAGCTTAAAAATTAAGGAGATTTGGGACCTAATGGAGTTGGATAATGTTGATGAAAATATTTGTAACCAAGAAAGGGACCTTAGATCTCAATGGTATAAAATAAATAAAAAAGAAGAGATTTTCTGGAAACAAAAATCAAGGATTTAATGGTTGATTGAAGGGGATAGAAATACTAAGTTTTTTCACTAGTCCACCTTAAAAAACAAAAGTAGAAACATGATTAGATTCTTAAACACTGCAAGTGGGATAAGGCTGAATAGGGAGGAATATTTTGCTAAGGAAGTTGTTTCTTTCTCTTCAAACTTTCAAGAAATGCCTTAGGTGGATAATTCTGATTTGGAGGATATTTTGTAGGTTATTCCACAAATAATCTTGGAATAGGATTTAAAAGATATGTCCAAAGTTCTTTCTCTATAAGAATTTAAGGAGGAGGTTTTCTCTTTTTGTGCCTACAAAGCCCACCAGGGCCTGATGGTTTTCCTCCTAGTATTTTCCAAGAATTTTGGGACATTGTCTCAACTGACCTTTTCAATGTTGTTAGGGATTTCTTCAGATCTAGAAGGTTATTAAATCAACTAAATACCACTTTTATAGCGTTGATCCCTAAGTCGAATGATGCTTCATCTATGAATGACTATAGACCTAGATCAACTTGTGCAACACTACATATAAGATATTCTCTAAGATAATGGTTAACAAATTGAAATTGGTTTTGAATAAAATGATAGTTGTCAATCACCAGGGGTTTGTTTAGGGTAGAAATTTTTTGGATGTAGCAATATATACTCATGAGGTGTTACATTATATGGACCTAAGAAAAAAGCAAGGTATGGCTTTGAAACTTGATATTTCTAATGCCTATGATCAGGTCTCTTGGCCTTTCCTTTTTGTTGTTCTTGAAAAATTTGGTTTCCATTGAAAATTTCTAAAATTAATTAGATCTTGTATTACAACTCCTAAGTTCTCAGTCTTGGTTAATCGGGTTCTGCAAGGCTTCTTTTCTTGTGGTTTTGGTCTGAGATAAGGTGATCCTCTATCTCCTTACATGTTTTTTTATTGTAGTTGAAGCTTTGGGTTATAATATTCAGAGACGGCTTGTTAACAAAAAGTTGAAAGGGTTTTGTGATGCTTCCTCCCTCCCCCAGCCTCAAACCAACAATTTGTTGACGACACTATCCTTTTCAGGGAGGCTTCTATCCTAGAAGCCAGACAATGGAAAGAGTTCTTAGATAAATATGCTAGAGTTATCAATTACCAAAAGAGAAATATTTGTTTCTTTAACACTAGCCAAACAATAAAAGAGAAAGTAATAAGCATTATTGGTTATCAAGAAGTTGATATGTTGGCTACCTACCTTGGATTACCTTTAATTTCAAGAAAACCTCATAGTAATTATTGGAACTATACTATTGAAAAGATCCAAAAGAAACTGGCTGGTTGGAAAGGCAAGCTGCTAATTTTTTTTGGGAAAGTTCAACTTTTAAAATCATCTTTGCAAAACATATGTATTTACTACCTCTCTGTCTTTAACATCCCTGCCTTCATTACTGAGAAGATTAAAATGATATAAAAGGATATTTCTATGGTCAGGTGTGGAAGAAATGGAAAGATTGGCTCTTGCTAGATGGGATATTGTCTACACCTCGAAGAGAGATGGTGACTTGGGCATAAGAAGATTAAAAGTTTTCAATAAAGCTCTTGTGGAAAAAATGGGATGGTTTTTACTAGAAGGAGAAAAGGATTTGATTCAGATTCTACTTGCCAAGTACTTGGGAAATAAAGATTTTTGTTGCTTCCTTAGGAAAGAGGATCTCCCAAATGGTTCATTTTTTTGGAATAACTTGTTAAAGATCAGAGGCACTTTAAAACAAGGAGCAAAACTGAGAATAGGAAATGGTTAAAGAATTGACTTCTGGGATGATGCCTGGACAACCTGTACTTCATTTTCATCTAACAACAACCTCCAACAAATTATAATCAGAATGAAAAGAACTATTGGAAAGAAGGTCTCCAATTATATAAATTGGGATGGTCTAAGGCCAAAATGATAAGACTTAAAGAATTATTTAAATATTGTTGTTCTTAGGGGAGGAAGACAACATAATTGGGATGCTGCCTTAGGTTCCATACTGCAATAGATTGGTGTTCCTGAGCTATTCTCGATGAACAAGGATGACAAGTGGCTCTGGTAAAAAAATCTCTTCTGGGAAATTTTCTGTCAAATCCGTGTATGAAGTTATGGAATCCCAGCTATTCCAAAAGGGGGATTTTAACTGGAAAATGGTGTGGAGCAAGAATTTAATTCCTAAGATTAATTTTTTTGGGTGCATAGTGACACATGGAAAGATCCTCACAATTGATAATCTTAAGAAAAAGGGGTGGTATTTGGTCAATAAATGCTATATGTGTAATGAAGCTAAGGAAACCATCATGCACCTGTTGTTTCAATGCCCTTATGCTCAAGAAGTGAGGTCTTTGTTCCTAAAGAATTTGATTATTGAATGGATCTTTCCTTCATCAGTAAAAATGTTTATTGATTGCTGGAATTTTTGCCCCTACTCCCACAATATTATTATAGACCTCTAGAGGCAAGTTCCCCCATTCCTCGCTTGGGGATTGTGGACAAAGAGGAATAATAGAGTTTTTAGGGATACAACAAAGAATAACAAAGAGTTGTGCATGTCTATAAGAAAACAGATTGAAGAAAACATTGAAAATTGTAATTATGCTCCTTCAAAGAAAATGCCATCATACCAAGAGATGTGAATCAAGCAACTATGGGGAATATCTCATGATCTAACTAATGTTAATTAGGTTAAATAGCTTATTAGAAGAAGAACTATTTGGATTCCCCCAAACCCGGGATGGATTAAATGTAACTTCCATGGGTGTTCTAAAGGAAATCCTAGCTTGGCGGGGGTGGGAGGATTAGTCAAAGATCATCATGGTAATTTTGTCACAGGATACAATAGAGGCCTAGGAACAACAACTAACAACCTGGTTGAGGCTTATGCAGTGTGGGCGGGAATAAGTTATTTAAAAGATAAAGGCTACACTAAAGTTATGGTGGAAGGTGATTCCCAGCTAATTATTGACTATTTGAACAATAGGGTTGATGCTCCATGGGAATTAAAAGACATCTTGGATGATTGTAAACAAATGATTCAATCCTTTTAGCATAGCAAGATTAGTCATATTTATAGGGAAGGCAACATGGTCATTGATGCCATGGAAAATTTTAGCCTATAACAATCAAAATGGAAATATTGGGACTTATCCCAATTGTCAAATCAAATTAAGGAAATAATATTTAAAGAAAAAATAGGGTGTTTAATTACTTCAACATGGATAGAAAGAACTTAATAATGATGGAGTATTGACAAAGATGTTTAGCTATCATGATAATCACTTTCCTTCTCACGTGGTAGTTGGGTAATTTGAAAAGAAGGAATTTGATGCACTCTATTAATGGTAGTTGTACATTAAATCTCAAAAAAAATAAAAGAAATGAGATGAAAGGACCAGTTTTTTTAGAAGCCTCGTGTGATAATGAAAAAAGAAAGAAGTTGGTTATGATGATTCTCGCCCACATTCCTAAAAATCTTATGAAGGATTTGCGACAAGACATTTTAGCTCATGTTATCGCTGATGATGAGGATAATAAAAATGTGTAATCATGTGTCTTAAAGGTGGTGGAGTTGTCTTTTCCAATAAAGGAAAGTTTGGAAGACATGAGGCTAGGCCTTGTAAATAACACAATCATTATAAATATATTTCTAGAAGGTTCGAGTTGTCATCATTTCAAATGAAAAGCCACCAAGTTTCCATTAAAGTTGTAATTTTTGAATTGCATGTGGCTTCTGTTATGAATGAGGAAGGCCTTAGTGCCCAGTATTTACTTCTTCGAAAGGATTTTCTTACAAAAGAAAAAACTATGGGAGGCCCTAGAAAGAGGACGAAGTTGAGCAAATTTGATTCCTTGAGGAAGAATGTGGAGTTATGGGACCTATTAGAACGCGTTGGTTTTACCCCGTACTTTGTGACCATGGAGGGTTACAGTGAACAACTCAGCTACAAGTTTGCTAATGCATGGAAAGACAGAGAAGTCGAGTTGGGAAGTCTCCATTTTACTGTGGACACTAAGTTGATTGCAAATGCTATAGGTATTACTTATGAAGGAAAGAATGTTTCCAAGGTAAGCATGGGAAACTATTAGACTTATATTGATAATTTTTTTGAAGCTAAGGAGAAGGCCCAAAGATTTTAGAATGACTACTCTAGGTTTTTGCTCCCGCCCCCTTACCATAATTTCTATTATTTTGTCATGAAATATTTTACATTAGAGGGTCATTTTTAGTCAGTGCATGGGTATCATTTCCCCATCCTTAACCATATTAGGCACCTAGAGAAAATTAGCTTACATTTTTTCCTCCTCTCTTCTTTGAAACAAAGCCTAACTAATGGTGTTAATCTTTCCTTGTATCAGGGGTTGATTAGAGCCATATACAAGTACGTCCTTGCCACCACCCCACAAAGGAATTCCTTCCATAACCTGATTGAGAACCCCACCCCCAAAAGTTTTGTCAAAATTGAACTACTTGAAATCCGACCCCACTCCCTTGTTAAAGAAACTTTGAACCCTTCCCCTAAAGTCGTGGAACCCTCATGGTCAGTGCTCCTCAAAATAACCCTTAAAAAATGTTGTGTTGCCCCCTCTCTTATGTTTCCAATAAGAAAATAAAACTGATGATAAGAGAACTGGGTTTAAACCCTCACACTATAACTATCTCAGATGATCATGATAATAGCCCTAAATGTGGGTCTACTACCCTTGCGAGTTGAAGGTCTACTCATCTAGATCTATCAGTGTCCAAGGGGTCGGATAATAGAAAAAAATCTAAAAGTTTTAATGGTAATCATGGAGGAACCTTTGGAAAATAAAAAAGGGAAGAATGTTGCCAGGGAGGAAAAGGCTTCCTCCTTTGAAGAGTGTGTTCCTGATAGTTTGGGAGAAGCTGGGATTTTTGAGGAAAAGGTGTCGAGATCCGATCCGAGGATGTTGAAGATTCGAGTCAAGAGGAGGAAGAAACTGAAATCAATCAATGGGAGGAAGAGCATGATGTGGAGGAGAATACTGGAATGGTCGAAGAAAAAGGAAAGGCTACTAAAACCCCTATTGACTTGCTAGATACAAATGTTAACATGGGTATCCCCGGTAATGAAGACTGCTTGAAATATAAGCAAGTGAAAATGGAGAAAACAAGAATGGAAATGCTGGAAGAAAGAATGGAGCTTCTTGAGAAAATAATGTTGAAAGAAGGAAACTCTAACAAGTTCCAGGTTATAAAGGATGTTATGTTGAACGTTTTTAGGGTTATGGATGGGGTGATGAAAAAAGCGATGGTGGCTACTATCTTGGGATAGGGTAAAATAAATAAATAAATAGAAGAAAAAAGGGAATAGGGAAGAAGCTGATAAGTTCGGGAAGATGGAAATCAAGGACAAGCTCGAGGATACGGTGGAGGACCTGAAGAAGGCTTGGAGCCTTATGAAGGATGCTTAATCCTTGATTCTTGTTTGGATTTGTTGTCTGATGTTTGTTGTTAATATGTGTTTTGGCTCTTTAGTTAGGTTTTTTTGTTGCAAAGGCTTGATAAGCCTAAATCATTTGTATTTAAGCTTCATTTCTGATTTGAACATCAAGAACTTATTGGATTATTTTAATAGGTTATACCTATATAACCTTATTTTTTGGATCAATGATAATATGGTCTAGCTAAAACTCTACTAGATCTTGGATAGGATTATATCTTTTGATTTGGTTGGTGTAGGTTGATGTGTGTTTTTTGGTTGGTTGGGTGAGGGGAAGTGGTTCTCCTTTTGGTTATGCTTTCTCATCTTATCTGTTGTTATGTCTAGTTGTTGTTTCTCTGGTCTGTTTTGCTGCTTCTGTAAGGGATCAAGGCCCTTTCCCCACTTAATCAATAAAAAACAACTTAAAGAACACTTAATTGTACACACTCTAATTCTATCTTTGTTAAATAGAAATATAATTTAAATTTAACAACATAACAATATTTCAATTGGCAACAAGTACAAGAAAACTAAGAGATTATAGATCATATTGATAGGACAATTTAATATTTTGGTATCATCTATATATTTTTGTGTGTTAGGTTGTATTACAAATGAAAATAACTAAAATTTAATTTTAGCATTTCAAAATAGATATTTTAACATGATGGAATCAAGCAATGAGGAAGAAGATTTGATCTAAATTGAAGAGAACATTGCAAGAAGAGTTACAAGAACTGAAATCAAGCTTATAAAATTCAGTGAAGCCTTTAGATGACATCACTAGGTAACATTCACTTATGCTTAAGAACCATTCATCAATGTATTGGTGGTTTGTGCTCTTTCCAATAAACTTAAATTGGAAGAAAAGCAATGCAATGAACTCATGGATAATGAAAAACAAGTACAAATGACAAAGGCTATGCTAATGTAAAATCATATCATCATAGTCCAAGTCACCACTATGGTCCTAAATTACATCAAATCCATTCACAACCATGATCACCATTGACTAGTGGTGCAACAATGTGTATTGAATGGGTAGGGAGGAGTTATATTACTACTGAAAAATTAATGTCAAATTTTATTTTAGTCTTTAATTCTTGGAATAATATAGTGAACCTAATAGGAATTGGCATGGGTATGTAAATTCCAATTTCAATCTCATTGGTGGTATGTTGAAATCCATGCCAACAAAGGGCAATGAATTCTTGTTCATTTTACTTTTGTGCTATTGGCATATATATGTATATTTGTGTAAATCGAAAATGGATACTATATATGTATTTTATAATTCTTTGGAGGAATTTTTAATGTTATTATAAATACACCATATTGGACTTATTTTATGACATATAAATGACTATTAATTGACCTTGTTAGGTCTCAAAATCACTGCTCCACTTCCTCTAGAACAAAATTATACTCACAAGGCCAAGATTACTAACATGTGAGAAAAATTAGTTCATCAACAAAACTATAGAGGATTCTAAGCTAATTCAATAAGAATGAGTTTTATCTTCTACACTTTGAGATCAACTTAAACTCAAGAGGGTATTCCCAAGGATTTACCTTAACAGGTATTAAAATCACCTATGAAAATAAATAATGGACTTGATGATAGTTAAACCCAACTTGTCTACTCAACCACTAATATTATCACTAGACTAAGTAAACTAGTTATCTCTAACCCATATATAGTTGATATAACACCTTGGAAATGAATGCAAGGTGGGGTGAGTTCCATGATTCACAAAAATGGTCTCATTTACTCCTTGCACAAATTGATATCATGAACAACACAAATTAGAACTGAAAATAAATGTCTTATGATTTATTTGAATGCAGGTGACTGAAAAGAATACAATGAGATCATGCATATCCCAGGGTAGCGGAGTCACAATCAACAAGGAGAAATAGAAAAAGAAAAATGAAAAATTGTAGGTTATCAACTCGTTTCAACATCAAAAAATACCATTCATAGCTTTATCTACTTAGTTATCCATCATTGAACTACTCAAACTCATTTGCAAGCACATAAAAGAGTTGCTACATATGTTATAATAGATTTAAAACTTGTCAAATTCCTCTAATAATTGTTTACATTCACAATAACAAATGTGTTGAGGAAAACTTCTCAAAATGGTACAATTTTTAGTTTGTGTACACTACAATGGAGACACGAAATTGGAAAATGATATTACAATATTCTTTTATAGTTATAATTTTTTTTGCCTCCTTACAATTTCTCTGCAATTTCTACAAGGTTTACCCTTTTGGATATTCTTTTGCTATGCTCTATTATGCTTGTATTATCTAATAATGAAAAATGATAGCCTCTTGCCTATAAAACATGTGTTAAGGCCCAAACCCTAAGTTGTCATACTATAGTAGAGTCAAATCCATAATGGAGGATGAGTCATGCTCAAATGGATGTTATAGATTGAAGAAAGAGATTAGTGTTTAAGTTTTGTGGTTGGGCAATCGTTCTACAATAATAGCGATAATTGAAATCAAAATCTATGTGCTTGAACTTTTGGTACCTAAATGCATTCAAAAAAATTACCAAGTAATCCATGAATGATGAAAGATAAATTAATATCATCTTAAATTGGTCAGAGGAGCAAGTGAGAGACAATCATAAAGCACCATACAAATATGAATGATTGAACACCTTCAAAGCCTTTTGCATGTAGAAATGAAGCTTTGTGGGCTTTTTGGAGTCCATTTGAACCATTTGTGAAAAAAACAAACTTGAATTGGACCTTTGTGGGAAAAAGTGACCCAACCAAAACTATAGGAAAAAAACAAGGTTAAAAGTACAAAGTTGTGCCACACTTTTGGCTAACTTATCAACATAAGTGAATTTAAGTATTTCTAACTAATAATCAATTTTTGTCAAACATGTGATAGATAGTTAGATTTATCCTAGCTAAGTTAGAAATATCCACAACTTTTCCAATAAAAAATGTTGACTAAATACATATGTAGAATCACTTCGAGGCCAATTTCCCAAAAAAAAAAACTATTTGAAAAACTTGATGTTTCAACTCATACTCATGTAAATAACATTTAAAAAAAATATAAAATACCATTTTGTAGCCATAAGTGTAGTTTTCAAAAATATATATATTTTTATAGTTAATAGTTTAGTTATTATATATTTTATTTTTTTTACTTTTACTAAAGCATGTTATCAACACCAAAAATTTAGGTTGATTATAATGTCAAGAAAAAATACTTAAACTTATTAAATTTTTTTTGAAAAATATGATGCACTAAATAAAAGTTTCTATATCAATATGGTATACATTTTTTTCTATTTTAGATAAATAACTAAGATGAAAGTTGATGTCAGTTGGAAACAACTATGTTTTTAATACACACATTTTAATATTTATTAAAAAAATGTATTTATCAAAGTTGGAAAAATAAATCCATGCACTAAAGTTTAAAATTATAAACACAAGGAAAAAAAAATATTATATAAAGAGTGATGTCTCATATAACTTCATTTTCAACATTTTATCAACAACTAAATTATAATGTCAATTTATAAAAAAAAATATTCAAATAGTTTTTTATTTTTTTCAAAAAAATACAAACATTAAATATACTAAAAAATACACATTTTTTAGTTTACATCATTTCAAAATTCAAAACACATATGTCAATTTTTAGTGATTCAAGTTTTAAAGTTGGATCGATGTTGGTTGTTTTCTTTATAAAAGTGTGACAACTTTGTAAATGTACTTGCAAGTGAACCATCCACTTGTAATACTTCAAAAAAACATGTTTGAATGAAAAGTCTCAAAAATGACATCAACACAATGGGATGGCATCATGATAACATCATCAATGTACAAATGTAGGAGGGAATAAGGGAATTGGACCTTGTGAGCAAATCCATTTGAACAAGATGAAAGGTGAAGTAACTGAATAACTTTAGATGGGGTTTGGAAATTCACAAGCTAATAAAATGGCTCAAAAGAGGGTTTGTGGGAAGGGAAAAGTGAAATGGCTAAACATTGAAAAGTGTAGTTCATTTGGGCATTGAGTTATTGCAAAAAAAGGAAGTTTAGTAGGACCTCCAATTCCCACAAAATCAAATGAATCAAATTTTGTTGGAAAAACCAACTGAACCAGACACTTAAGAAAAGAGGAAGTTTGGTTGGGTGCCAAGTTCCTACAAAATTGAAGGAAGTGGATTTTGTTGGAAAAACCAATTGAACCAGATCTTACAGGGAAAAGCAATTGAGTTAAATGAAAAGAGGAAATTTAGTAAGACATCGAGTTCTCACAAAAACCACAATTAGCCATTTTTCTATTTTTTTCACCTTTTGTGGGGATCGATAATTGAACTGAACTTTTCAAGAAAAACCAATTGGACAACACTATACAGGAAAAGGCATCAAAAGTACACACTTGGGTGGGTTGGAAGGGAAAAGCTCGCAAAGGTGTAACTTTCATCCCTTCAAGAATTTGTAAAACTTCCAAGAGTAATTGGGCCTATTTTTTCATGCTCTAATCAACTATGTTGAGAAATTTGGTAAGGGACCACTCAAATTAGATATCTCATATTGGTTATTAACAAATTGGTTGAAAAGGCCAAGATTATGCATGAAACTTTATGGGACTCAAACAAAAAGGGGTACTGCAAAATTGAATCCCAAAATGCCTAGTAGTTTTAAATTATGCTTAATTATTATATAATATTTTAACTTTTGCACTTGTGGATGGGTTTCAAAGAACAATTTAGGATGTATTGAATATATGTAAATTAGATAGGTCTTCTTGTCTAGACTAGTTAATGCCCCAAGAATAATCATGTTGATTTCCATTTAGGTTTGTTCTAGAGTTTTAAATAATAGAAATTTGCATACATGTATCAATTCCCATTTAGTTCCTTCCCCATTTTGAGATGTAAAGAATAAAATTTGCATACCCATGTCAATTCTCGTTTAGTTTTATCCATTTTTAGATGTAAGATTAAAATTTGCATACACATGTCAATTCTCATTTAGCTTTTTTAATATATTTTAGATGTAAGACAAAAATTTGCATACCCATGTCAATTCCTATTTAGTTCCATATTAATTTTGAAATATATAGATGATATTATACCCCTATGAATTCCCATTTAGGGTTTCTTCTAGGGTTTAAAAATAAAATTTTGTTTGCAAATTTGGAAAGATAATCAAAAAAATAGACTATAGCATAAAACATGGGAAATCAAGAAAAATAGGGCATATGGGGGGAAAAAATTACTTGTTTGCTTATATTTTTTGCTTGCCTTTGAGTGAAGATGTCAAATTTCCCTTTATTGCTATCCCAAAAATAACTAAAATGGGCTTGGTTGTAGGCCATAAAAATATTTTTATGTTAAAAAATATTTTTGAATGAAGGTTACTGAAGGGAAATGCCATGTGTATGTCTACGAACTTTATGTGAAGGTGTTTTTAATGAATAAAACTTTCATTTGAAGGTGTTCCAAATTTTTACCCTTGCAAAACACTCTTTTTTTAAAATGAACAACAAGTGAGGGATTTATGCTCCACTATAAGGATTGAAAGCAATAGTGATGTAGTATGATGCTATGATACTGTAACTAGGGTATAGTCGTGTAAACATAACTTGATGCCGTATTTAGTGATGCATTAGTCCCTAATTTGTATTCCTATACTTTTGTAATATTTTTATTATCCACAAATTTACAAAAGGAAAACAATATCACTTTAATTATCAAAGCAACATAAATGATAAGAAAATAATAATAAAGTCCACACATCCAACAAATCATCCAAAAAGATTGGATTTAACAAATCAAATTACATAATTAATGCTTTAGGAGGGGTCATGACACAAACAAGCTAAAACCAACTCTAATACTAAATTTAGGAAATAATACCAATCTTTTTTTTTGATACGTAAGTGAAATTTTTATTAATTCAAAAAGTGAAGAGTACATTCATTTATGTTGTTGCTTTGTTCCCCCACCCGACTATTAAGGAGGCTATGAGAGCCTAGCATTTACAAAATAAAAACCTAATGTGCCCTTTGCTACCAGATTTTCACCTACAGGCTCAATTAGGATGAGCTATCTATGTTTCAAAATGAATGGTACATTTTATCAACCTTCTTCATTACATTCAAATGTATAAATTAAAAATCTGAAAAGATTACAACTACAGATCATTACATTCATACACATGCATGTAATAGAGGAAGATTCACATCTTTCTGAAAATGTAATCTTTATTGAATGTGATAAGATACATGTGTCTCACACAGCAAGCCGTGAGACTGACTTTTCCTTGATACAAATAAAGACAAATTAATACATGAATGAATAAAGGAAAATAAATTTTCATGTAGGAGGGATGACCAGTCATTGCTTGAATGACTGGTTAGTGTTTGTCTCGCTTCGATGTTGTCCTCATTGCTTGTCCTTCCTAGTTTTCATGCGCTCATGTTCCTGCAGCAATCAAGCAATGTGTTAGAGTTATACTCTAAGCAATGAAAGGTCATAACCATACATGATCATTTATGTCATTCACCTATGCATGTATTAACTTATCTCCATGTGCATCAAAGATTAATGAATGCCTTAGGTGTCTAGGTAAACCATTTGGTCAACGTATACACAAAAGACAGTCATTTTTTCTAACTTGTTTGTTCCATGTGCAGCTACAGGTGCAGTTATTTTCAGATCAAATGAGTGGAGATAAATGTGGCTCCCATGAGGGTTGAGCTCAACTTATTATTTATGCACAACTTTTAAAGTACATTTCAATGCATTCAATGCATATTGCAATAACAGTGAATATAAGGCAGACATTTTAACACTATTCAAGGATGCACAGGACAACATGTATCCAAATGACAAAATCATTCAAGGACATAAAAGTGACAATCACCCTCAATGAAACAACAGTGTAATGACATGGTATACTTATCATAATAGGTATCATGCGTTGCTCAAAGTTGTGTGTCGTAGATGGAGAGTTTAATCTAAAAGACAATATGACTGCATATTCATTAAAGATATAGAATGACACCTCATAAAACAAGTGTCCAAGGTTTCATGACAAAGGGGAGCTGATATAGTAAATTCAGTGAAAGATTTTTATGAAGTGATACGTACAACTCACTCATCAAGGGCAGCAAGTCAACTATTGGTTGAGATCGGGCATAGGAGTAATGATTCATTTTAATGTTACTAACATTATGTTCAAGATGGCATTATCATTACTCTTTAATGCTTTTGAGATATGAACAATCACAGCCAACTCAGGAAATTGAAAAGAGAAGAAATTAAAGGAAATGCTGAAGAGAAATGGTAAAGTCAAGCTTATTCAAGTTTTGAAGCTTTCAAAAATCAATAGTAACACAGAGCTCAAGCATAGATACTTTTGTACCTACAATATACGGCTCCAGTTATCAAAATGAATAAAAAACCCTCACAATGCCCTATTGTTGGAATTCTTATTTACCCAAAAAGAGAATACAAATATTGTGCCACGACTATAGCCAAAGAAAGAAAATGATGATATAGAAAGAAATTCAAATCCCTCAATATAAAGACCCAGAATGTGGAGGAGCACGGCTTGTAAAGGCACCAAACTTTTGGGTCAGGATTATGAAGCTCGCAACCTAGGTTCATTTCTCCAATTCAATGGGAATGGTCATGGCCCTTAAAAGGAAACTATGGAGATCATTATGAATCAAATGAAATCTACAAAAAAAAAAGTAAATGTTTCCTGTGCCACACAAAAGCCCTCAAATACTTGTGCATAAAAAAAAATGATGAGGATGCAGTATTTTTGAGTTTTACTCAGAAGAAGGCAAGATGATATGCAAAGGGGCTTTCATTTTCTATATTATAAATTGAAAGTAAAATGCAAATAAGAACAGCAGTGCATATGCAGAGCATAATGAACAACTGATAATGTAGAATCTTCCAGATACCCATGACTGAAACTAGAATCACAAACACCTTTGGCCATGGAGAAATGCATCCGAAGGTCACGAACAGAGTCTCAAAGCTCCAGAATGGCAGACTAAAAAACAAAACAAAACAACATACATGAGATGCATTCTCAGATATCCAAATCGAAAATCTCTAATGGCGGCCAGAAGGAAATGAATAAGCAACAAAGAGATGCAATGATGTAATTTCCTCTTCTAAGGTGTCGCACATTTCACATTTTCAAAGTTTTTTCTTAAAAGGAAAATCTCCATCATTTATTAAATGTTTAAAGAAACAAAGAAGTGCAAATTTCAGGTGAATGTGCAAGCAAACACAGAATAATGAAACTCACTGTGATCAGCACAACAAATAACTCCAGAAAACCCTTCAGGAAGCCCTCATTTCCAACAACATTTGAGCCCAATCTATGTTCAGTCATGACGATGCCCCTCTAAGTTGTGTTTTTCATAATACTAAAATGAAAATGAAGA
This sequence comes from Sequoia sempervirens, assembly GCA_007258455.2. Taxonomy (NCBI): domain Eukaryota; kingdom Viridiplantae; phylum Streptophyta; class Pinopsida; order Cupressales; family Cupressaceae; genus Sequoia; species Sequoia sempervirens. Next base: position 8,771,003 of record VDFB02000015.1, on the reverse strand, counting down.
TGTGTTGTGTTTTGACCATTAGGGTTTTCAAACCCTAATATGTTGATGGAAGTTTAGACATTCTTTTTGTCTAACTTTTAAATTATATGCATCATGCCAACTAATGCCCCTTCATCCATGTTATTGGCCTAGGGCCTTTTTTATGAACTTTATTACCTTATACATTTTTGCAATTCAAATGTAATACATTTGACTTAGTAATGCCATTATAAATTACTTTGTCGAATGTAATCCTTATGCTAAGCTAGTATGTACGTTGAAAAAACTTAGTAGCTTTATGCTTAGTAAAAGCATATAGGATAATTAGGTCAAAAAGGCCATAAAGGAGGGATGGATTTGAATTTATTACCATGGAGAGAATAGAGGGAAGTTGATTTTAGTTAGAAGACATAAGGAGGATATATAGGAGGATTTGTTTGCTTTGGAGACAAATTTGGAGTTTTTGAAGGGTGTTTTGAAGAATCATCATGTAAGACTTGGTTAAATTGACCTTTCCAATCCTATATGAGCTCTTTTTGAGAGGATTTACATGCTAGATTTTAGGGTTTGTGAGGGCTAACAAAATTGAGGTTTCTAGAACCTTATTTGGTGGAACAAGTTAGAGCTTAGCTACTTAGTCATTTTGACTCATTTTTTGCAAATCAGTTCATAATAATGCAGTTTCTACACTTAGTGACTTTGGAAGTCCTTTGGCAGTTTTTGCAGACTTTTGTAACTCAATACTTTGGCTTGTATGACAGTATACATCATGGATAGACAATAAAGAGGAGCTTTCACTTTCTCAATTCCTCTGTTTCATTGTGTGCATGTGTTTGATTATTGGAATTACTTGTGAATGTTCTTTAATTCCTTTTATTTTCTGTATCAACTTAGCACCTTTTTGCAGAGATATATGTGTATATTGCAGGTCATAAGCTGTATTAAGAATTTGTGGATACTTTTAGTTGTGAGAGCCATTTTTCCTTCTAAGGGTTCAACATATTTTAAATCTCCTTATGAAATAATTATGCAAGAAGCATATAGTGGTTGAGTAGTGTGAGTTTAGATTTATCAGTTAATTAACTCATGTTTGAAAGTTGTTTACAGGTTAGCTTAATAATTAGGTGCATCACCATAAAGATAAGTTATTTTTATTTATGTAATCTCCTATCCCTTTTCCTCAAAAGATTAGTTTTAGGTGTCATTTTCATAAAGAGACAACTTCTTCTAGAGGTACTTTTTTTGTCATAAGGTCACTCATAGCCTTAGGAAAGAGTTTCCCATGTTACTCATGATTAGCTGTGTCAAATCTCAACTTGGGTGCGGATTATAGGGTTAACAATTTTGGCACGTCCGGTGGGACAAGTTCCACATCATATTGTTGGTTTGGTATGCAACCAACAAGTTTCTGACTTTGTAGAAGTTATTTTAACATACTTGGCGACTTCGTGAGGTGAAAGAATAATAGAATTAGTGTTGTCATAGCTTATGAGAAGAGTACAAACAAGAAGTACAAAAGATTTTGAATTTTTGCAGTTGTCACCACCCAGAAGAGAAGGCAGAACAACAAAAAGAGTACCTCCTTCTAAGAGAGTACAGTCTACACCACCTGGTGTTAAGCCAGAATCAATGTTTTCATCACTAAGGAGGAAAGGAAGACCATCTAAAAAATAGACTGAGAATCATTCAGCCTCACCAAGCCTTAGAATAGCAAGGTCTCCTTCACGTAGTCCAACTTCAATAGCTATTCATATAGGATTTACAACTTTTTCTTCAAGTTTTGCTACTGCAACAAGTTCATCAGTTGTTGTTCTTACACATTTGAATCCGTCTCAGCCACCTCCAATGGCTGCTCCCAAAAATTAGCCCTTTTTGCCATTTAATGGAGGTAGTCCATTAAATTTGGTACAACATAATGATATACTAGTGGCAGCTTTGAAGAGCTTGCCACTCTTTACTGGTGAAGACCAAACAACTCCGATTGAGCACATAAGGGATGTTGCTTCCTTATGTGGTGTTCATCATATCACACAAGAAGACGTAGTTGTAAGGTTACTTGTAGCATCATTTAAAGGAAGAGCATTACAGTGGTTCAGGAGTCTTGGAGTAGGTTCAATTGCAACATGGGATGAATTGAGTGACAAATTACACAAGCAATTTCAAGACAGGTTTGATAACTTGTCTCTATTGGAGCAATTGACTACGATAAAGAGGGCTCCTCGGGAGAAAATGAATGATTTTAATTTCAGGTTTCAGAGGACTTGGGATAGAATCCCTGCAACAATGAGACCACCTCTAGAATATGCATTTTTGTACTTTTTGAAGGCTCTTAACAGTGATATAGCTGTTATTATACAGTCAATGGGAGGTGTTTCTCTACCAGATGCATTTGAAATAGCAATTAGAGCAAAAAATTGCTTAATACAAGCAGGAAAGATTGCTCCTAGGCCACCCATGCCTATTTTTCCAGAGATACAGCCAAATATGCCTCTTCAAATTCCATCATTTACACCATTACCTATTGTACTAGCTTTACCAGCTGCTGGTAAGCAAGAATCTGTTGTTCCAGTACAATCCCAGGAGTTGCAAGAAATAAAAGAGAGACAACAAAAGATTGAAAACATTTTGCAGACCTTTGGTAACAGGTTGGTGAATTTAGAAAAGCACCAGGCCTTATCATCAGCAGAATCAGACTTCAAATCAATCATTTCAAGGTAATAGGAAGGAGTACCAAGGAAATTTCCAAGGTCCAAGACATAATGTGAATCAAAGGCCTTTTCAGGGATATAATCCAACACCTATTAGTGCAGCTAGGGACCTTGTCCCTGTTCAGAATAACTTGGTTGTTGATTATGAGTGGTGCTACCCATGTAACCAACCACATAATCAAGCTACATGTTCCAATGGAGTTATAAATCAAGCACTTATGGTACATAATGCTTCAGGTTCACAACAAAATGCACTCAATGATGCACCTCCACAACACCAAGATCAACTTACAAATGAAACTACCTTAACTAGCAAGGGGAAGAATTTTGTGGATTGAATGTAGATAATTCTAAAGTTGTAGCTAATACAAGGGCAAAGAAAAGAGCTTTTGAACTTGATCAAGTAGCTGACAAAGGAAAAGCAGCAGCTACATAACTATCTACACCTCAAGTAACTCGTGTTTTGCAAAGAAATTAGCAACTCCCAGTCAAGGAGCAACCACACTTGCAAGCTAATCATGCTGGCGTAAAGGTAAAACATAAAGAAAACCCAGTTGTACCTTATAATATTATTGATAATATGAAAAAGATGAACGTAACGATGTCTATGTGGGATTCATTAGCTATCCCAGGTCAAAAAGACATGTTACAGTCAGCCTTGTTAAATCTAAAAATGTTTGATGAGTCTGAGTCTCCAATAGGTCAAGTTAGAGTTGTGTTGACAAATAATCCTCAAGAAAATGATAAACAACCCAACAAAGAGGCAGGAAAAGACATCAAACCACCTCCATTTTATGTGTCTGTAATCATAGGTGATAAGTTAGTCCACAACTGTATGGTAGATAGTGGAGCTAGTAGCTCTGTTATGCCAAAACAAATTGCTGACAAACTTGGTCTAAAATATCAGCCTTTAGAGAAAGAAGAGTGATTCAATTGGATGGTACCTCAGTTAATACTTTAGGTGTTATAAAAGGTTTGAGTCTTACTCTTCACGCTTGTCTGAACTTTTCAGTTCCTCAAGACATATGTGTTATAGATCTCCCACCTTTCTTTGCCTTGTGTCTCTCAAGAGACTTTACAACTAAGATAGGAGGTTATGTGTCAGCTGATTGGTCGCATATGTTGTTTAGAACAAGATATGGAACCAAAGTTACCATTAAATCTGAAAAGTTGGCCAAAGATCACATTGAGCCATATAACCCAAGTGCTATCAACGCTATTCCTACTGCTATAGACACAAATTATGTTGTTTTTACTGACAGTGAGCTGGCTTCCGCTCAAGAACTTCAAGCAGAAGTTGTTCCTGATGTACTGTTACACGAATGGGCAACTGAAAATGTGTTAGACAATCTTGAGTATCTCATTCAAGATGCTAGTATGGTAAATTATGTGATGCTTGAACCTGATGCAGAAGTGCCAAACCTTGAAAAAGCAACATATCAGTTGTTACAATAGAAAAATGAACTTTGGGAAATATTTTTTGATGGTTCTAGAAGCAAGAATGGAGCAGGTGGAGGTGCAATGCTGGTTTCTCCACAGGGTGATAAGTAGTTTTCAACCTTTCGTTTTGCTTTTGCATGTTCTAACAACATTGCTGAGTATGAAGGACTCATTCAAGGCCTTGAGTGGGCAAGGAAAAGAGGAATTAACTGTTTGAAAGTCTATAGAGACAGCGAATTGATAGTTAATCAAGTTAGAGGCCTGAATGTTGCTTTGAAATCTTACAGAAATAGAGTATGGAACATAATTAAGGAGTTTTATGCCCTCAATTTGATTTCTATCCCAAGAAATTAGAATAAACATGTCGACAGACTTGCAGCGATTGGAGCACAATTTGATATCCCAGGCAATATCAAAAAGATAAAATACAGCAGTATGTTAAGGTTGTAATCAGGCCATCAATTCCTGACAACAACATCAACTGGTAGGTATTTGATAGTGATGAACAAATTTTAACCTTTCTGCTCCAAGAAGACCAATTTTCTATAGTAAACCAAGAAAAGATTAAACAATAGTATGATGATGAAGTGATACAGCTGAAGACAAACAAACTTCCCAAAGGACTGATTACCTTGGAGTCCATATTTAATACTGATGATCAGCTTAAGAAAAACAAATTCAACATTCAAGTCAAAGAAGATCATTATGAAGAAGTGGAAATTTTTAAAGGTAAGCTTCTCAAATTAGGTAAAATTTGTTCAGCTGAAGATAGAAAAGCTTTTATTGCTTTATGCCAGGAGTATCGTGATGTTTTTTCTTGGCAATATTCTGATTTAAAAGGGTTTGATCCTCATATTGTACAACATACAATTGAGTTAGAACCTGGTGCCAAGCGAGTTAGACAAAAACAGAGACCCTTGAACCCCAAGCTCGAACCTTTAATGATCAAAGAGCTAACTAAATTAGTTGAGGGGGGTATTGTATTTCCAATTAAACACACATCCTGGGCTTCTAACCTTGTTCTGGTTAGAAAGAAGAACGGTGAGATAAGATTATGTGTAGATTTTAGAGACCTTAACAGAGTGTCTTTAAAAGACCATTATCCCTTACCTTCAATGGAGCAAATTCTCCAAGCTGTTGCTGGTTCTAAGAGATTTTCTCTTCTGGATGGGTAATCTGGTTATAACCAGATCTTAGTAAAAAAAGAAGATCAATATAAAACAACATTTACAACAAAATGGGGCACTATGGCTTACAAGAGAATTCCTTTTGGCTTATCTAACGTTGGTGCCACTTTTCAGCATGCCATGGATATGGCTTTTCATAGTTTAATTCAGAAATTTATGCTTGTTTACCTGGATGATGTAACTGTTTATTCAAAGGATGCGGATGAGCACTTATCACATCTTAAGCAAGTTTTTGAAAAATGCAGAGAATATGGAATATCTCTCAATCCTAAAAAGAGTATTTTTGCAGTTCATGAAGGTAAACTGTTAGGTCATATAGTGTCAAAAGAAGGAATTACCATTGACCCTGAAGAGTTAAAGCCATACTTGAACTGTCATTACCCAATCACAAGAAAGGATTGCAAAGCTTTTTAGGTAGAATCAAATTTTTGAGGAGGTTCATTCCTGATGTTGCAAACTTACTACAGCCTTTGATTGCCATGCTTAAAAAGAATGCAGTTTTCAGTTGGACTAGAGAAGCAAAACGTAATTTTGAAGAAATCAAGGAAGCTTTAGCATCAACCCCAACACTCGTAAATCCATATTTCTCTAAAGACTTCTTTTTGTATGCTTTTGGCAGCATTAGTTCAATTTCTACTATGCTGGTTCACAAAAATAATGACAATTTAGAATAGCCAATAGCTTTCTTTAGTCAAGGACTTGCTGATTATGAAGAAAAATATACATTTGTTGAGAAACATGTTCTCGCTATGATCAGAAGTTTAAAAATAATTAAGCCTCTAATCTCCAACAACAAGATTCATTTTTTAGTTGCACACCCAAGTGTGAAAGAATTTTTGTTAAACAAAGATCTGAGTGAGAAAAGAGTAGGGTGGATCACAAAAGTAATGGAGTTTGATGTTGATATCAAGATCACAACACTTGTCATAGGTAGAGGACTTTGTGAGCAACTTGCCTCAACCCTTGAAGATGCACAAAAATCAGAATCAGAAGTTGTTTTAGTTAATGACAATGAAATTCAGAATGTTGCTCCTGCATTAACAACAAGTTGGGTTCAAGAAATGACCCACTTTCTTCAAATTGGTGAATGTCCACCAGGTCTAGACATAACAAAATGAAGATACATTACAATCAATTCCTTATGTCCTCATTGACAATATTCTTTTTAGGAAAGATCTGAATAGTGTCTTGTTAAGGTGTATTGATACTAATCAAACCGAAAAAGTACTTCATGAATTTCGTGATGGAGTTTCAAGAGGTCATTTTTCTCCAAGGACAACTGCTTGGAAGATCATGAGAGTTGGTTTTTACTGGCCCAACTTATTTAAAGATGCATATGCATTGTCAAGAAAGTGTGTTAAATGTGCTTTATTTGCAGGAAAAGAAAAGCTGCCTACTATGCCTTTACATCCAATCCAGGTAGAGCAGCCCTTCATGAGATGGGGCATTGACTTTATCGAACCAATTAATCCTCCTTCCAGTGCTGGTCACAAATGAGTGCTTACAGCCACAGACTATTTTACACGGTGGACAGAGGCAGTAGCTTTGAAAGAAGCTAATGAATCTTTTGTTCTGAGCTTTTATGAGGATATAGTCACCAGATTTGGAGTGCCTAACTCCATCATTTCAGATAATGCTCTTGCTTTTGTTGGGTTAAGAGTTATAGATTGGGCGGTTAAATATGGAATTCATTTGAATACCTCCTCCAATTATTACCCATAGGGTAATGGTTTAGCTAAAAGTACAAATAAAAATTTGATTAGAATCATTAAGAGGACCATGGAGGAGAATCAAAGGGTTTGGCATACTATATTGAAATCTACACTTTGGGTAGATAAAATAACCCCTAAGAGATCAGTTGGTAACTCACCATATGTACTTGTTTATGGTAAAGAGGCCAGATTACCTCTATCCGTAGAGCTTCCAACTCTAGATATTGTTCACCAATTAGAAATGTTTGAAAAACAGGACCCAATGTCCATAAGATATGCAGAGCTCATGGAGCTCGAAGAATCAAGAAACAAAGCAATGAAAACTTTGGAGTATCATCAGCTCCAAACAAAGAGAACATTTGATAAGAAAGTAACTGCTAAAGTTTTTAAGGAAGGTGATCTTGTTCTTAGGTGGGATGTGCTAAAAAGTGGACCAGGAAAGCATACAAAATTTGATCATTTCTGGGTAATTTATTATTACTGAATGCAAGGAACATAACGCATTTCAGCTTTCGAACATGGATGGAGAAATGTTACCAATCCTAGTTAATCAGATTCACCTCAAACGCTGTTTTGAGGTATGACTTATCATTGTACATATTAGGTTACGTTTTTATGCTTACAATAAGTGTTGTTGCACTATAGTATAACTACATTTTTCATTTCCCTAAGTGTTGTTCCAACACAGTTTAGTAATTTCCCTTATGCATTTACCATTTTTTAATAAGTTTTCAATAACCTAATCTGTTCAAATAAGTCACAAATGAGTTATAGCCATGCACAAGATTGCTCTAGGTTTGTTCCTGAGTTTTCCTAATGACTCCAAGCCCAATGAAAAATTCTAGGCCACTGGTTTTTATGTTTAGCAGGCAAACATTCAGTAGATGTCGCCAAAAATGTTACAATATTTTCACCTACAGGCTCAATCAGGATGAGCTATCTATGTTTCAAAATGAATGGTACATTTTATTAACCTTATTCATTACATTCAAATGTATAAATTAAAAATCTAAAAAGATTACAACTACATATCATGACATCCATACACATGCATGTAATAGAGGAAGATTCACATCTTTCTGAAAATGTAATCTTTATTGAATGTGATAAGATACATGTGTCTCACACAGCAAGCCGTGAGACTGACTTTTCCTTGATACAAATAAAGACAAATTAATACATGAATAAATAAAGGAAAATAAATGTGCATGTATGAGGGATGACCAATCATTGCCTGAATGACTGGTTAGTGTTTCTCTCGCTTCGATGTTGTCCTTGTTGCTTGTCCTTCCTAGTTTTTGTGCGCTCATGTTCCTGCAGCAGTCAAGCAATGTGTTAGAGTTATACTCTAAGCAATGAAAGGTCATAACCATACATGATCATTTATGTCATTCACCTATGCATGTATTAACTTATCTCCATGTGCATCAAAGATTAATGAATGCCTTAGGTGTCTAGGAAAACCATTTGGTCAATGTATACACAAAAGACAATCATTTTTTCTAACTTGTTTGTTCCATGTGCAGTTACAGGTGCAATTATTTTCAGATCAAATGAGTGGAGATAAATGTGGCTCCCATGAGGGTTGAGCTCAACTCATTATTTATGCACAACTTTTAAAGTACATTTCAATGCATTCAATGCAGATTGCAATAACAGTGAATATAAGGCAGACATTTTAACACTATTCAAGGATGCACAGGACAACATGTATCCAAATGACAAAATCATTCAAGGACATAAAAGTGACAATCACCCTCAATGAAACAACAGTGTAATGACATGGTATACTTATCATAATAGGTATCATGTGTTGCTCAAAGCTGTGTGTCGTAGATGGAGAGTTTAATCTAAAAGACAATATGACTGCATATTCATTAAAGATATAGAATGACACCTCATAAAACAAGTGTCCAAGGTTTCATGACAAAGGGGAGCTGATATAGTAAATTCAGTGAAAGATTTTTATGAAGTGATATGTACAGCTCACCCGTCAAGGGCAGCAAGTCAACTGTTGGTTGAGATCAGGCATAGGAGTAATGATTCATTTTAATGTTACTAACATTATGTTCAAGATGGCATTATCATTACTCTTTAATGCTTCTGAGATATGAACAATCACAGCGAGCTCAGGAAATTGAAAAGAGTAGAAATTAAAGGAAATGCTGAAGAGAAATGGTAAAGTCAAGCTTATTCTAGTTTTGAAGCTTTCAGAAATCAATAGTAACACAAAGCTTGAGCATAGAGAATTTTGTACCTACAGTATACGGCTCCAGTTATCAAAATGAACAAGAAACCCTCACAATGCCCTATTGTTGGAATTCTTATTTACCCAAAAAGAGAATACAAATATTGTGCCATGGCTACAGCCAAAGAAAGCAAATAATGCTACAGAAAGAAATTCAAAGCCCTTAATATAAAGACCCAAAATGTGGAGGAGCACGACTTGTAAAGGCACCAAACTTTTGGCTTAGGATTATGAAGCTCGTAGCCTAGGTTCATTTCTCCAATTCAATGGGAATGGTCGTGGCCCTTAAAAGGAAACTATGAAGATCATTATGAATCAAATGAAATCTACAGAAAAAAAAAGTAAATGTTTCTTGTGCCACACAAAAGCCCTCAAATACTTGTGCATTAAAAAATAAAATGATGAGGATGCAGTATTTTTGAGTTTTACTCAGACGAAGGCAAGATGATATGCAAAGGGGCTTTCATTTTCTATATTATAAACTGAAAGTAAAATGCAAATAAGAATAGCAGTGCATATGCAGAGCATAATGAACAACTGATAATGCAGAATCTTCCAGATACCCATGACTGAAACTAGAATCACAAACACCTTTGGCCATGGAGAAATGCATTCAAAGGTCATGGCTAGAGTCTCAAGGCTCCAGAATGGCAAACTCAAAAACAAAATAAAATAACATACAGGAGATGCATTCTCAGATATCCAAATCGAAAATCTCTAATGGCGACTAGAAGGAAATGAATAAGCAAAAAAAGAGATGCAATGATGTAATTTCCTCTTCTAAGGTGTCGCACATTTCACATTTTCAAAGTTTTTTCTTAAAAGGAAAATCTCCATCATTTCTTAAATGTTTAAAGAAACAAAGAAGTGCAAATTTTAGGTGAATGTGTAAGCAAACACATAATAATGAAACTCACTATGATCAGCACAGCAAATAACTCCATAAAACCCTTTAGGAAGCCCTCATTTCCAGCAACATTTGAGCCCAATTTGTGTTCAGTCATGACGATGCCCCTCTAAGTTGTGTTTTTCATAATACTAAAATGAAAATGAAGATGTGTTGTGTTTTGACCATTAGGGTTTTCAAACCCTAATATGCTGATGAAAGTTTAGACATTCTTTTTGTCTAACTTTTAAATTATATGCATCATGCCAACTAATACCCCTTCATCCATGTTATCGGCCTGGGGCCTTTTTTATGAACTTTATTAGCTTATACATTTTTGCAATTCAAATGTAATACATTTGAATTAGTAATGCCATTATAAATTATGTTGTTGAATGTAATCCTTATGCTAAGCTAGTATGTACGTTGAAAAAACTTAGTAGCTTTATGCTTAGTAAAAGCATATAGGATAATTAAGTAAAAAAGGCCATAAAGGAGGGATAGATTTGAATTTATTACCATGGAGAGAATAGAGGGAAGTTGATTTTAGTTAGAAGACATAAGGAGGATATATAGGAGGATTTGTTTGCTTTGGAGACAAATTTGGAGCTTTTGAAGGGTGTTTTGAAGAATCATCATGTAAGACTTGGTCAAATTGACCTTTTCAATCCTATATGAACTCTTTTTGAGAAGATTTACATGCTAGATTTTAGGGTTTGTGAGGGCTTACGAAATTGAGGTTTCTAGAACCTTATTTGGTGGAACAAGTTAGAGCTTAGCTACTTAGTCATTTTGACTCATTTTTTGCAAATCAGTTCATAATAATGCAGTTTCTACACTTAGTGACTTTGGAAGTCCTTTGGCAGTTTTTGCAGACTTTTGTAACTCAATACTTTGGCTTGTATGACAGTATACATCATGGATAGTCAATAAAGATGAGCTTTCACTTTCTCAATTCCTCTTTTTCACTGTGTGCATGTGTTCGATTATTGGAATTGCTTGTGAATGTTCTTTAATTCCTTGTATTTTCTATATCAACTTAGCACCTTTTTGCAGAGATATATGTGTATATTGCAGGTCATAAGCCGTATTAATAATTTGTGGATACTTTTAGTTGTGAGAGCCATTTTTCCTTCTAAGGGTTCAACATATTTTAAATCTCCTTATGAAACAATTATGCAAGAAGCATATAGTGGTTGAGTAGTGTGAGTTTAGATTTATCAGTTAATTAACTCATGTTTGAAAGTTGTTTATAGGTTAGCTTAATAATTAGGTGCATCACCATAAAGATAAGTTATTTTTATTTACGTAATCTCCTATCTCTTTTCCTCAAAAGATTAGTTTTAGGTGTCATTTTCATAAAGAGACAACTTCTTCTAGAGGTACTTTTTGTCATAAGGTCACTCACAGCCTTAGGAAAGAGTTTCCCATGTTACTCATGATTAGCTATGTCAAATATTAGCCTGGGTGTAGATTATAGGGTTAACACCCTTTGCCCTAATTTTGCATACAAATCCCAAAGTCGAGGCACCACTGCCACTATGAACCAACAATACCAGAGTTGACTATACTAGCAAATCAAGTTGAAACATAAACCAACAAAATGAGCAAACCATGTATCAACGGGGCATAACTACTTCACTTACTAGAATTGAACCACATTACGGCCACCCCATTTCAGAACCAAATTTTTTCCCACAATACAAAACAAAATGCCATACTTCTACGAGCCAAAGGGTTTGCAATCACGAGCTTGAGCCACAAAAACCTAGGACCATACCAATGACCCAGAGAAGCATGAATCTGCCAAGCTGAACTTTAAGGAGGAAGCAAAAATTCATGTCACAAGAAGTCAATGAAATCATGAACCCATTCATAGTCTCCCATAGGCTGATACCCTAGAACATGCTTGAGGAAGTTTGCACCTTGGACCGCCCAGTTACGATGTCGCCACAACTCCATACCACACATGTCTAAGAGGAAAGATTAGCACTTGGGGTTTTGACTCGAAACCAAAAGAAAATGGAGCTCACTAGGATGTGAGATGCCAACACCAAGTTGCACCATGGCCACCACATCCTCAATGCCCACCAACATGTTAGCATTAAAAAACCCTAATGGCCATATCTTGTACCATTGATTTTTATAGATGGATATCAAGAAGACTAGTCACAAAACGTGAAGAAATATCATAGTTTACCTGATAGAACTTCCTAGAATCAAGATATTTTTCTCCCAATACCAACTTCAACGCTTCCAACACCCATGGCTCTTGTAAATTTAGCAACCCTTTTAACCTTTGATAAAAAATATTGCCCCTGAATGTTGTTTGGCCGCACGAGGCGGAGAGGTAGATTGTCATATTTGCAATCACCATTCTCTTGTGCTTTAGGAACATAGCAAGGGGTGAAGGATAAAACTCTATTTATCAACCTCAAGGGAGCCTGACGTACATGGGAATAAATGATGAACATTATCACACATTGAAACTTACAACCCATCGACCGAGAAACCACATGTGCCAAAGATTGCAATTTATTTAAGAAGCTTTAAAACATGTGCTTGATTACCCCATAAAAGACTTAAACCATATTATTGTTTACCATAATATGCAACACACAACCTGAGTCCCATGCATCCAACACATGAGAAAATACCTAGATTTAAATGCAAGACAAAGGACAAGTTTTCTAGAATTTACACCGCTGTCTACTTCCCCTTGCACTCCCTATAACAATGGACTGTAATATGAACATTGAAACCCTACATGACCCCTGTTTGAGTGGAAAAGAACCACAATATGGGCAATGAACCAAAATATGGGCATTGGAACCCACTCTTACATAAATGAAACCAAACATACTGAAATGTTGATACAGCCAAGCACCACTATGTGCAAATTTGAACAAGTTCTTTGATATGGAATCCATCAGCCCCCTTGTTTGATAGTACATCTACCTCAATGTTTCCTTCTCTCAATATGCGATTTAGAATGTAATTATTGAAACCTTTGAGTAGATCAAGTGCTTTTTTCTAACAATGCCCCCAATTTCCAGTTAACCATTTGGCTAGAACATAGAGCGTTTATGATTAGAGCAGAGTCCCCTTCAACCACTATGTTTGGTAGTTTTAACTCAGAGTAGAGTTTGATACCAAGCAATCTTGCTTGCATCTCTGCAACATTATTAGTGCTTATGGGTAACGGTATTGCCAGTCTGCCAATTGTTTTCCCTTCCCAATCTTTGATAATGCAACCAACCCCCAAGACCTTGAGATTACCTCTCGACGCCCTGACAAAATTTACCTTAGACCAGCCCACTTCAATGGGATACCATTTCACAATTTTCCTTTCCTCATGTGTTTTCCTGCCTCCTTCCCAAATAAAAGCCAGAGTTTTGAGACCATTCCAAATTTTCTTCATTTTGGCATCCCATTCAAAGAAGTTGATCTTCTTCTGAGCATACATCCCAACTTTTGCATTGATCACTTCCATTATGCTCACTTCCGCCTTGTTGAGGAAAGAAAGGATATTCATTTCCTTATCTTGAAAAATATGCATGTTTCTTTCCTTCCACACTTCCCAAAGCTATAGCGATGGGCTTTCCAACCAAAGACCTGAAAACATTGAGTTCCTATTGAGAATGGGCCACCCTTTGAACATACTTAGAATATCCTTTGGGAAAGCAATATGCCAATGCCACTTAGCACAAAGCCATTGCCAACACCTAGAGGTGAATGCACAACTTAGGAATAAATGATCTCTGCTCTCTTCTTCATTCTTGCATAAAACACACCTTGATGGGCCATAATAACCCATTTTCCTAAATCTATCCATAGTTCGAACTCTACCTTGTATTGATGCTTAGGAGAATATCCCTGCCTTAGGTAAACAGTTTTTACTCCAGCACAACTCATTAGGTAGTCTTACCTATGTTTCTTGATCTTTTACTAGTAGCCTGTAACCCTCCCGAGGGTTGTAGTTACCGAAAGGAGAGTCATGCCACCTCAACTTATCCTAACCAACTCTTATGCATACAGTCTGATTGCTCACAACTTCTTCATAGGTAGTTGCAACCTCATTGCTCAGGCCCAAGGACCTTACACTTTTCCAATGTTAGTAGTCATAATATCCATTTTCCACATAGATGTTCAAGTAGTCTCTTACATAGCTTCCCCAAGCTTGTTTTGTCATCAATCTGGCTTCCTCAAGGTCACCTCTATTTTCCAAATTTTTATGTCCACCCCATGAATCTTCTTAAAAAAGGGTAGATTTCCCATCTCTTACATCCCAAGTTAGATAATCTATGATTAGATCTCTACAATGGCTTAGAAAGTTCCAAATCCTTGATCCTTTTGGAAGTGTGTTTGAAGTAAAAATGCTTGTTTCTCCTTCCTCAAGATACTTGGATTGCATTATTTTAACCCACTTGAGTTCTTGGTTCATATACATCTTCCATACCAGCTTTGCCCCCAAAGCTTTATTCTGACATAACAAGCTTTTTAAACCTACACCATTTGCCACTAGGTTGATTTGCATATTTTATCCTAGCTGATTAGAGGAAATTGTAGACACTCAAAAATGTCCTAAGTCTATGAGTGTCATTTTTCTTGGTCTTCACCCTTAAATAATTGAATAATTTTAATTATTCAATTATGTTTGATCATATTCCTCAATTAATTAGATAATTTTTAATTATTTAATTAATTCACTTTCTAATCTCTATTCTATCCTGACCGATTAAATAATTTAATTGTGTTACTAATGTACCCCATTTTCTTCTATAGTTAAATAAATCATCACTTATTTAATTATATTTCTATAGTTAGATAATAATTATTATTTGACCCTTTATTCTTCCATGATTAAATAATTTCTCTCCAATTTTCATCCTCACATTTAATTAAATGCTCCATCTTTTATTTCCTCCAAATAAATAATTTGAATAAATTATCCATTTGCCACTTGTCCTCTTTCTCCATTTTCCTCCATTTTTGAATAAATAATTTAAAATAATTATTTATCCCTCCATTTTGGTCAAAGATACCCTGCTATTATTTCATGTCATAGCCTGCTTGTCTGTCATAGCCTGCTTGTCTGTCATAGCCTACATGTCTGTCATAGCTTGCATGTCTGTCATAGCCTGTGTGTCTATCATAGCCTACATGTTTGTTTGTCATGATTCCTCCAAGAATAGCATATTCTTGGTGCATCAATTCTAGACCATTGATCTTGGCATCTTTCTAGAAGTTTAATCTCAACCATCCATTTTGTAACCTCCCTATCATGCATCCTCCACCATCGATCTTGGAATCCTTCTAGAGGATTAATCTAGACCATCCATTCAAATGGTTGTCTGTAAAAGCAACCTTCCTCTCTCACTTTTAACTTAACAACTAATTTTCTCCAACTTTCTTGCTTACTATTTGCAAGTTTTGCACAAGTATTCTAACAAATCTAAGGGAAAAGTTCCATAAGAAGGAGAGCAAGAGAAGTGAATCAACCATGATGGGGAGTACTTTATTTCATGTTTTTCATTTCTAATTCTCTCCATTATTTGTGTTCTCTTGTTGATGAGGTCTTATTAGCTTAGAGGTGTTAGTTGTCACTATTCTAGGCTAGAAGTTAAGAAACCCCATCTCATAGAAATATCTTTTGCTCTGAATTACCTCGCCAAAAGAATATTTTCATTCTTTGATTGATTGTTTTGCTGGCTTCCGCTGATAAAGGGAGGCAAGACATCATATAGATAGGAAGGGCAACTATTATTGCCTTGATCATTATTAGTCTTCCAACCCATGAGAGCCATTTTCCTATCCAAGAGGTTAGCTTTTTTCCATTTTTGCCACTAACGGATCCCATATTTTCCCTGGCTGAAATTCCACGACCAAAGACAACCCCATATATTTACTTGGTAGACTTCCTTTCCTAAATCTTAAGATTCTCATGGTCTAATTTTCTTTTGTTGCATTTGTGATAATGAAAAAGAAATCTGATTTCTCAATACTTACCTCTTGCCTAGAAGCCATGAAATAATTGTCTAAAATCTCCTTAAAGCTTTTGGCCTCACTCACCCTAGCCACCCCAAATAACATGGTTTCATCAACAAATTGTTGATGGGTGATTGAAGGAATATTTCTAGTGATCTGAATCCCTTTATTCCTACCTTCACAACTGCTTTGTGTATTGACCTGCCCAAGGCCTCTTCCATGATAATGAATAAGAAGGGGGATAGGGGATCTCCTTTCCTAAGACCCTTAGAAGCACCAAAAAATCCCTTTGGGGTGCCAAATCAATATTGAATATCTAGGGCATGCAATCCAATTGAAGATCCAATTTAGCCATTCACATTAGAGATTGAAAGCCTCTAAAACCTTGAATAAGAATCTCCAATCAACTTTATCATATGCTTTCTTAATGTTCAACTTTATCGACATTGACTGATTTCTTGTTTTAGAAATAGAATGAATTGCTTCTTGAGAAATGATCACCCCGCCAAAGATTGATCTTCCAGGAGCAAAACTAGTTTGCTTGTCAGAGATTATGCCAGGGAGAATCTTCTTTAAACAGTTTGCCACTACTTTGGCAAGAATCTTGTATATATTGTTGCAAAGTGCGATTGGCCTGAACTCCTCTAATTTCTTTGGTTTCTTTTTTTTGGAATTAAGGAAATGAAGGTGTTGTTCATCTCTTTCAGCACCCTTCTATTGCACTTGGAATTCTCAATTGCATCCACCACATCACTTTCGACGATGTCCCAACAGTGTTGAAAGAAGGCAGTTGGGAAACCATCTGGGCCTGGGGCCTTATCAGGGTGCAGCTGGAATGGAGAAGATTTGATTTTTGCTTTTGTAAATTTGCTCATCAACATATTTTTTTGATCATTAGCTGCCAGTTTTGGAATGCTTTCAAGGATACTTTGTTGTTCCCTCAAGTTGGAACCATTCCAATCATTCAACAAATCATGAAAGAAATTAATAGCAGTTGAGGATATATCTTCTTCTTTTTCGAGTGTGTTGCCATTTGTTGCCTTGATGCTGGTTATTCTATTAATTTCTCTTATTTAGTGGAGTTGTGAAAGAATTTGTGTTCTTGTCCCCTACATTTAGCCACAACTCACGTGATTTTTGTCTCCAAAAGATCTCCTCTTTTGTAAGAATTTCACCCATCTATAATAGTAGATCTTTATCCTAAGAATATCTGATGTTGTCCACCCCTTTGCAAAGAATCTCTTCATTCAAAGCCTTCAATTGCTCATCAATTCTCCTTTTTTCTTCGAATATATTTTTGAAGCTCACTTTATTCCAGATCTTCAAATGTTTGATTTCAATTTTGTAACTAAGTTAAACATTTTGGAACCATTCAAATCACCCTTTTTCCACCACTATTCAATGAGAGCCTTGAAGTGGGGGTCTCTGAACTAGATACACCTCGAATTTAAAAGGACACCTAAGTGGCTTATTTTCTCCAAGAATTTCTAGGCTAATATGAAAATGATCATAACCAGATATGGATAAAATCCTGCTTTCCAAGGTGAATGGAAAATTACTTAGGTCACATTTAAAAAAAGAATCTGTCCAACATTTTATCTATGCTGCAAAAGCCTTTATGTTTGTTTGACCAAGTGTACTGTTCGTTGCCCATTGGGATTTCAGCTAGTGAGTTTCTTTCAACAAAGTGTTCAAAATCCACTTGTGATTGTAGCTTGCTGCCAACACCACCCTTCGTATCCCCCACGCTTAAGATTGCATTAAAGTCCCCACCAATTAATATGAATTCAAAGGCAAGATTGTTGTAGATAGGGTCTAGATCTCTCCACAATTCTCTTTTCTGAATACAGGTGTTAGGGGTGTAGACATTAATTAATAGAAAACACAGGTCACTATTCAAACTTCTTACCTTACAAGAAATCCATCTTTTGTTTGTTGCAACCTTTTCTAATAGTACTCCATGTGGTCATCGTAATGTTGAGTCCTTCAATCAGAGCATCAGAATAAACAACAACCATCCTCCACAACTTTAAACTTTTAACGAAACTCTCTACCTCTAGTTGTTTGGGTTTAGTTTCTTGAATGAGACAAATATCAGCTTGAGACATCGCCAAATGATGTTTAATTAGGAATTTTTTGTTAGAGGAGTTTAGGCCCCTAACATTCTATGTTAAGATTTTCATCTTGTTTTAGCAAGGGATTCACCCTTCCCTACTTTTAGCATTTCTTTGATCTTCATCTGCCCACTAGCTTCCCCATCAATTTTGAGTTTTTCCTGATTAGGGATTTTGCCCCTCCTCTTGCTTTCTCCACAGTCTGGAGATGTCTTTGTTGTGTCTTTCTGATGAATCCCAAGTTTGTCTACTCCAGTTTGAAAAGAGGACATGACAAATTGATTTGTGTTTGCCAAGGGGGTTACCTCCCCCACTTCTGGCACTTCATCTTCCTCCACTAATTATGGACCTAACTCCCAATCTTCTTCTAAATTGGCTGCCTTTGTGTTTTCCACTAGTGCCCCGTCCTTGGCTTCTTTGGCCAACTCCACCAATTCCCAACCTACCTCAATTAGAGAATTTAGGTCATCCATCTTCATATTGTTATCGATCAGTTTATGACCTGGGATAATTTTGCATCCAATTCACTTTTATGATTTAGTGCATACTCCCCCTGCACCTCTAGATTCACCATTTTACCTTTGGTATTTGAAGGCACCTGTTGTGGCTCATGTGTTTCTAGACTTTTACCCCCCTTTGGAGACACAACCACCTCATTCTTTCACAAATAGTGCTGAAAGTCTTCATTGACAATCGAGACATCCTTTTTTTTGCAAACGACACCACCCTAATGTGCTTACATGAGTGTTCTTCAGATTCAAATCCAGTATTAGCTTCTGTCACCAAATTCCCCAATTCGTTATTATTTCTAGTTCTTTCCAATATGGGCTACGAGGTTTATTCTCTACGCAAATCCTAACATAGGTGCTTATGCCATCTTGGCCCAATCTCTCCTCTGCACATAGGTATTTGCCTAATTAGTTTCCAATTTCCTCCAAATTATCCAGTTCCCAAAATTCTAAAGGAAAATTGGGTTGTTGGTACCAATCTTGGATCCTTTCCATATTATGGCGGAAAGGATCAAACCCTACTTGCCATCTGCAAATATAAAATCCGTAGCCATCCATTAGCTAGATCCCATTCTCAATTTCAACCCTAACTTCATGTGTTGGGCAGATCACTATGAAATATCCATTAGCTAAAGCTTTGAATTGCATTTCTTCTCCCCAATGCCCACACCACCAACGAATTAAGCTATCCCAGTTAAAACCTCATCCATACCATTTAATAAATAAGCCCAACCATTCCAGGTGCAGAATTTAAGGCTTCAATTTGTTTGATCCAATCATCATTATTTTCCTATTTCCAATTGAGGCTTTATCTTTCCTCCAAGCCAAAGAATCATCACTACATTGTGTTGCATTGGTGGTTGTCGTTGCACCAAAAGATCGACCTGTTAATCCCTGATACAACCGCCAGATTTGTACAAGATTCACAAGAGTTGGTTAAACCATGTCACGAGCCCAAGCGTCACACTGCACCAAGGAGACCAAGGGACATACCATCTTGCAACAATCCCCCCCAATGTAAGCGAGAGGTTCGAACCCGTGACCTCAAATCTAAGACCAATTGTTGCATTGGTGGTTGCCATCACACTAAAATATTGACCTATTAATGCTCGATACAACTGCTGGATTTGTACAAGATCCACAGGAGGCAGTTAAGCCATGTCATGAACCCAAGCACCGCGCTGCACCAAGGAGACCAAGGGACACACCATCTTGCAACATGTTGTTAACCATTGGATTGGTGTCGCGCACTTGTGGAAGGTTCAGATGGGTTTCTATGGTGGGTTGATGAGTCCCTTGTGAGAATGTACACGTCCTTTCTAGGGTTATTTGACACTTGCCCGTTGTCGATTCTTCCAACACACTTTGGTTTTGCATGATTCTAGTACTTCTGATTATTCCACCTATTCTGGTTAGGTTTGAAAGAATCATACCTTGGCCTCCTATTCCACAATTTGTTTCCTTGGTTACTAACTTTTGTTTTAGATTTGCTGCTTTCGGGTTGACGCTGCCAAGCTTTGTTTGCAACCTGTGTCTTGATGTGATCAGGAGGAACCTCGTGCTCGACATTTTTTGCCCAAGCCTTGCAATCTCCACCAGTCTCCTCACAAACATCCTCCTTGTGCATAAATTCACACTCTACTCTTGCTCTTGCCATCTCCAACATGAATCTTACATGGCATACTCTTTGGAAATAATACCAATCTTAACATAATAATACCTACCTAATAAAATATAATCTAAATAATTCAAGAGAAAAATAAACACTTAACACAAGATTTAAACTCGTTGAAAAATCAAACAATAACATTGTTATGTATTCACAACAAGAAATTTATAATAAAATAAGATAATTTGCCCATGTTATCAATAAGGTCTTCAACTCAAAGTTTAGAGTTATTTGTAATCTAATCTTGTCTTTCAATAATTATACTCACCTAAAATTAAATACTTTATATTATTGGCAAGAAAAGAAAGTAACAATAAAAGTTACTAGATAAAATTTTACTAATTTTCCTAATCAATGTACCTAAGTAACATTTTTAAGGTGGGCACCCATGCTTGACTTTACATCCAATAATTATAACAACTTTTAAGGCAAACTCAAATGATCTCTCTAATCCAACTTCTTAAAATGACTTGTCTTGAGTTACTTGAGATCAAATGTATTTTACATAACCTCCATAAATAAATAAATTTCACATATAACAATTAGCTAGGAAAATATTTTTCTATCCAAATTGTGAAATCCTATTTCTAATATGAACCACAATTTTTTTATTTTTATTTATGTAAAGTGGAGAAACACCTTTTCTAACATAAATAGATTAGGGCTAGATCTTAAATATGACATCATAAAATGTAACTTGAAATAAATTATATTTTTGTTGGCTTATAACAACTAGTAAAAGATCAAAACATGGTTTGAAAGTCAATGAACCCTTGGTTTGTTGGCTAAGTTGAATGGTTTGAATGAGTCCACAAGGGATCAAGGCTTATTGAGTTCAAGACATCGACACCATAAGCGATGAGACTGTGACCACTTTGTCAAAATAGATACCCCTCAGTCCTTGACTCTTAATCGAAGAGGTTTCAACTTAAGGCTCATGTTCTTAAATTGGGTGTAGATGGTATAAACTCTCCAATCAAAAAAATAGCATGAATCCAAACTAACAGATTCAAATTCAAAGATTTGAAGTTCAAATCTATGACTATAAGAAAGATTCCGATTAATTCTATACCAATAAAACTAAACTAAAATAGCAAAATTCTTCTCCAAATAAGTGATGACAAAGACAAGCTAGAATAACATTTTATGCCAAAGTTCCCATCACACCTAGAAACGTTGATTAGGCGTGGGGTCGCCATCAAAATACTTCACCAAACAAGGATCGGTCCAAAAGTGTAAGGATGGTCTTGTGTGGTTTGGTAGGGGGTTGGTAGACACAACTCCCCACTCCACACCCAATAATCATATTATTATCAGAGAGTAGGTGACTAATCAATGGCTGCGGAGGTGATTTCCTCCCCTAATCCAGGAGCGGATCGGCGAGCCTTTCGCCTCCATAGCGACAAAATACCTATCAGATCGACAGTTTAAGAAAACCAAAAAAAAATCAAACCTACAAGTTGGGTCATAGAAGAGAGTTTGTTTTAAGCGTGCGGGGGTTTGACCGCCCATCGGTCCTGTTCAGCCGAGATAAACACGAGTGGTAATCTAAAAACATCATCGCTTCGGTCAGGATGAGATAACCAAACAATAAATAAAGTGAGACGCCCCGGGTGGAAGACGCAGGGACGGGTCAGAATTGAAGCGGGCGTGAGACGAGTGGTCATGGTTAGTTCTACGAGCGACGTGCTGCGTGCTACCCCATGTTTTAGGGTTAACCTGTGTACGGGGTGAAAAAGGAGTGGGACCCGGGCAACAGATTTGCCGTAGCGGCTTCCAAGAGCCGCATCGTGAATCACACCCGACCGAGGTGTGAGCTAAGTTGGTGATTTGTTTATGGGAATTGTCACGTAACAAGGTGTGCTTACCCAGCTGTCCGTCAATTATCACGAGGCCCTTGGAGGATGGGGAAAGACAGGTGTAGAGGGGTAAGAATAAGAATGTAGGTAAAGGGGACGCATATATGAGGTAGATGCGGAAGAGAGAGAGGTGGGTTGGGGCCAGGCTGGGCCAAGGTGCGCCCACGATAAGCTCGCTATATAAGGACATTCGGGCCTTTGTTGGAACGAAGAAGTTATGCTGGCGGAAGGAGGGCATATGCTTTAGTTTGGGTGAACTTTGAAGTCTCTCTTTTAATCTCCCGATCTCGGCTCCGCGTTTCCACGAGCACAACAGAGTGCGATAGATATCGTTGCAAAGTGACAGGAGGGGGAGTAGAAGCAGTTTGAAAACATAAAGATTGAATCTTGAATGGAGGCGGTAGCGGTAGGTAGAGGGGGAACGATCTGCGGGAAGTGGAGGAATGAGGGACAGGGGGTGGCGATGCAGCCCTGCTCAGGGGGACGTGTTAAGTGGGGAGGAGCGGCGCGGGCGATGAACCCGTTGGTTTCTGCAAGCAGGAGAATGCAATACGTATGGCGGTCGGAGGGGCCGGGGAGACAGGCGAGGCTGAGGCATTGTCGCAGGGTGCGTGCTATGGCATTATCGGAGGTGCCGAGTGGGAACCTAGGCTTGTATGATCCGTCGATGGACAAAGACTCGTGCGGCGTGGGCTTTGTTGCGGACCTCTCTGCCCACCCCACTCGCAAAACGGTAACTGATTGATTTTAGTTGCTACGTAGGTGGTCAGGATCCAGGCTGTTGTTTCAGTTGTTGAATGGATTGATGGATGGATGCAGGTGGAGGATGCCTTGGAAATGCTCGTTCGCATGGCTCACCGCGGCGCCTGCGGTTGCGAGACTAATACTGGTGATGGTGCTGGAATTCTCGTTGCACTTCCACACCGCTTCTTTGTCAAGGTACGTATATGTCCACCGCCTTATTATCATCAACTAAAGCATACTCATTTTGTGATTTGTTTCTCTGTGATCTGAAACATTGATACAAAAATCAAACACGCAATCTTTTCCAGAAGCTCCTCAACGGAACCTTATGCCTGTTAATTCTTTCATTTCGTCTGTCATGCTTAACAGCAGGTGTTTTTGATTTCGGGTTAACATAATCCAATCTAATAGAGCTCGATTACGTTGCCCTTCCTTCTGTTTATTCATGTAATGAGAGGATAAATTCCCCGTTTTCAACTATTAGCAGCCCATAGGCATCGGCTACACAAATAATAACTTCCCTGTGTTAAGGGAAGGTTGGATGAGCATTAACGATCACGTCTTTTTCATTTTTCTCTTCAATTTTGGAGTTTGTAGAGTTTCTTACTATATCAAATTATGTGATGATTAATTAGGATTTAGCTGTCTAATTTAGATTCAATGATTTAAACCATATAATAGTCAAGATAGATGGGTTGTTTTATGGACCACTACTTATATATTGTGGATCAATCGAGATTGACTTGAAATTATGCAGTTAAATATAAGATAATCCAATCCAATAGAGGCCAGGTCAACTTTTGCAAACATGTCTTCAAAAAACCTCGCTAATTATTCTGGAGGTTAGCAGCATTAGATTTTCATTGTCCATTTAAGTGGGAATTAAAGCTTTTTTGGAGAAAACTGCATAGCAATTTTTACGTCAACAATTTGGATCACACTCCCTGAGTTTACCTAGCAACAGTATTGCTGTCTTGTAGCGATGGAAGCCTTTCAGCTGCAGCCATGGACGTTCAACTCTATCCGGAAGCCACTGAAAATTGTGCTCTCGGATCTAAATTTTTTACCTAGAAAGCCCTGCTTCTCAAGTTCAAAAAGCACTCAGGAGTTTACTGTCAGTACGTTAATATCTCAATAATTATCAGGTTTCTGGAACTCTACAAGTCATACATTCTTTTTTCCAATATTTTGTTGAAATTTGGAATGTTGGCTGATCGAAGAAGCACTATTGTTGGAGTTCCCGCATGTGACTCTGAGTGTCTTTACAGGTCTGTCCTGTGAGCTTTGTATCCAATGATTTGAAATCTCGATTAACTTTGAGAAGCATCCGTGGTTTGAACGTTATTGGAATGAAGCTACTGTTAAGTCCTGGGGCCAATCATCTTGCAGCAATTGAAATTGCTGTTATTGCCGTTAAAATAAAATGGGTGACCAAAATTGAATTTTTCCGAGACTTGAACTGCTGATTGTTTGACAATACTTTTTCTGGTCCACTGCAAATAAAACATGTTAATACTGTAGACACCTAAACATATCCTAATATAACCTTACTCAAAATTAA
>VDFB02000015.1:8650137-8746299 GCA_007258455.2 Sequoia sempervirens | reverse complement strand
TTTTTAGATCCCAAATCAAGATGTGATGGAAGACAATAGCTCATTTAATCTCGATTTTTGATATGTGATTGAAGACAAGATTCATTTTAAGAGCCCAAATCCAAATTTGTGACAAACAAGATTTAGAGATGAAAGATTAAATGAGTGCACCTGAAAGTTTTTTCTTTCTAATCTACTATCTATGACTGATATTTCTGCTACTATAGCTCCTTATGATCACCTACACGATCAAAAAATGATATTATAATGCAGCCATAAAAAAAATAAGCTCATCAAAAAATTGCAATTTTAGATATATGTTTTTGACATAGCCGAATTAGATTTCATTATTTGAAAATTTTATTGATCTAAAAAATAAAAAATCAAAGAAGAGATCCCTTCTAATTTTCTGAGATATTTCCAGAAATGTAAAGAAGTCAAAAAAATTCCCTGTTTTGCACCCAGAAACACGGATTTGTGAAAACCATATAGAAAATGAAGATAGGATTTTTTTGCATTGTATTTGACCTCCAAATTAAATCTGTAAAACACAGACCCCCATTAAAATTTTAAGAGCTTTCCAAAAATGTAATTTTTTTGAAAAATATGCCAATTTGCATCTAGAATTTTTTTTTAATGAAAAAACATAAAATCACAATAACTCCTACAAAAATGACGATAAAACCTCAATTTTTTTATTGTAGCCTCTTGAGATGATGTAGAAGAGTCTGTGAAAATATTGTAGAAAATTCACATATTTGTAGAAGATATGAAGAAATTTGTAAAACCTAGGGTTTTGTCCAAAAAATGGTAGATCTGTAACAAAAAGTCAATATAATATGCAAAAGCAAGTTAGATCAAAGGATTCACATCAGGTTCACCAATGTAATTAAGGGAAAATAAGATATAAAACTAAAATAGAAATATATCAAATCCTAACTAGCACAATAGAGTACGAGCAAGCATGAAAATCACAATAACAAATGAATGCAAACCCAAATCCACGCTAAACTCGATTTATCTCCATTGCTCTTCTCCACCTGCATGAGAATGCAAGATTTTGAAGGATTGATAATGGAGGAATGTTGGCTGCTCAATTCAATAGCATAACGACCTGATGAAAATGACAAATGGAGAATGATAGAGACAGATGGAAGACTGAAGAATGATTTTGACAGAGTGAGGATACTTAAGAATCAACCCTCCTAAATAGATTGTGAGAGGTTGTATTTATAGAGCCTTGATGTGGATAGAGATAAGGATTTTATTTTTGAAAAAATACGAAATACAACGAGATGCGATAAGATTTTAAAAAGATAGAAGGATTTTGATTTATTGTTTTAAAGGAAATAAATCTTAAAAAGATGGGAAGGATAATGAAATGATAAAATTATTAAATAATGATAAAGCATTATCTAATAAAGGATAGGGATGATGTGGACAGATAATTAAATAATGTAAAATCATTATTTAATTATAGACTATGGTGAAAAGGATAATTGAATAAATACAAATTTATTTAATTATAGGAGAATGGATAAATGACTAATTAAAAAATTAAAATAATGATTTAATTAGAGAGGATAAATGGTCATGAATAATTAAGTAATTAAATATTTATTTATTAGTCAAATAACTAAGATTTATTTAACTAATTAGATGATGACATGGGTACCTAGGAAAAAAGATGCTACAAGATGTCTAAATGATGTAATGTCAGGACAAGGTATTGTAAGAGGAAATTTTTGGGTGTCTACACGAATCAACCAAGGTCATCCACAATGTAGTGAGGACCCAAATCAACATCTTCAACATGAAAACTCAATTAATTTCTCCTCAAAGATCCACAACATGCTACAAAAACTATGTTGACCAAGAACAAGAAAAACATGAACACGCAAGAGAAAATTGCCAACCACGAGCACAACAATCAATGCGGACATGCAACAAAGAATGAGCACAATCTAGAAACATCCACAAGAAACATGAATCACTAGAGAAGCATCCACAACAACTGCACTAACTGAAATAGCCTCATCTTCAATCAGAAACACCGACTGAAGAAATTGAAAAACTGTGAGAATGAAAATATTCATAACTCGATCAAATCTTCAAGTGGATCTCTAAAACTCGACGTGGATAAACTAGATACACTCAGAAAAAAACCCTTTAGTCCACAACCTTTGATCATCAACGCACATAACATACCGACATACTAAACTTCACTTCGCCACTGACAACCTGCAACTCACTTATTGCAATTTTTTCAATATCCTTGACATATACAACTTCAAATACATTAATGCTAATAGTGTTGACATCAATGACAACCACATATCAGTAACATAACCACAATATCCAACAATCTCCCCCTTTGACATTGGTGGAAACACATGATGTAAAAAACACCATCAATGCAACTAACTCTTGACACTTACTCCCCCTTAGGATTTGACTCATCCTCTCCTCAATACTTTCACATAATATTTCTACCCAAAAGGATCTTCTCCTCAGATAATCACTAGTTTTTCACATGACTCTTCTCCCCCTTTGACATCAATGACAAAGATCTCTAAGCTCAGAACCACATATTTGAAACATCTGACTACTCCCCCTGAGTAGTAGCCGCCACAACATCAATCTGAAGCAAGATATGATTATGAAATGCACAGACTAATGCAATGCAATGCATCATTAGTTCTGATTAGGAGGGGTAATCACCCCTAACTTCCCTCTGAGATACTCAAAAAAATCCTTAGGCACAGGCTTGGTAAAAATATTTGCAATCTGATCCTTAGTAGGCAAATACTCCAATCTGACTTCCTTTTCACTTACCTTCTCTCTCAAAAAGTGAAACTTGATAGATATATGCTTTGTTTTTGAATGCATCACCAGATTCTTGGAAAAGTTAATAACACTTGAGTTATCACAGAATATAGCAATAGGCTCATCATATACAACTCTGATATCCTTCAACATCTATTTCATCCACAATACTTAAGTACAATTATTAGCAACAACAATGTATTCAACCTATGTAGTAGAAAAGTTAATTGCATTATGCTTCTTGCTTAACCATGAAATTAGCTTCTTACCCAAAAAACTTGCTCCACCACTAGTACTTTTTCTATCATTCACATCTCCTACCCAATCAACATCAGTAAAGGCACTCAAGGTAAGATCATAAAATTTAGGATACCATAGGCCAAGATCAACAGTTCTCTTCAAGTATCTAAAAATTCTCTTCACAATAGTCACATGAGATTCCTTCAGATTAGCTTGAAATATTGTAACAATACATACAACATTCATGATATCAGGCCTAGTTTGAGTTAAATACAACAATCCACCAATCATTGATCTGTATCTTGTCTGATTTGCTTTTGGAGAATTATCTTTTGTTGTCAACTTGCATCTGGTCACCATGGGTGTACCAACTGGATTTGAATCTTCCATATCGAACTTCTTCAACAATTCCATCACATACTTGGACTGAGATATAAAAATCCATTTATATAACTAAGTAATTTGCAATCCCAAAAAGAATTTCATCTCACCAATCATAGACATCTCAAATTCATTCTACATCTCATTAGCAAACTTCATGCACAAACCATCATCTCCTCCAAAAATGATATCATCAACAAAGACTTCAACAATCAAATCTTTATTATGATCAATCTTGAAATACATATTACTATTAGTAGTACCTTTGTTAAATCCAAGCTTCAACAAATACTTAACAAATCTTGCATACCATGCTCTAGGGGCTTGCTTGAGTCCATACAATGCTTTCTTCAACCGAGACACCATATCTTCCTTATTAGTCAACTAGAATCCATTAGGTTGCTCAGTGTACACTTCTTCTTCCAATTCACCATTTAGAAAAGCTAATATTACATCCATCTAATAGACTTTGTAGTACTTGTGAGCAACATAGGCAAGAAATAATCTTACAACTTCAATTATAGCAACAGGGGAAAAAGTCTCTTCAAAATCAATTCCTTCCATTTGTGAATATCCTTTACATACCAGTCTTGCTTTGTTTCTAACCACTTCACCTTGCTTATTCAGTTTGTTTCTAAAGACCCATTTGGTTCCAATTACATTCTTGTCCTTAGGTCTGGGAACAAGAATCCATGTATCATTTTTCTCAATCTGTTTTAACTCTTCTTTCATTGCTTCAACCCAATGCTCATCTTTACATGCTTCATTCACACTAGTAGGCTCAGTCTTTGATATCAAGCAATACTCTTCTGCAATCTTTCTCCTATTATGGACATCTTTGTTCTTATCAAGTATAATCTGATCTTCTGAATGATTCAATATTACATACCTCAGAGTCTTCTTGGGATGTTCTTCAACTTTAGGTTCTTCTGATCTCTCTTCTGCTCTTTCACCATTTTCTCCTTCTTCATTTTATTGATTTACTAGATTGATTTGTACTTGATTTGAAGTTTGAACTTGCTTTCCTTTGTTTTTACTGTCATCCTACTCATCAGAGTCATATCCACAGGTTTTGGATAGTGTACGTAAGTCTTCATCAACCTTAACATTTGCACTTTCAACAATTTTTTTCAATATTTTATTATGACACTGGTAGGCCTTACTTTTAGTAGAATAAACCAGAAAGATACCTTCATCACTCCTTGCATCAAACTTTCCTATGTCTTCATCTCACTTAATATAACATCTGCTTCCAAATATCTTGAAGTATTTAAGAGTAGGCTTTTGACCAGTCCATAGCTCAAAAGGGGTCTTACTAGTATCACCTTTGATTTGTACCCAGTTGAGTGTGTACACAATAGTACTCACAGCTTCTCTCCAATAGATATGAGGAACATTTCCTTCCAGTATCATATTTCTAGCAGCATCTTCAATTGTTCTATTCTTCCTTTCCACGACTCCATTTTGTTGAGGGGTCCTCAGTGCAGATAATTGTCTCTTTATTCCATGTTCTTCACAAAAAGAATTAAATTCACTGGAAGTGAATTCACCACCTCTATCTGATCTCAGACATTTAATCTTCAAAACTGTTTCTGTCTCAACCATAGCTTTAAATATTTTGATCTTTTCAAGTGCTTCAAATTTCTCCCTTAAGAAGGTAACCCATACCATTCTAGAATAATCATCAATGAGTAACATGAAATACCTGTAACCTTGTAAACTTCTAACCTTAGAGGGACCACATAGATCAGTATGCACAAGCTCTAACAATTCATTTGAACAATGCTTTTTACTCTAAAATGAAATCCTGGTTTGCTTTCCCAATTGACATTCCTTGCATATTGCATTAGTAGGTTTCACCAACTTAGGTAGATATCTCACAGCCTTAGTGGAACTTATCTTGACAATATTATCAAATTTAACATGACACAAACTCCTATGCCATAACCAACTTTTGTCAACTTGAGCAATGA
This sequence comes from Sequoia sempervirens, assembly GCA_007258455.2. Taxonomy (NCBI): domain Eukaryota; kingdom Viridiplantae; phylum Streptophyta; class Pinopsida; order Cupressales; family Cupressaceae; genus Sequoia; species Sequoia sempervirens. Next base: position 8,740,900 of record VDFB02000015.1, on the reverse strand, counting down.
AACAACTTTTACTAGAAGCACTCAAGTGAAAGATATTACCTTTTGTTTTTGTACCTGATGCAATTTCATTTCTAGAACTCAATATTCTGCACTTTCCATCCTTGAACTGAAGATTGTATCCCTTATCAACCATTTGACCAACACTCAAAAGATTATGCTTCAAGCCTTCCACATATAGAACATCATCAATATTATTCTTACCATCAAGAGAAATGCAACCTCTTCCATGGATCACACCAACTGTATTATCACCAAATCTCACAACACCACCATCATAGTTTTCCAAGCTTACAAACTTACTTTTATCTCCTGTCATATGATGCGAACATCCACTGTCAATTACCCATTCATCTTTCTCTTCAACTTGAGTAGCTAGGGATTTATCCACATTTGTACAATCAACAGATTTAGTAGATACATGATTATTTTCCTTGATAGCAATAAATACCCATTCATCATCACTTCTATTTCCTTTATCAGATTCATCATCTGCCACGCCTTCATCAGCAACATAGTAACACTTCTTCTGAAATCTAGGCTTGTTATGTTTAGGTTTAGCAGCTCTTTCCAGAAACCTTGATGCAAAATGACCTATCTTATTACAAGAAAAACATTTAAGAGGAAATTTTCCTTCATACTTACCTTTTCCTCTCAGTGCTCTTTTGACAATAAGTGCTTCTAGCTCCTCTAGCTCTCTTTCTTCTTCTTCAATTTGTCTGATTTCATCCTCATACTTGAATGTCTTTCTAGATGAACTTTCACCCGGATCATATCTCTATCTATCTCTTCCGGAAGTAGTACCCTTAAACGTAGATTCAACATTAGGAAGGGCATCACCAAATTCGCTCAACCCAAAATTAGTCAGCTTACCAACCAACGTATCTCTGGTTATGTTTGTTACAGTCCAAAGCTCTTCAATAGCACTAGCTTTGACTTTGTAAGAATCAGGTAGGGATCTAAGCACTTTAGCAAAAATCTTAGATTCGTCTATCTTTCCACCAACACATCTAATACCACACACAAGTTCATTCACTCTTTGGATGAAAGTATTAATGTTCTCATCATCACCCATTCTTCACCTTTCATATTTCCCTTTCAAAATCTGCAACTTAGCAATCTTCACATTGGCATCACCTTCATACAAGGTTTCCAAATTTTTCCAGATCTCATGAGCAGTCTTCAGATACATAACATTTGTCATCTCAGAATCAATCAAAGCACTCAACAAGGCTTCCTTAGCTCGGATATTATACTCAACATCTCTAATCTCAACAGATGTAGTAGGACCATTCTGTGGAATAATATACATATTAATTGTAATGCTCCAGTAGGGTTCACCAATGCATCTCAGATGGAACTCCATTCGATTCTTCTACAAAGAATATTTTTCTCCATCAAATCTCAGACTATACTTCTTGTAACTTACCATACTGGATCACCTTAAGCTGTTAAACTTCTTCCAAGGAACTTGCTCTGATACCAATTGTTGGCAATACAAGGGTAGACAACTGAGAGGGGGGTGAATCAGTTGTCACATAAATTCAAAACTTTTTCAACTTATTAACCTCATTCTTAGATCTGATAATTAACCATGAAAACATAAATCATCAACACATCAGAAACACACATAACACCAAGATTTTTTTTTACGTGGAAACCCTGTTAGGGGAAAAACTATGGTGGAGGTTAGTCCACAAGATTATACCCTGTTAAAAGTATAATGAAAATGAAATATGGGAATGCATTTGCATTCAAACACACTACCTAGAGCTCACTGCTCAATTACAAAGGAAGAAACACTGTCTTACAAAGAGATTCAGATTACAGCCATCCGGATTTTGAACTGAGAAAATAGCATCTGCTAATGCCTAATTACAGTTCCAATTAAGCACATGAACAATTCTTTACTCTTCTGCACACTTCTTCACACTCTGCTATGCCTTCAAATGATTTGAATAATATTTGCACACACATAGAAGCACACCCTTGCACACTTCAATTCGAATAAACAATCGCTCTTATATATCCGCAACAAGAAAATATATCCGCAACAAGAAATTTCATCGCTACAAGTCAGCCACAGAGAAATAATAAAACGAATATAAACTGTCGGCCCAAAACATTAAAGATTAACAATGAAAATCAACCAAGGTCAGCCACAACGTAGTGAGGACCCAAATCAACATATTCAACATGAAAACACTTCAATTAATTTCTCCTCGAAGATCCACAACACGCTACAAACACTATGTCGGCCAAGAACAAGAAAAACATGAACACGCAAGAGAAAATCACTAACCATGAGCACAATGATCAATGCGGACTTGCAACAAAGATAGAGCACGATCTAGAAACATCCACAAGCAACATGAATCACCAGAGAAGCATCTGCAATAACTACACTAATTGAAATAGCCTCATCTTCAATCAGGAACACTGACTAAAGAAACAAAAAAATTGTTAGAATGAAAATCTTCATAACTCGATCAAGTCTTCACGCGGATCTTTGAAACTTGACATGGATAAAATAGATACACTCAACAACCCTTTGGTCCACATGATGAAGGGTAATCCCCTTACAATCTAAAACTCACAAAAACAACATATAATGGCACAAACAAAATGCAAGAAGGAAAACAAATATTTTCTATTATCATTGAAATGAAAATGAAATTACAACATTATATTTGCCATCACATGAGCTTTCTGATTACATAAAGCTGGAAATTTGCAAATCAGAGTGACCATATACTCTACTCTTCCCCCTCCCTCTGTAGTCCCCCTTTACATCCTTTATTTGGAAGGTGTAACCTTCCTAGAATCTTTTGGAAAGTGTAACCACCCTAGAATCTTCTAGAAAGTGTAACTTCCTTAGGAAGATATTTTGAAATTTTATTAATTTTGGTATTACAATTTCGTGGGGTCATAACTTTTGATCCGACCATCATATTTTGTATTATAATACCTTTTCGCAAAGGTCTTGAGAGATCTTGTGCTAGCAAGTAGGGCCTAAAGGCCAACTACTTTTGTTTTCCACCAATTTTTAGGCCCATGCGAAGCCTCTAAGTGCCTCAAAATTGACCTCGAAGATTTTACTAGGATTTTTGAAAATTAAAATTTTAACATCTCTCAAATGACAAATGGTATTAAAGTGATTTCTTCACCATTGGCTTCAATTTACCATTCTGGAGGTCTGTGTAAGATTTCGTGTCCAAATATGCATAAATGAAAACCTACAAAAATAGTAACCCTACCAAATTTAGGCCTTATTGAAAAGAAACAACATTTTTTTGGGTGATACAAGATTGCTCTTACACCCTAGATGCTCTTGCATCAGACACCCGGGGTAATTTGAAAATTGACCCTGTCACTTCTTAGGAGTTAGAGGGAAACAAAGACGGTTAACCTTAGACTCAGATAACCATGATGAATCTTCAACAAACCTTCCTCTCCATTTCACCAAGTACTCTGCATATTGCCTGTTTCTTGTGCTTCTTCCCACACGGCTATCCAAAATGTCTTCTATCTCCTCCTTTTCTGAAGTAGGTGTTGGAATGTTCCACTGTGCCTCTATTATTTCTTCATCAATTCCTCCCTCATGATATTCTGTTAAATCTGAGATGTTAAACACAGGTGAAATATGAATTCCATCAGGAAACTCTACCTCATATGCATTTCCCGAATCATGCTTCTTCAGGATCTTACATGGTCCAAACTTCTTCATCTTCAACTTTTTGTATGCACCAACTAGAAACCTTTCATTTCACAAATGAACCATGACTTCATCTCCTACCTAAAACTCCTTATACCTCCTTTTCTGATCTTCCTTAGCTTTATACTGAGAATTCATCTTATTGATATGATTCTTCACCTCATCATGCAAATTCTTCAGGTGCTCAACAAAATATTCAGCCTCAACACTACTCTTCTCTCCCTTAAATCCATCTTTCTCATTTCCAAAGCATTCCTTAGACTACTCCCATATACAATCTGGAATGGTGATTTACCAGTGCTCCTATTGACAAAATTGTTATAAGCAAATTCTGCCTATGGTAAAATCAAATCCCATCCCTTTGGTTTATCACCTACTAAGCATCTTAGTAGGTTACCCAAACTCCTATTGAACACCTCCATTTTTCCATCAGTCTGTGGATGGTGAGTAGAACTGAACTTCAAATTTTTCTTCAAATTCTTCCATAATGTTCTCCAGAAATAACCAAAAAATTTGGTATCTCTGTCTGAAACTATACTCTTTGGTAGACCATGTAGTCTCACCACCTCTCTGAAAAACAACTCTGCAATATGAACATCATCACTGGTCTTACGACACAGAATGAAATGTGCCATCTTAAAAAATCCATCCACCACCGCAAATATGGAATCATGCCCTTTCTATGTCCTTGGTAATCCAAGGAAAAAATCAATACTAGGGTATGTGTAGGATCATCATGGAAAAAATAGGCCCTTAAGTGGCAAAAAATTTAGAAAAATCGGAGTTAGGAAACTTGACATAAAAATTTGAATAAGTTATATACATTATTTCAAAAATATGTAAGAATAGAATTTGTAGAAAATTGAATGTAGTTTCTAAACTACTAGGTTTATTTAAAAAACAAAATCTATTTGGTAAAAATTTGAAGTTTCAATGCAGTAGTACTTAAATTTCAGGGAAAAATAAGAAGTAGGTGTCTGTTTGACCACCCTAACCACAATAAAATGATAATATTTTATATATAAGTAGAGAACTCATGTCCCGATGTGATGCATATTTTTTTGTAATTTTTTCCAAGTAAATAATTAATTATGATTTTTTAATTACAACTTTAAAAAAAAAAAAAAACTCGTATGTCTAAACATGTTCAAAACTTCATGAAATTCATTTCTTTTTTTTTCAATCCTATAGTATACAAAACATAGAATGTGATGCATGTTTTGGATTCAAAAAATGTGATACCATTTGAAAGCTATAGATGTTTTTTAATTAGCCTATCAATTAGGACTTTATTTGTAATTCAAATAGCAAATAAATAATAATTATTTATTAAATTCAAAATAAATAATAATTTATATTGGTGGAAAGCTGAGAATCTCCTTTAAAAACCCTTTTCGTTTCATCAATTTTGGGTAAAAAAAAGGTCGTCAGCCACATACCCTACAAAAACCCATCATATTGCCACTTTTTGGCCCATCATGATCCTGCACATACCCACTAATGTCCTCCCATGGCTTCTCAAGTATAAGTAATGGCTGATACAATCCAGTATTCTGACTTGTTCCTTTTGCCATCTGACATACTCTGCAGATTTGTACAAACTTGTTCACATCCTATTGTAACTGTGGCCAATAATAATTCTCACTAACAAGAGCAATGGTCTTATCTCGACCGAAATTCCTAGCCAATCCTCCACTATACTTCTCCTTGATTAAATTCTCTCTCATAGAACTCCTTGGAATGCACAATTGGCTTCCTCTAAACAACATTCCATCTTGGATTAATAAATCCAACCATCTTGTCCTATCCAATGTAACAGGTTCCAAACAAGCCTTCCAAGCTTTTGAAAAGTCTGGATCTTCTCGATACAAACTCTTGAGTTCATTGAACCCAACAACCTCTATATTCATCTCTATCAACAAATTTTTCCTTCTACTTAAGGCATCTGCAACTCTGTTTGATCTTCCACTCTTGTGCTTCAAAACAAAAGTATAACTCTGCAAAAACTTGACCCATTTTATGTGCCTTTGATTCAACTTTCCTTGACTATTGAGATACTGCAAAGCCTGGTGATCAATATATAAAACAAATTCTTTTGGAAAAAAATAGTGTCTCCATTTATTCAAATCATGAACTATACCATAAAACTCTTGATCATAGACATAATATTTCTTCTTAGCATCATTTAACTTCTCACTAAAATAGGCAACAGGCTTATCTTCTTGACTCAAAACAACTCCTATGGCAGTGCCACTAGCATCACAATCTACCTGAAAGACCTTATTGAAATATAGAATTGCCAAAATAGGTTGTTCTATAACTTTCTTCTTCAACATATCAAAATTTTTTGCTACTCCTGTAGTCCACTTAAACTCTTTTCTATCCCCTCTCATTGCTTTAGTTAGAGGTGCACAAATACTACTAAAACTCTTAATAAATTTTTTGTAAAAACTTGCTAGACCATGAAATGATCTTACCTCTGTAACACTCCTCAGGGTAGGCCATTCAATGATAGCTCTCACCTTCTCTGGATCCATTTTAAGACCCTCTACTGAGACAACAAATCCTAGATACACCAACTCCTTTTTAAAAAAACTACATTTCTTCAAATTAATCAACAACTTCTCCTCCCTTAGCTTTTCAAAAACTTTCTGGATGTGCATCAGGTGCTCCTCCAATGTCTTACTGAAAATCAAAATATCATCCAAATAAACAATAACAAATTTTCGTAAAAAATATTTTAATACCTTATTCATAAGCTGCATAAATGTGCTCAGTGCACTGGTTAGCCCAAAAGGAATGACTAACCACTCGTACAAGCCCTCCTTGGTTTTAAAGGTTGTCTTCCATTCATCTCCTTCTCTAATATGGATATGGTGATATCTGCTCTTCAAATCTATCTTTGTGAAGTACTCAGCTCCACTCAAACAATCCATAATGTCATCCATCCTTGGCAAGGGAAATTTGTACTTGATGGTGATCTTGTTGATGGTTCTAGAATCTATACACATTTGCCATTCCCCATCCTTCTTTGGTGCTAGTACTATAGGTACTACACATGGAATCAAACTCTCTCGAATCAATCCCTTCCGCAACAACTCTTGCACTTGTCTGTTCAACTCTTCGCTATCTATTGGAGTCATACAATGAGTTGCCTTATTCGGAAAACTAGCTCCACGAATCAAGTCCATCTAATGACTAATCTTTCTTACCGGAGGCAAAAATTCTGGTACGTTATCAAAAATAATATCTTGAAACTCATTCAACAAATCTGAAACCTCTACAAGTACCTCAATAGTATCTTCTTTATCAACTCTAGGGATCAATGCAAAACACATGCTCATGCTTCATACCTTCTAGGAAATTTCTTCCATGAACCAAAAAAATTCTTGCATTACTGCATACTTTTTCCTCTGCCTCTTTCAAGGGCTTCAACTTATGATGAACTCCATCCTTTGTCAAAGAATAGGTGTTGGCATGTCCATCATGTACTGCTCGCTGATCAAAATACCATGGTCTACCTAACAACATATGACAAACATCCATAGGCATAATATCGCACAATACCTCATCATGGTAATTTCCAATCTTGAACTTTACTAGACATTGTTCATTTACCAAAGCCTTATGGTCCTTCTGCAACCAAGCAATCCGATATGGATTTGGATGCCTTCTTCTCTCCAATTGCAACTTACATACCATCTCTTTCGAAACAAGGTTATCAGTACTACCTCCATCAATAATAACATTGCAAACTTTACCTTCACACTTACATCTGGTGCGAAACAAATTCTTCCTTTGGGTTGGCTCTTTCTCCTCATTCAACAAGGCTATTCTAGTAACAAGAACCTCTCCTCTTTCTGCATCCTCAGAATGTAAAGACTCAACATCTTTGTCTACATATGCAACTCGTGCATTACCCTCAAGTCTTCTATTTTTCCTTCCTTGATGTTGAGGACACTCATATGCCCTATGCCCTTCTTCTCCACATTGGAAACCGGTTCCATGAAAGCCTCCTCTCCCTATTCCTCACCCAAATCTTCCTCTTCCTCTTTGGTCTCCATTATGAGGATGATAGGTGTTATCTCCCTTCTGGTTCTGGCTGCTACTAGATCCTTCACCCTTCTTTTGGTCTTCATTTCAACCACCATATGACCGTCCACTAGTACTTCCACCACGACCTCCACCTCTTTGCTTACTTTCAAACCTCCTATTCAACTTCTCTTCTACCTTCAAAGCAAATTGAACATTCTTATCAGATTCAACTCTTCTTGAATGCTTGGCTTCAACCCATTTATGTAATAGACAACTTTCTCCTTGTTGGCATCAGAATGACTTGTTCTAATCAGGACTTGGTAGAATTCTTCTGTATACTCCCTAACAGATCTTACTGCTTGTTTCAACCCTTACATCTTCAACAAATCCAACTCATAGTCCCCAAGAATGAACTGTATTTTCAATGTTTCCACCATCCGATCCCATCTTGTTATTTTCTCTTTTCCTCTTCTATTTCTTTCCAACTGGACTTCTTTCCACCATATGCTAGCATGGCCTTTCAATTTGGCCTTTGCAAATTTGACCCTATTTGGGTCTTCTATTTCCTCATACTCAAAATACTCTTCCATGTCATTGATCCAATCGATCAACTCCTCTGGATTTAGGTTTCCAGAAAAATTAGAAACTTCTATCTTTGGCCTCTTTCCAATCTTGGAAATGGCCCTAATCAGTTTGACTTCTCTAGGATCCATTACATCTATTGCTTCCTCTTCAAATGGCTCCTCATCTTTAGCCTCATCCTCACTTTCATCTCTTCTTCTGATATCAACTCCCCTACACAACTCCTCTTGTAGTGCTTGAACTTGTCTCTGGAGGGCTCTAAAAACCTCTTATATTACCCCAACGTTTCTCCCACCATGGTTTCTTCGTGGAGGGATCTTTTCTCATAGACCCACAACCACAAGACTTGGTGCAAACCGCCTCATGTTCGACAGTCTATTTACACACTCAGGAAAACCCGCTCGGATACCACTTGATGAAGGGTACTCCCCTTACAATCTAAAACTCACAAAAACAACAGATAATGGCACAAACAAAATGCAAGAAGGAAAACAAATATTTTCTATTATCACTGAAATGAAAATGAAATTACAACATTAAATTTTCCATCACATGGGATTTCCGATTACATAAAGCTGCAAATCTGCAAATTGGAGCCACCATCTACTATGCTCTTTTCCCCCCTCTGTAGTCCCCCTTTACATCCTTTATTTGGAAGGTGTAACCACCCTAGAATATTCTGGAAAGTGTAACCGCCCTAGAATCTTCTAGAAAGTGTAACTTCCTCAGGAAGATATTTTGAGATTTTATTAATTTTGGTATTACAACTTCGCGGGGTCATAAATTTTGATCTAACCATTGAATTTTCTATTATAGTACCTTTTCCGAAAGTTCTTGAGAAATATTGTGTCAAAAAGTAGAGCCTAAAGGCCAAATACCTTTTTTTTCCACCAATTTTTAGGCCCATCCGGAGCCTCTAAGTGCCTCAAAATTGACCCCGAAGATTTTACTAGGATTTTTGAAAATTAAAATTTTAACATCTCTCAAATGACAAATGGTATTGAAGTGATTTATTCACCATTGGCTTCAATTTACCATTCTGGAGGTTTGTATAAGATTTCATGTCCAACTGTGTATAAATGAAAACTTACAAAAATAGTAACCCTACCAAATTTAGCCCTTATTGAAAAGAAACAACATTTTTTTGGGTGATGCAAGATTGATCTTACACCCTGGATGCTCCTGCATCACCACAACCTCTAATCATCAATGTACATAACATACTGACATACTTAACTTAACTTCACCATTGACAACCTGCAACTCACTTATTGCAATTTTCTCAATATCCTCGACATATAAAACTTCAAATACATTAATGCTAATAGTGTTGACATCAATGACAACCACATATCACCAACACAACCACAACATCCAACAAGAGAATGTCTCTTAGTAGTGTTTGTAACACAAAAACTGAGACACTACATCTTAAACAGGAAGGTAAAGCTGGTTTCAAAAGTAGACCTACTCAAGTACCTACTAGCAAAGGCAGCCCTAACATGCCGAATTGCCAAATGGGTGATGATCCTTAGTGAATTTGATATAGTGTATGTGGATAGAAGAGCCATTAAGGGATAAATCATAGCAGACCAGCTGGCTGAAGAACCCATAGATGATCACAAACCTCTCACAGTGGACTTTCTAGATGAGAGTATCTTGATGACAAATTAGACAAGCCATTGGACTCTATACTTTGACGGGCCCCATACTCAACATGGCTCTAGAGCAGGTGTTTTATTTTTCACACCATAGGGAGATAGTATACCCAAGGCCTATAGGAACACTTTCCCATGCATGAACAATATCTCAGAATATGAAGCTCTTATCATAGGGCTAAAAATGGCTATTGAATGGAGAATAAAAGAGCTACAGGTCCTCGAAGATTCCTAGCTAGTGATCAGATAGGTGAACAAAGAGTACTAGAAAAAAGATGATAAATTGCTATCATATAAAAGGATGGTGGACAACTTCAAAGAATACTTTGGTAGAATAACCTTCGAGCAAGTTCCTCGGATTAATAATAGAGCTACCGACACAATTGCAACAATAGGCTCACTGCTTGATATTCCACATAATGTTCCTAAGTATGAATTCCTCATTGAACAACTACTCATACTTGCATTTGACATCCTGGAATTAGAACTGGTATGTATTTTTGTTGGTCCTAACTCCCCATGGTTCCAAGATACTTTTGACTACATCCAACACAGTATCATACCACTTGACCTAATGACCACCTAAAGAAAAACCTTCACCTGCAGAACATACTGTTTCACATCCTAGGAGATACCCTACACCATCATAGTGTAGATGGTATGTTACTCTAGTGTATTAACACAAAATAAGCACAAACAACCTTACAAGAGGTACACAAAGGTGTTTTTGGGTCCCACTCTAGCGGACTTAACCCATTCTAGAAACTGCTCAGAACGAGGTATATTGGCCCTCCATGGAACATGAATGCATACAATATTCTAGAAAGTGTTGTCAATGCTAGTAGCATAGTAATTTGGTTCATGCACTGACATAGGAATTGAGACCCATCACCACACCATGGCCTTTCTCGCAATGGAGATTAGACCTGGTAGGTAAGATTTCACTTGCTTCATCTAACAGGTACAAGTTCATCATCACAACAATAGAGTACTTCACTAAATGGATAGAGGCAATTCCATTGACCTATATCTCCAGAAAACAAATATCAAAATTCATTTTAAATTATCTAATTTGCAGGTATGGAATTCCCTAAACGATAATAACAAACAATGAAAGCTTGTTCAAAAATCAAGACGTCCAAGAACTATGTTCCCATTTTTCTATCCAACATAGATTTTCCACACCCTACTACCCCCAAGTAAATGGTCAGGTTGAGGCATCTAAGAAAACCATATTGAAAATACTCAAAAATACAGTTAATGAAGCCTAATGTGATTGGCATTTGCAACTAAACCCAACCCTATGGCCCTATCAAACCATCACTCGCACACCTACTGGTGCCACACCATTTTCCTTGGTCTATGGATCAAAGGATGTCTTGCCTATTGAGGTCGAAATCCCCTCATTGCGAGTCTCATTAAAAGGCATGGTCAATAATGAAGAATACAAGGTATCCAAGATAAATAAATTAGAGCTCTTAGATGAAATGCGTTTGAGCACGTTAAACCATCTACAGGTTTATCAGAATCGACTGAAACGAAGCTACAAAAAGAAAATCAAAGATATAAAATTTTAAATTGGTGACTTGGTCCTCAAGGAGAACTAGAAGGTACAACTGAATCAGGATGAGAAAGAAAAAATTGAACCCAATTGGTTCGGCCTATTCGTCATCACATCAAGCTACGACTCTGGGGCCTATCAGTTGGCTACTCTTGAAGGAGAACTTTTAGGTGAAGCACTTAACAAAAACCACCTCAAGAAGTTATACATGTGAAGCATGTTAGAATACCCTAGGAAAAGGGTAAAAATCCAAAAAAAATAGAAAAAAGGATAAAAAATACAAAAAAATAAAAAAGCAAGAAAAATAGTAAAGAGAAATAAAAATGTTCTTTGAGTGAAAACCACTTTGTGGCACTCCTAGAATAGGTACCATAGTGAAAACCTGGAAAATTGGTGCTATGTTTGAATAAGAGCCACATCATTATCTATCGGTACTATCTACAACATCCACCCATCCATTTCATAATAAAACATGTTTCCAACCATGGCTTGTTACTGATTAAGGAAAGTAGTCTTGTCTCCAACTAGGGGAAACTTCCTGAAGTTGGTTGTGGATTAGATCTTCAAACGTCCTATCATGGTGAAAAACATAAAACTCAAAAACATTTAGAAACATAAAACTCAAAAATATCTGAAAAACAACAAAAATAAAAAAACATTTGAAAAACATCAAGAACAAAACATCGTTGGATTATTCCTTCACTCAAATAGTCTAAGATATCAAAAATTGCTTGAACCTCACAGCTAGTTCAAGTAGATTTCCTGCAACATATCCTCTAGAAACAGAAGTGGAATATCAATCTAGAAACAAAAGTGGAATATCAATCTAGATCATCAATGTTGTTTATCCAGAAATAGTTTATGCTTTGAGTCAAATGGTCAAACTATGTGGTCTTTGTGTGTACAACGTAGGAAAATATTATCTCTGATTAGCCCCTGAGGCGGTAGGTCAGTCTCCTTAGGTTTCTATCATACTTTATTTCAACTTAGTCAAAAAATAAGAAATCCAAAAATATTCATAAAGCAGAAAAGGCCAAAAACATTCAAATCAAGTGAACTATGGGCCTTTGCGTGTACATAGGCAAGGCTTATCTTTGATGATCCCTTGAGGCCCTAGGTTAGTCCCCTGAAAACAACAAAAACAACATCATAAAATTCAGAAAAATGAAAAATTGCAACCCCATGATCATCATCCACAATAAATATTTCATCCATAATAAATAAAACGTCACACTCACTTTTTGACAAAACAAACAAACAAACAAAGCAAACATCAAAAGCTAGAACCTTCAAGCAAACAATCACAAAGATTTGATCACAAAGCAAACGAAAACAAAGCCAAGTATCAACTACCTATCTTTTGACAATTCACCAACAACATCTTGACATATGCCTTAATGGATCCATTCCTACTATAGACATGATAAACAATGGATAATAGTCCTGAAACCTCAAATAGATATGGCAAGTGATATTGCAACTTTGTTTTTATCTTTTTGTAGTATTATTTTTTATGATTTATTTTATCGACTCATTCCCAGGATCTCTTGAGGATGTTCATAAGGATTTAGAGAAGAAATAATGGGGACGATTGAGCATCATTTCAATTTGTTGTTTGTAAGATATTTTTGTAATACTACCATGGAAAATACTTGCTTTATTGAGTGTATGAAAGTTGTGTTGAAACAATTTGTGAAGTAGTTGCATGTTAGGTGTTCTATACCTCTTTGTGTGACTAGTCCAAAAAGATTTTAACACAACCTAACTATATACTTTAAACAAAGTTTTCGTATGTCCGGTATGAGCAAAGATACACTTTGTTTGTAGAGTCAAAGTCCATGCAATAGATACAAAGTTACCTTGGTCATTAATACCTTGGTGCATCCTATTTTTTTGCTACATCAAACATGATTGTTCAAAACTGCAAAGCCTCCAAGAAAAGTGAAAGCAACTCATCAACAACTAACAACATAAAATTTCTATCCATCATCAAACATTTTTTCTAACTAAAATACATCCTGCATAGCAATATCATTAGTACCATATCCATCCTGCATCCACAATATCGTCAATACATATCATGATGATAATAAAACAATGAAAACATCATGTATCATGTATAAGGCATACATCCATCATATATCAACATCAAATAAACATCATATATCCAAATGATATATTGATCATCCATAATAAAATATCATATGAAACAAAGTATGATCCATCCATCCATCCATGTCATATGCATACATCAAAAAAATAAAAATAAAATATATAAACATACATCATCATACATCGTCATCCATGATCATCACATAAGCATAAAATGAGCCAAATCGAAGAAGGTATATCTCATATATATCATCATAAAAAAAGGGAGAATGTCATAGTACAACATCATCAGTGAAACAAGTGTGATAGGATAATACAAAATAATATATATATACGAGGCCTCAACTAAGCTGATAAATATATATACAAAAACATGTCTACAATATGTCTCTGAGTAATAAACAACATGAGGACCAAGTATAAAAAAATAAAACTACCCGATAGGAAGGAAAAAACCCTATAGACCAGGTTGCAGACCACCATCTAACTTTGGCTATCTAATAGAATGATCACCTTCCTCGCCACCACCATCGCCCACAACACTAGGCTCTCTGAATCGTGGATGTCAAGCAACCCTAAGAATAGTAGCATCATATAAGGTTCGATTGTATGTGGAAATTTGTAATAGCCGATCTTGCTTAGCTCGTATATTGTCTCGCTCTACCCTCAGACTATCTTTATCAGTGGTAACACCCTGTAGCTATGTCTCAGCCATGAGATGACGACTAATCTCTATGTCTCGCTCTGCTTTAAAACCATCTCGCTCCTGTCGAGCGGTATCTCTCTTGGCTATCACTATGGCAAGATGTGCCTCTAAGGCCTATTGTCATGCCATCTTTGTTGCTAACTGAGCTCCTCTATCCCCAGGTGGTGGAGGAGGACCTAGAACTTGTCCATGTACCTACAAAATTTGATCACCATACGCTTGATCAACCCATGCTCCATCATGTCGAGCTCTATCCAGTTTCTTTGCAAGAACCTCAATGCGTTATCGCTCCCTGTGCTAGCCTGTAATACCTGCTCTACCTAATGCATGATCACCCCAGGATCTACAAACCTTAATTTCCTGTATCATTCCCACCACTAATCAAAATTAGGTGTGTGATACTCAGATATTCTAAACCCACCAACCAACCCCAACCAACTAGGGCAAGTACTCTGAATACATCAATAACAACATCTCTGTCTGCCTAGTGACCCCATACATGGACCTCCCTAGTGGTTTGACCAAATTGAGACTCATAAGTATCAAGAAATTGACCCTCTCTCTCTCCAAACTGATGACATACTTTATCTGGTAAGTAGTGCTCCAGTAGAGAGTGGGAGCGATCAATCAACCATCGAGTATGTCGACAGTAAAAAAGCTACTCTAGATCCTCAGGTCAAGCCTCACAGTCCATATATGATCTCCAAACAAAACTTGACATATCATCAAACACATGGTGCCAGTATGGAAGACTCCAGGAAAGGTGTAATGTAAGAAATCTCCATAACGATATGAGTAAGGATCCTCAGTATAATCTGTATCTCATTAGGTTGAGCAATTGCATGTGCTCCTAGGCCCAAATGCATATAGAAATAGATGCCCCAAAATATGCATATCTATAGAGGTGGGCCACAAGCCCCATGCATATCTGGTCCCATGCTTATACCCTGCATACCCCATCCAATAGGGATTTCTGACCTATCAGGAACAACTAGTCCTGAATCAAACCTCAAAGGTCAAGAGAAACAGGGTCTACACCGCCAACGAACTCAAAAAAATCAATCTGGGACTATCGAACCTCCAAGTGTCTGACACCCAGCACACGCCACATGGAATGGGTACCTCGTTGAATATGGTATGTCACAAGCTCACCATGGATAGGAATGCAAAGAATCCTCCACACATCCTCAAGAGTAATGGTGGCCTCTCTTGTAGGTAAATAAAACGATGACATCTCTGAATGCCACTGCTCCATGATCACAGTCAACATCACTGTATGAGTCCGGATGGGAGGCACGTAATAGATATGACATAGCTCAACCACATCCAGAAAGTCTTGCTCTAAAACATCAAAATGAGAAATCAGATCAAATAGATCCCGAGGTCGTCTCTCCCTCAGTTGTAGTGGTTTAAGGACCACCTGCAATCATTTTAACCCACGATGTTAGGGTTTCTCTCTGAACATGCAAAACAACACAAAAAATGATGAAAAAAAGACATAGGGTTCCAAATAGACAAAAGATAGGAATATTTAGCAAAAGCGAGGAAACAAGAGCAAAAGCGACAATTTAAGTCAAGGGCATGGGTTTATGTCAAATGCGAGAATATCAAAATTGAGGAAGTTTGGCAAGTGTGAAGATCTAAAGAAGATGCGTGGAAAACGAACCCAAGCATTCAAAAGAAAAGATTTACATCAAAAGCATAAAACAAAGATAAAAATCTAGGTCAAATGCGAGGATATGAAGCAAGTGCGAAGGAATTTTTTAAGAGTGACCTTTCTAAACTAGCAAGTGTGAAGAAAATGATGCAAATGCGCTGAAATCATGAAAAATTCACTATTGACTCAAGGAACTTTGTACATGAATTACGAGAACGTGACAAGATGAAAACGATAAGAGAGAGGGTACATACTGGGCCATCGATGCCTGTGGGCCGTCTTAACTCTTGAACTAGGTCTGAATGATGTGGGGCTCCCTGAATCCTCGACATTGCTCCTCGACAACTGACAGAATGGGAAATCTAGAGACAAGAATTAGCAATAGGATCAAAGCACAAATGAGGCAATTAGAACCCTAATTACCTATATTAACCCTCAAAAACTCTAATTTCACCTAGGAAACCATAATTTTTAATTAGGGAACCTTCCTATGTTCAAATTAGGACTTCTCGGGAACATTGAAAAAAGCAACGAGGGACTTATAGAACTAATTTTTCATCCTAAACACATCAGAACTGAAATAGAACAGTGTCATGAGCCTGACCTCAAAATTGAAATTTTTAGCCAATCTCTTGAGGGGGCAACACAGAGTCCTACCATCATTCTGCTGAATGTCGGGGCATAGTGGGGCATAATTTTTTTTCAAAAACTTGCGTAGTGCCCCTCCATGATTCACCTTTTTATGATGTTTATGTCTGATGCTTTTGGATTCATTTTATGTCTCAAGTACTCTTTGCTTGTGGTTAAAACATTTTATAATGACATTCGTTACAATACGTTACTATGTTAGATGATGTAATACTCAAGACTTGCTAAGATGCTAGGTTTATATAGGTTGTGTTTATTGTTTATGTTTATTATGAGACTAAGAGCTATTTCTTTATGATTACATGTTGATGATGTATTAGGATGTTAGCATACTAACCTTTGTTGACGATTCATATAAAATAATCGAAGAAGTGTAAATACTTTATGTCTATGATAACCCTTGTTTAATGTTTTTATTTATGGATATTTGATGAAGTACTGGCACTTAATAATGATATGCTTAGATCATTGTCATGACTATGTGTGATGTTCTAGGTTAGGACTTATCACGTGTGTTTATAGATATACTTATCATATTGATATATGCTTATGGATATTCTAATGACTAATGGAATAGTGATGTTAGATGTTGATTAGTCTTTGATTATTTTGATGATGATTATGACATGGTTATGAATATGATAGAAATAGAATGTGTTACCTTATTTTGGAATGGTTTATGATTATTGATGTTATGAAATTTTATTTGATATATTATATGACGCTTTTAAATGCTATTTAGGTGTGGAGGGAAGGATGTCATATTTTTCACTTGTGAGAACCCTACGATGTTTTGATTTTTATATGTATATGCATGACCATTTTGTGTGTTGTAGGTTGTAGGTACTAGGCATCGATTCCATTTGAATTGGCAAGTCTAGGCATGCCTTAAACCCAATGGAATAGTTGATCAGAGATAACACTTGGTCCCCTATCCTAGCCATCATCCTCAAAGAGGATGAGTATCTGGTCCGATACCTTGTCAGTGTGTAAGTGTTGTTTGTGGTTAGTTGGTCTTGCTTTTTGACCCTGGTTGGGGTTCAGGAAATTGTTTGGCATTTGGTTTATTTAATTTAAAATTGTTTGATAAATGTTGTTTTTGGTTAATAGATGTATTAAAATAAATTATTAAGTAAAAGGGGCACTTTGATAAATAAATATAAATATATTTATTAATAATAATAGTTTATATTTAAACAAATTTGAAATGTAATAATAAAGTAAAATAAAATTTTAATGGAATGTTATAATTAATAAATAGTAAAAATAATATGGAAAATAGAAAGGTTTTTCATGCAAGTTCATTCGCAACTTTGAACAAATTGTCGAAAAAGAAACCTAATGTTTTTTTTGGGGATTTTGAGAGATTTATTTGGATTTTTGGTTTCAAAAAAAGATCAGCCGTCTTCTTGTAAATATTTTTCCCTTATGGGGGATTTTTCATTGGGGGATTTTTGGTGAAGGGAGTAATTTGTTTGCAAAATTTCACATATTGTTGTGGTTAGGAGAAATTGGGGATTCTAGGAGAAAATTAATTCAGGGTTTTGGGAAGAAAATTTATGTAAAACAATTCCATTCCATTGTAGATTCTTGGAAGGGAGGAACATAGAAGGATAGGCGAATGAAGGCATTGTATCAAATCAATTTGAGGAAATGAATTTATAGATGAGTCTTCGTTCTTTTTACTATAGTGCTATTGTTTTGATTGTTTAACGATTTAATCGTTTTGTTTATAATCTTAGTGTAAATATATTTCATGCATATCCTGTAATCGTCGCACCCCTGGGAAATCATTTATTTCCATCTACCAACTACTTTCTTGAATGTTTTAATAAATTTAATTTATGTATATCTTGCAACCATTGGAATCGAGGAGATAAAATCTATCTTCACTTTCTATATGCATTTGCTTGAAAATTTCTTGAGCTTCTCAATAAATCCACTTTGTGCATATTTTGCAATCGATGCATTCCACAAGATAATATCTTCTTCCTAGCTAAATTGGGTTTCTTGCAAGTTTCTTAAGTTGTTTCAACAAATCCAATTTGTGCAGTTCGTAATCACTGTGCTCCATGAGATGACATCGAATTGAGGCCTTCAGTCAAAATACCCCAGCCACTTGCATTCACATTGAAATTTACTAAGGCCTTTCCTCAAAACTTCCAGCGCACCCCTGCTATCATCATTCCATGAGAAATTTTTTTGAGGCATCTTGTTAAGTGTTCCAACACGCCCTGCTAGTTGGTGCTTCCGTCGCTGCCAGAGATGCATGTCTCATTTATTCTTGCGTACTTATTGCCATAGCAGTGCTCTAGGTTTATACTGCATTTTCATTAGTCACTGTAAGATGCGATTCATTCCTATGTGTATATATTTGATATATTATATTTGGTCATCAATGAATACATAGTATGTTTAGAATTCGATGAAAGTGCTTAATTTTGGGTATTCGATGAATATAATTTATGATTGGTATTCGATTTTTCCTTTTACTTCCTGTGATCTTGTTGGCTTAACATCGCCATAGGGTATGCTTTGCATTCTCAATAGAAATTGAGCATTGCGATTCTTCCTTGCATTTCACATTTGGTACTTTGCATCGCGATGAACATATTGTGTGCTTGACATTCACTACTTGTATTGAGTTTCTTTTCGATGAACATATCATATGTTGATAATCAATAATTTGTATTTCATTTCATTTCGGTGAATGTATTTTAAGATTGACATTCAATTATCTATATATATGTATATATATAAATATATATATGTATATATATACATATATATATCTATATATGTTTATGTATATATATTTGTATATAAATACATATATATCACATTATAAATTGAAATATTAAGTTACAAATGTTAGGAATTGTATGTAGAAGATATCAATTAAATGCAAATAAAGATTAAACAGAGAAATGAAAAACACAAAAATAATAACAACAAGAGACAATATTTAACATGGTTCACCCAAACTTGGGCTACGTCCACCAATAGAGAGTCCAATATTATTATCCAGTAAATCAAACCGTTTACAACCAGTAATCCTTGCAACTCAATACCGCTGCAAATGCTACAATACAATGCCAACAGATACCCAAACCCTTAGCCTTTTATCAAGACTTATGTTGGTTACAAAATAAGGTTTTTTATGTCGGCCAATAGAAAAAATTAACACCGTCTTGGGGGCACTGTCTCCAAACCCCCGTTAAATAATTTGGGGGGAAACCGTGCCGATAAAAGTGGGAAAATTTAACCTCCGAGTCTAATTAGGCTCCATATACCAACAACAAAAAGCATCTTGTTTATAATATATATATGAATACATGTATATATATCATGGTTATAGTAAAAGAATATTTCAGCCTATGTGAATTAATTGATTATGTAGATAAGTGAATTGGAAAATTTAATAGGGAAAATTGAGTTACTCATATCAGATGATTGAAGGATTTGTTTAAATAAACGAATTAGATTATCTTTTGTTAATTAAGGAATGTTGATTTCTTTCATTTAATAGTTGATTTGTAAATACACTATGTAATTATTATTTAGAATAAATGTTATTGAGGTAAATGGCCCAATTAAGTGAATCTAGTGATTAAGTTCATGAGTAGTATGAAATGTGAAAATGATGTGTAATTCATGGGTGTAATGTTTGAGTGATTGCTTGCATTGAAGATTGTGTTTGATTATTGGAAATTGGGGGTGATTTTGGTAATTGTTTAAAAGTGGGAGTCATTTGTGTAAGTTGTTTAAGGTTGGGTTCTAGAGGCTTAGGATGGAGTTTTTTTGTATGTATGGCTCTTATGATGGTATCACCTTGGAAGTGGTTTGACAATGTTTTGTTTTGGGTACAAGATGGTCAATGCCTTGCATTGTGTATAAACTCTTGTGATTATGTTAAGTGTGCAAGATGGTAAATGCCTCGTTTGATGTGTAGGGGGTTACGAGTTGCAAGTAGGGGGAGTGGCTCTCCATGGGGGCCAGGACCCAAAGTGGTGCCTAGGATAACCCATTGGAGGGTTTCTTAATCTAATGATAACATTTAATAATGAATTAGGGGGATGGGTAGAATTCACATTAATCAATATAATGTATGCCTCACTCATGGGTCAAGTGCTCGTTTAGACTTGAGATGAGATGAGAAGGTCTGGAATGGAAAGATCAACTACCTTGTCCTCATGAAAGGTACGCTGATTTCTGCATGAGTTTGTATGGGGGTTGGGGATCAGGAGAGGCTGCCAGGATAACCTGGGATGGGGGTCGGGAGCCTAGGAAGATCCACCAGGATAACCCATATCAAGCTATGTGATGACACTCCTCCCTATTGTAGTCTAGCATTCCCCAGTTGTATCTTCTCCTTCTATTGTGTGCATGCCTCTGGAAGTGAAGTCAATATTGTAAGTGATGTTGTGTAGTGAGTAGTGTTGCCCCTTATTGTGTTAGCATGTTGCTTTCCTGACTGTTTGTTTGTAGTGTGACCTTGTGTTATCTCCTAGGACGGTGGGTGGACCTCAGGGTTACACATGGTCGAGAGGTTGGTGCTTTTTCCTCCATTAGGTATCCTTGTTTCTTGTTTGTGTGCGTGGAGAGTGTTCCTTATGTTGTGGACTCTAGATCTTGTTCCATATTGAGCAATTTTTTTTTTATGTATATGTATTGGATTGTATATCAGTGTATCTCTTATTGTAATCAGATGTATTCTTCCCACATGTACTCAAGGAAGCATTGTTGCATAATTTGTAATGGTGTAACAGATATTGCTGTATTCTTCTTGTAATGAATACTATAATGTAATGCATCTTGTTTATGTAGTTAGCTAGAAATGGACTTAATGTTGATTATCAGTTGATATGTTATGCATAGAGACATTTAGTGTGGTGATTTAAAATGAACTTTTCTTGTTAGACAAATCATGTTAATGTAGTAGTTAATGAACTGAATTCTAGTTATCTTGGTTGTTAGTTACATGAGTGGCACAGTCGAGGAACCTTAGAGGACCTAGGTTTAGATTATGTGATATGTTATGCGATGCTTTTCATTGTTATTTCCTTTCAAAAAAGAAAAAATTTCCATTATTGTGGCATAATTTGTGTTGTCCTTTGGGGTTCCTTGGTGGGGCGTTACACCTGGTATCAGAGCCCAAGTTCTAACACTGGGTACTCTAGTTTTATATGAGCCCATTATGTGGGATAGTAGTGAAACTTTAATAGTTAACCTTGAAGCTTTCTTTTCATGTATTCTTGGTTGTGCATTCCCTAAACCTTACCTTATGTTTGTTCGTGCTTGTACTCTTTCTCTCTTCTCTCTAGAAATTATAGTTATGTGCATTATGTGAATTCAAATTTTGTGCCTGCCTTTTTGATATGAGCAATTGGTATATGATACTATGTGATATTTGTTTCTCTTGTAGTTTTTTTTAGTACTTACTAAATGCTAAGGATGGTGCTGAGTGTATGATTGATCATTTTGTATGTATTCCCTTAAATGATGTTACCATGAATGCTCATACGACTAGCTTTATTACAAAGAAGTAGTATGTTTACCTTCCTTATAAATAGTAGGATAGCGTTCTCTAGTCTTCCCTCTTTCCTTTCGAAGTTTGATATGAAATATAAAAGATGCTGATTTATGATGCACTGTACCAATTAGATGTATGGAATTTCTCATGTATGTGATACTTTATGCAAAAGGATTGTTTGTATAATTTCACCTCCCAGTAAGGAATTAGGAACTATCTATTGCATTTATAATGTTAGGAAATGTTAAGAAATATTGGAATTTGCACATTTAAGAGCATGCAGCACAAAGATGAATTGTAGATAGTGATGTTATGTCTGGAGAATTTGATCATTCTTGTGTGATCTTACTTAATTGACATATATATGCATTGATTAATTGACAAATCTCCCTCTCTCTTCTCTCTTTATGTAAAAATTAGATTTATAGGGACACTACTTAGGAATGCATTTGTAAGGCTCCTCCCTCTATATCAGTGTCATAGCCTTTTATTCTAAACCTATGTTGCTCTACCACATGGATTAAGAGTGCACCAAATGGGATGATGCAACATTCAACAGTATTTGAGTGCCATTGTACTTGTAGTCATTTGGTTCTAAGATTAAATTAAATAAATCCTCAGGTGAATACTTTTATTAAGGTATGTGACTAAATCTACATTGTTAGTGTCGTTGATATCTAATTAACAGAACCATCTTGGCTATAACAATATGATTAATAAATGAATAAACTGCCTCTTGTATTTAATCTAATTTAAGCATTTATCACCCAAGAATTTGGCCACTTGATCAATTCTCTATGAGGCAAACTAAAGATATTTTAGTAGTTAGTAAAAGTACCCTAAATGAATTATGGTTAAGGAAATTTAGTTATATGTGAGATGTAGAGTGTAGGTAAGTAATAATTCTTAATAAACTAGGAAGCTACTCTTATTAACTCAAAATGATAGTTGTTATAAGAGGACTAAATATTTTGGATATATATATATATAAGGCAATCAAGCCATAATGATATTGTCAAAAAAATCCAGCAACAATATCATACTGCCCGTCTCTGTCCGGATGTGTCTGGGACCGGGCCTTCCGGGCCTGCTGGGGGAGGAGTTCAGAGCTAACTAGGGATGAGAGAGGGGATCAGACATGGGTTCTAGGGCAGCACTGGGAGGAGACCCTAACTCCTTCCCCTACCACTTATGAATAGATCTAGATATAGATATAGAGGGGGTCGACATCATCATGATTCTACATCGTGTTATATACGTGATACGACTGATGGCCTATCTATATCTATGCTGGAGCTGGAACAACTAATCTACTGAAGCGGGGGGGCTCCCACCCGTCCCCAAGCCCCATTATAGCCCGGCCTCGGTTGCTGACTCAACGGATAGGTTTACTCACCCTGTATCCCTATAACTCACGTAGGTAGGTTGCTGCCCTCGGGTTCGAAGTCATCTAGGATATATAACTAGCACTCGACTGCAAGACCCCACCATCCAAGGCGGACCCCACTATCCGCCGGCGCACCGTCTCGGGCTTCGCCCACTGTGAACCCTAGCTTCTAACCGGGGGGGTGGGAGGATATAGAGATGTAGCGGACCCCACCAGAGCCCTATTAGATGAACCTTTTTAAATAGTAGTTATAAAGTTATTATTTAGTCGATACCTGAAAATTATTAATACTACTAGTTATTTACCCACTTATCCTTAATAATATTATTATTAATAAATCTTAGAATAATTAGTAAAGATAATAATATTATTAATTAACCTACTCCTTAACATAGACAACTTTCTTAAATATCACATAAACTTTAATAATAACATCAAGTAATAATTAGTAACTTAATGAGAATGATCATATATTTTATCCGATTTCAAAATGGATTGGAAATATTGGGTAGTTGGTTCATTGTTACGTAGTTATGAGCTTTGCATTGATAAGGTTGGTAGGGAAATGATGAGGTACTTGGCCCTTGGTAAAACCAACAGTCAACAGAGTAAATATGACACTTTAATCCCTCAACGCCCAACAGGAGGATGGACACATATACTTTTATTGAAGGTGGATGAGGAGAGGAGGGACGCCGTGACAAGGTGTGAGGGGAGAATGTGGAAGCGAGACTCTGTTCGATCATCCCTTTCAAGCTCTCTCTGTAGTAGGAACGAATATCTTCTCAGACAGTGGAAAATTGGAAGAGGGAGTTGGAGATTGGTAGATTCTATTGCATTCCGTGGAACGATGTAAAACACCCCAAGCCCTAGATGAATCAGGTTCTCAACACACTTGTTGGCCTTTTATGGGATTTTTGCTATTTGACTCTTATTTATCTTATTTGTAGGCTGAACAACTCAAAAGTTTTCTTCTTCTCGATGTTGTTGTGAATGGAATTCATTGTGTAGTCTTTCTTTCTATCAAGTGTGCAATCTGCTTTCTTGATATGCCTGGTATGCTATTCCTCACTACACACGTGTTGGTTTGGGTAGAGATTTACTATCAGGCATGCATCATATTAGCAAATGATCTCAGACTTGTATCCATGTCATTCAGGGTTGTAATCTATCTTTTCTAGGTGTACATATGTTTGTGATCTATTCACTTTTATGGTTCATCTCTTCATTCACAGGATGGATCTCCTAAAATATTGTTGAAAAGTAAAATGCACATGGTTTATTTTGTTTTCCCAAGCTTGCGACCCTCTTTTGAGAATTCGCCAGCTTCATTTGTTGTTTGAGGAAGTTTTTTTTTGGTGCTGGTAACAAGATGAGGCCATGTAATTCTGTCATGCGGGCTTATTCTTAGGCAACAATTCTTTGAAATCACTGAACGAACTATTTGAGTGAAATACTCTGTTCCAGCTAGTTTATATGTGAAAATCTATATGAATGTGTGTTGTGGGTCGTGTAATTTAATCATTTTGGTTGAGACTCAATACAATATTTCTGATCTGAATGTTTTACATAAATATGTGGCTGAGGTCCATTTTGGGTTGAGTCATGAGACAAAAATTGAACACCAGGGATAGCCTAGTCTCCCTGCCATGAACATTACACCAGTTATTTCAGTTTTACAACCACGACCTTTGAGGCATTCTGCCAAATAGTTCACGTGCCTTGTCTATGCTTCCCTTTCTGCATACATGCCTATCAAGGGTAGTTATAGCTACAACATCTGTAAAATTCCTCTATTGTTCATCGTATGATGAATGTCCATATCCTGTTTCAAAGCTCCCATTTTTTTTTAAAGGGTAGAGAGGATGCTGGAAAGGGGTTTGAAATCTAGATTTACACATGCCGATTTCATATAATTGAAAGTTTTTTTTTAAACCCTGTTCAACAAATCCATTTCATGTATATCCTGCGATCATTGCATTCCATGAGACCACATTTCTTTCAGGCATTATGTCAAACAGTTTTCACGCCTTTTATATGCTTTTGCATTTTGCATACATGTTGGCCAGGTCCCTTGTAGTTACAACATCTGAAAATAAATAAATAAATAAATACATTATGTACCCTTGTATCTCATTGGATCTCCATACCTTGTCTATGAGACACGGGGCAACATGAGCAGAAATCATGTTAGTAAAGGTTGTAACATTTGTTGGTACACCTGCTGATTTCATTCCAGCCGCCTCCCAACAGCGCAAAATGCATAACACTGTTTTATTTCCATTACCCATGAATTTCCCTATTAGGGCTTATGTATTTTCCTGTACTAAAAACGTTGGTGAATGGTATTCACGTGGTCTTCCATTTATCGAGCCGTCCCTTCATAAATATTCATCCTTGCATTTAAAAGTCTTCGTGGAAATGTTCGGTTATATTATTTTTCCCTCAATGAAGGAGAAGGGGAATATCCCCATATTCCTAAAGGGGCTTCTAATAAATTAAACCAAAACTAAACATAGACGTAAGGATTAGTTTTATTAGAGATTCTTTAAAAGAGAGGAAGACTCCTCATTATTCGTTTCTTCTTCTTTTATTTTATTTTTATGAGGGAAGATAGTAATATGTAATAGGTAAATGAAACAATATATAGCTAATTGTATTTAAGGGATACCACGTGACCCACAAGCTTTAAGATCCCCTTATTCAAGCGTAAAGGAATATACCCCCCACTTTCTAGACTTTCTAGACAAAGGTCATGTTAAATTTAAAATAGAAGTATGTAAAAATAAAATAAAATAGAAAGGGGTAAAGTTAAGTATTTAATTAGGCATTTATTCCATTCCTTTTAAATAAAAGAAAAAAGATATTCTCTTTAGGTTCCTTTTAAACTAAATATATCAATATATGAATTGATTTATTTAATTATAAGAGATGATCGTTATTATTATTTTAAATCATTCCTTGAGATAAATAGAATAATTGTGCTTAAAGAATATTTATAAAATTGGGTAAACGAATTTAAATAGTTGGCATGTAAATAAGTAAATGAAAGAATAATACTTTATCTCACTCCTTGGGTTTAGTAGAACGTTAACATCAATAATTACCTTATTGATAATCTTGATGGTGTCAATCATAAATGCGGTAATGATGAGGGTGGAAATATTAAGAGTAGTACTAGTACAATGTCAAGTGATGATATGGCTAATGAACGAACCATTATGAGTTTCGAATTGGATATTAGAGTCTTAGTTCCCATGATAATTATTAATATAAATATATGTTTAGCATTACTAATATCGGGGACAATATTAATGTTAATCGTCGTCATAGGTTTATTTAACGACGTTATTTGGGTTAGAAGTAACGTCTTTATCAATGCCCGGCCTTAAACTTGCACAAAGAGGTAAGTGTGAACTTGTAAGACGTGGTAAAACTTTCAGGGAATGTTTGGGTCATCTTTCTCTTAAAATAAAATAAAATAAAAGTTGTTAGCTGTGTTTTTGCCATGGCGTAAATTTTGGGCATCACAAGGTGTTAGTGGTTTGTGTTTGATGTGGATGTTAAGCCATCTTTTTAAACCTAGTGATTTTATTCCTTTGCTATCCAACCATGTGGGAGATGGTTGAAGTCTAGTTGTCAAACTACGGTTCCTCTGCGAATTATATACATGGCAAGGCCGTCAAAGACAAGCCCCCAAGGAATTAGGTCTTTTTCTTTACCTTGGGTCAATATGAACATATATTGTATTTGTATAACTTGTGACTTGAATTCAGTCCTTGACTATTGATGAGTTAGTAGAATCAAACAAGTCTATCTCAACAATTAGAACTTCATGTCTTCCTTTGAACCTTTCTCCTTGATTGTCTTAAGAAATTTAAGTTATCTAACAAAATATTATAATTGGTCAAGGGTTGTATGCCCTCTTGTAGAACATGCTTGGGTGGAAAACTTTGAGAGTTTTGCTAGCATATAGGATTGAAATTTGAAATTCGTGTTTTGTCTTTAATTGTATTTTTGGTTTAAATTTTAGGCATTACAACATTAGACATCAATAGAGGCATTGGATGCTTAGTAAGGAATAAAATCTGAATTGCATAAAAAAAAAATGCTTGTTTAGAATGGAAATTTTGTATTTGAAAGTTTATGCATCGCATTTAGGACTCTATTTCCTTTGGAAGTAAGTAAGTAGAACACCTTCGCATGGATAGTATAGGAAATTCTTATTAAATAATGGATTAACAGACCATGTTATAGCATAGGTGTTGAATAGGGAAACGATGGTGTACTGCTTGTAAAGTGTGCATAGAAAGTTTGAGATCAGTCCTTCATTTCCCTATTTGATTTGGAAATATGGATGTTTTAGCTCTATAAGAGATCTGTGTGGTTGGATGTAATGTATAAATGTTGCATTGAGGAATGAATAGGGTAAGTAATGGTATTATTTCCTTACCTTATTTGAATTCCAAGGATGTGTGTGTGTGTGTGTGTGTGTGTGTGTGTGTGTGTGTGTGTGTGTGTGTGTGTGTTCAATAAGTTTTAGTAGGAAGGAATAATAATGAGGTAAATGATGTTGTAGTATGAGGAACATGTCTTTAGCTATTGGGAAATTTATGATCTATTAGATGTTTAAATTAGAATGTTGATAGGAAAAAAGTTGATGTGATATATGTTTGAAAATTAGTGTGATGATACATGTAAAGGAAATATACAAATAGGGTTATAGTATTTAATTCACAAGAGGATAAGTGAGTGGATTTGTTTAAGATGTGTTAGGGAATTATCATAGGTAATAGGAGTGATTATAATTTGATATTGCTATTAAGTCTTGTTTATAAATCAAGTAATGAGGCTTTCCTAATGAAAATAATGATGTGACTAAAAAGTTTTCTTGCTAATGTGCATGTCTTGTATTGGAGTTTTGGGTGAGAAACTGGGTGACTAAATTGTTTTGTGGCATTATGAAGAGCATTCTATTTGTTTGCATCCTATGCACTATGCATTGTGAATGATATGGCGTAGTAGTGAATCATAAATAGAGAATCTATAATTTGTTTTCATTATATTTATGACCTTGTGAATGTAATTATTTTGTGAATGAGATATCTGAATGAACTTTGGATAAGTGCTGAGTGTATACCTTGTGTGGGTGTGAAATACTGTATTTCTCTCTCTCTCTTGTATATGCTATTTACATAAAGGAAGACTGCATGAACACTAGTGTGTAAGGAAAATATTGTATTGCATTAAAAGATAGTAAATGAATGTAAGAAGTAGGAAACCATGATTGTTTGATTTCTGTCCAAATTTGATCAAGAGAGATGTATTTATAACCCAATGGCCTAATGTGTATGGTGTGCAATTTCTAGCGCGCTTAGGAAAATGTGGTCTTAGGTGTCGTGTAGAGGTTACTCCCTTGGTGTGGTTGATATTAGTCACCTTGTTTTATGGTCATGTTTAGTATGGCGTTTTGCCAAGATATGTTTTAAATTTGTGTTTTATAATGCTGAGGGATGGCATGTTTTCTTTTGATTTTCTTATGCTAGGACTGGTCACCAATCTCTTTTCTTTTCATTTATTTTGTGACACTTGTCATGTTTTATTCATTATGGGTGTTGAATTGCTGACATTTTTCGTGATTTAATGTTGAAATTGATAATTTATCCTCTTGAGAATTCTTTTTCAATCGGTCATTCCAAATTTTTGGTATTGCTGGCCCTAGTTTTAGTTGCTAAGTGTTGTTTTTATCAGGTTCAATTGAAACTTTTGATAGTGTGTTAAGGGAGAATACCACAAAGATTGGAGCTAGTCATGTTGGGTAACTAGATGGTATAATGTAGTTTTGAATAAATGAAATGTGTTTTCACGATCAGATGATTTTGTGACCTTTTTAATCTTATGGGATGCTAGAGAAAAGTGTGTTGGAATAAAGAATTTCACATAATGTGATAGTTAGATGATAACGAACTATAGCTTCTTTCGACAAATGATCATGTAAGTTATGTAGAGCTAATCAATATGGAATTCTAGTGTGGATTTTATTTGAATATGGTGTGCGTTAGAAGTTATAAGCATGCGTTGATATTCTTTTCCTTTCTCCTTGGTTGAGACTTTTTTATGCTTTAAGTTTAGGGTGTTATGTGAGAATGTTGAATGGAAATATTATCCTGCTAGGATGTCTATTGGAGTGGTAGCTTTGATAGGTGTTTGAGTGAATTGGTATGTTTATTGTAATTATTGAAAAGTGATGTATCTTGTTGTATTGCTTATGGAATGCATTCATTGTGAAAACTGCGAGACGTAAAGGAAGTTTTTGCTAATATTATCTTACTTTAGAAATTAGGAAAAGGAAGAAAATGAGTAGGTTAGGACATATTTACCTGTTAATGAACTCTAATAATAGGTAAGTTGGATATGTTGCTTGTATTTACATTAAAGGAAAGGTAAACGTGGTATTATTTAAATAAATTTTAGGACTAATGTGTGTATGTTTTATTCTAACCTTGCGACTTCCAGGAGTAAGTCAAATCTTGGGGGGGAGGGTGTAGTGCCCCTCCACGATTCACCTTTTTATGATGTTTATGCATGATGCTTGTGGATTCATTTTATGTCTCATGTACTCTTTGCTTGTGGTTAAAACATTTTATAATGACATTCGTTACAATATGTTACTATGTTAGATGATGTAATACTCAAGACTTGTTAAGATGCTAGGTTTATATAGGTTATGTTTATTGTTTATGTTTATTATGAGACTAAGAGCTATTTCTTTATGATTACATGTTGATGATGTATTAGGATGTTAGCATACTAACCTTTGTTGATGATTCATATGAAATGATCGAAGAAGTGTAAATGCTTTATGTCTATGATAGCCCTTGTTTAATGTTTTTATTTAAGGATATTTGATGAAGTATTGACATTTAATAATGATATGCTTAGATCATTGTCATGACTATGTGTGATATTCTAGGTTAGGACTTATCACGCGTGTTTATAGATATACTTATCATATTGATATATGCTTATCGATATTCTAATGACTAATGGAATAGTGATGTTAGATGTTGATTAGTCTTTGATTATTTTGATGATGATTATGACATGGTTATGAATATGATAGAAATAGAATGTGTTACCTTATTTTGGAATGGTTTATGATTATTGATGTTATGAGATATTATTTGATATATTATATGATGCTTTTAAATGTTATTTAGGTGTGGAGGGAAGGATGCCATATTTATCACTTGTGAGAACCCTACGATGTTTTTATTTCCTTTCACTAGGAATCTGATGATTATATGTATATGCACGACCATTTTGTGTGCTACAGGTTGCAGGTACTAGGCATCGACTCCACTTGAATTGGCAGGTCTGAGTGTGCCTTAAACACAATGGAATAGTTGATCGGAGATAACACTTGGTCCCCTACCCTAGCTATCATCCTCTAAGAGGATGAGTATCTGGTCCGATAACTTGTCAGTGTGTAAGTGTTGTCTGTGGTCAGTTGGCCTTTCTTTTCGACCCTGGTTAGGGTTTAGGTAATTGTTTGGAATTTGGTTTGTTTAATTTAAAATTGTTTGATAATTGTTGTTTTTGGTTAATAGATGCATTAAAATAAATTATTAAGTAAAAAGGGCACTTTGATAAATAAATATAAATTTATTTATTAATAATCATAGTTTATATTTAAAAAAATTTGTAATGTAATAATAAAATGAAATAAAATTTTAATGGAATGTTATAATTAATAAATAGTAAAAATAATATGGAAAATAGAAAGGTTTTTCATGCAAGTTCATACACAACTTTGAACAGATTGTCGAAAAAGAAACTTAATATTTTTTTTGGGGATTTTGAAAAATTTCTTTGGATTTTTGGTTTCGAAAAAGATCCGTTGTCTTTTTGTAAATATTTTTCCCTTATGGGGGATTTTTCATTGGGGGTTTTTGCTAAAGGGAGTAATTTGTCTGCAAAATTTCACATATTGTTGTGGTTGTGAGAAATTGGGCATTTTGGGAGAAAATTGATTCAAGGTTTTGGGAAGATTTTTTTTGTAAAACAATTCCATTCCATCGTAGATTCATGGAAGAGAGGAATGTAGAAGGATAGTTGAAGGAAGGAATTGTATCAAATGAATTTGAGGAAATGAATTTACAGATGAGTCTTTGTTCTTTTTATGATAGTGCTATTGTTTTGATTGTTCAACGATTTAATCATTTTGTTTATAATCTTAGTGCAAATATATTTCATGCATATCCTGTAATCATTGCATCCCTGGGAAATCATTTATTTACATCTGCTGACTACTTTCTTGAATATTTTAATAAATCTAATTTGTGTATATCTTGCAACCATTGCATTCGAGGAGATAAAATCTATCTTCACCTTCTATATGCATTTGCTTGAAAATTTCTTGAGCTTCCCAATAAATCCACTTTGTGCATATTTTGAAATTGATGCATTCCACAAGATAACGTCTTCTTCCCAGCTAAATTGGGTTTCTTGAAAGTTTCTTAAGTTGGTTCAACAAATCCAATTTATGCATTCTGTAATCACTACGCTCCATGAGATGACATCGAATTGAGGTATTCGGTCAAAATACCCCAGCCACTTGCATTCACATTGAAAGTTGCTTAGGCCTTTCCTCAAAACTTCCAGCGCACCCCTGCTATCGTCATTCCATGAGATTTTTTTTTTAGGCATCCTGTTAAGTGTTCCAATGCGCCCTGCTGGTTGGTGCTTCCATCACTGCCAGAGATGCATGTCTCATTTATTCTTGCGTACTTACTACTGTAGCAATGCTCTAGATTTATAATGCATTTTCATTAGTCACTATAAGATGCGATTCATTCTTGCGTGTATATATTTGATATATTATATTTGGTCATCCATGAATACATAGTATGTTTAGAATTCAATGAAAGTACTTAATGCTAGGTATTCGATGAATATAATTAATCATTGGTATTCAATTTTTCCTTTTGCTTCCTGTGATATTGCTGCCTTAACAATGCCATAGGGTATGCTTTGCATTCTCAGTAGAAACTGAACATTGCAATTCTTCCCCACTCGTTTCACATGAATGTTACTTTGCATTGCGATGAACATATTGTGTGCTTGACACTCGATAATTTTATTGAGTGTCTTTTTGATGAACATATCATTTGTTGATAATTGATACTTTGTATTTCGTTTCATTTCGGTGAATGTATTTTAAGATTGGCATTCGATTTTATATATAGATGTGTGTGCGCGTGTGTGTATCTATATTTGTATATAAATACATATATATCACATTATAAATTGAAATATTGTGTTACAAAGAACATCCTGTTTATAATATATATATGAATACATGTATATATATCATGGTTATAGTAAAAGAATATTTCAGCCTATGTGAATTAATTGATTATGTAGATAAGTGAATTGGAAAATTAAATAGGGAAAATTGAGTTACTCATATCAGATGATTGATTATGTAGATAAGTGAATTAGAAAATTAAATAGGGAAAATTGAGTTACTCATATCAGATGATTGAAAGATTTGTTTAAATATATGAATTAGATTATCTTTTGTTAATTAAGGAATGTTGATTTCTTTCATTTAATAGTTGATTTGTAAATACACTATGTAATTAGTATTTAGAATAAAATTTATTGAGGTAAATGTCCCAATTAAGTGAATCTAGTGATTAAGTTCATGAGTAGTATAAAATGTAAAAATGATGTCTAATTCATGGGTGTAATTTTTGAGTGATTGCTTGCATTGAAGATTGTGTTTGATTATTGGAAATTGGGGTGATTTTGGTAATTGTTTAAAAGTGGGAGTCATTTGTGTAAGTTGTTTAAGGTTGGCTTCCTGAGGCTTAAGAGGGAGTATTTTTGTATGTATGGCTCTTATGATGGTATCACCTTGGAAGTGGTTTGGAAATGTTTTGTGTTGGGTGCAAGATGGTCAATGCCTTGTATTGTGTATAAACTCTTGTGATTATGTTAAGCGTGCAAGATGGTAAATGTCTTGCTTGATGTGTAGGGGGTTACTAGTTGCAAGTAGGGGGAGTGGCTCTCCATGGGGGCTAGGACCCAAAGTGGTGCCCAAGATAACCCATTGGAGAGTTTCTTAATCCAGTGATAACCTTTAATAATGAATTAGGGGGATGGGTAGAATTCACATTAATCAAGATAATGTATGCCTCACTCATGGCTAAGTGCTCGTTTAGACTTGAGATGAGATGGGAAGGCCTGGAATGGCAAGATCAACTGCCTTGTTGTAATGCCCCACCAGAGAATCCATAAAAACATAGCATAAAGTAATAAATTAACCGAATATATATATATAAATTAAAGTCATTCGATTAAACGTTCCTAAGAATTCCAAGATGACGTTACTTAAACATTTACAAATAAGAACATCATGTCATAATATCAAAGTCTTAAAACATAAAGACATAACATATACATGGACGATCCAATTTCATAAAGTTTTATAAAGTCAAGTGACAAAACCATATTACATCAAGTGAGATTATAATAAATCTCAAATCAACATAATATCATTACAAAAGTTCTCTCACAGACATCAAGATAATATACAATAAAGATGAACATATCACATTGTCAGCCTCGTTCATGATTACGCTCAGTGTCCAACATCACGAACAATGAAGAATTAGGAACATGTTCTACGAACAATGTTATCCAAGTATAGTCAACATCTGTAAGAGGACCCAATGGAGGAAATAGAAAGGTTTCCTCCCAACCACGTGGAATCCGAATGTCCACTCCCTCCGTGCTAGGAGATAATGACAAGTCCACAGAAACAAACAAACAAACAACAAAGAATAAACATTATACTACATAGCTGACAAACACATATTGACATAACCACATCAAACCATAGTAATCACAACATATGCTTCTAGAGACGACCATAATACAACAGTTAACTCTACACAAGAGACTACAAACATGCTTCAGGACAGAGTGTCATCACATAGTTGTTCTAGGTTACCTTGGCGAATCTTCCTAGACTACCGACCCTCATCCATAGTTACCCTGGAAGTCTCTATCGATTCCTGGCCCCTAGAAAAACTCACGTGGAGTCGAATTATCTTTTAGGAAGACAAGGTAAATGACCAAGCCATTCCAGGCCTTCTCAACATACCCTTAATCTATACTAGCATTAAGGCACTAGGTGAGGCATACAAATTATCTGAATTATATTATGATTATCACCTAACTCTATGTACATTAAATTAGATTTTCACTGGATTAATTACTTTCGGTAGGTTACCCTGGCAACCTCTTAGGGCTCTGGACCCTAACAAAAGCCACTCTTCCTATAAGAAAAAGCAAGATCATATAAAATATAGGATAGCCATCATTCACAGATCAAAATAGGTATGACCACATTTTATCCATGACATAAAACATCAAACTCTCATTCACCACATTGGTAACATAAACTACGTGCATGACCTGACCATAACAAATCCTATACCAGAATTGCTAAACTCCATTAAATCAACAATTTCTTTAAAACAACATACAAGTCTCAGGAAGGCATATGCACCAAAATACATAGCACTCCTTCACATTTAAACATTGTCAAGCATATTCATCATTCACTCCAAAGATATTTAAACATAGCTCAAAGACATTTATTTTCACATCAATTGTAATCTTAGCTTTTACAAATCAAATAATTATAATAATAGAGACTCAAAACTATAATTATAATTATTTTCCAATCATAGCTTAAACACACTTTCTACATAGAATCATGCATATATCTTTTCACAATGCTAACCTTATTCAAAATCAAACTTGTTAAAATAAATATAAATATACTTTCAAATCTTGATCAAGAAATTACTATAAATCGGAATTTCAATTAAATTTAAACACAACATATATCTATAATTGTAAATAGATATTTGTCTTTCATTATTAATTTCAATTGACAATAATAATAAAAGAACTATTGTAAATTATTTAATTCTATTACAAACTTGAACAACTCTTAATAAATTAAAACTTAATCAAATTCCTTATTAATAAAAATAAACAAAACTATTTGTTCAATTCAACTTTTCTTTTTAAGAGAAAGAAGTTACAATTCCAAAATTAAAGGACCTCACAACATTTAAACAATCTCTCAATGAACTACCTTCACCATGCAGTTAGACACGGTTAAGTAAAGATAACACAAACAAAGAACATAAACTTAGCACGCCATGAAAGATCTTGAACTATTAATAAAGGATCTCTCTACATCCT
Source organism: Sequoia sempervirens (assembly GCA_007258455.2). Lineage (NCBI taxonomy): Eukaryota > Viridiplantae > Streptophyta > Pinopsida > Cupressales > Cupressaceae > Sequoia > Sequoia sempervirens. Next base: position 8,705,021 of record VDFB02000015.1, on the reverse strand, counting down.
TATAATCCTATTAACTACAGTTATCTTTGCCATACAATTAGGTATCAATTGAGAATAACTCAAGAAAAGAATAGGAAGATAGTAGATATTCGTATCAAGATATAATCATTGCATACATATACTGAAAGGATTGTACGAGATTATAAACTAACAGTTCAACTAATTTCAAAGGTCATTGGCATGGTACGATGGATGGAAAGCTGAGCATAACTCACAGTCTAAACTAATGACAACTTCCATTAACATGGTATGTCTCACACTAGACTAATTTCACATGAAATAAGAGTACTATGTTGGAGACCCAAGTTAAACCTTATAGCCTTCACAACAAATCTGAATGCAAACTCAAACATCTCTCTTCTATGCCTTGGGCAATATAAACATGACATCGACTCAGTTGAGGAAGTATGCTCAACATTATGCAACATTAATAGCTTGCATATACTCCTACGAGTGATGGTTGCATGGTAGAAGATCAAAGTGTGACCACCATCGACCATTTCTAAAACTGTTGGCAACATAAAGCATTCTTCAGTGCCAATTTGACCTACACCAGAGACTGTGCATTTTGTTTTCAAATGCTTCAACTGCAATAGGTTGACAATGGAGTCGAAGGGATTATTTAAACCTCTACAACATTCTACCCTCAAGTGCTGCAACCATCAAAAGTTGTGAATAGAATCAGGGAGGTTATTTAAATTTATATACCCTACCATGTTCAAGTGCTGCCACTGTGACTGTCAGCGTATGAAATGAGGGAGCTTATTTAAACGTTCAGTCCCTTCTATGTTTGAGTGTTGCAGATCATTGGGTGCGCATGGCTGGCCTTTATGCCCGCACTGACTATCTAGGGAACACCTGACTTAGAACATACATGAATGTTGGCTGAGTATTTTCAACAACATGTATTTATTTTAAATCCAAAGAATGCAGTGACCTGGGTATAATACGTTTGGAAAAATGGTCTCACATTTCACATCATTAACATTTCTACAAGGACAATGCATTTAACAATAATCAAATCCAAGAGGGCGCATGCAAACAACTAGTATACAATTACATGCATAGCAATTAAAGGATCATGACTGCAAGATAACATCAGATAGCTAAAGGAGTAATATAGATAGCCTATGAGTCAATAAAAGTAGGATATAATGATAGCCTACAGGAATTCATTTCTCCTGAATGACAGACAAATGAGAATTCAACTAAATGGTCTCTGTTGCCAGGATTAAACACCAAGATTTGAGGAATACATTGAATGACAAGGACTCACGAGAAGGTTCGCAACAGATAGAGAAAGATCTGATTAACATAGGCCAATTAGACATAGCAAGGCTCCGATCCCCTCAACACAAGATTTTCAATATGAAATCAAGCATAGTTTTAGAAAGAAAATGGTAGCCGGACCTGAGACAATTCCTCCAATGGTGCATGCAAGGAAGCCATAATTGTATTACAACAAACTCTATTAACGAATACTCAGTTTATAAAGAAAATACAGCGAAATCATAGAACCCTAGATTACCAATTGCCCAAAACAAAAATATAAAGCCTCCAAAATTGAATTGAAACCAAGAGTGAGTTTGATTACTAAGATTGGAAGGTTGGCGCTGAGAAGAAAATCACAATCTAGTTCATGTTATTGCAAATCCAATTTACCTAGCACTGGTAGTTAGAGAATAAGGGAACACAACTTCATATTTAGCCAAGGCAGCATGAATAAGAAGAAAATCAATCACCACGTGAGGCTAATAGTCACGATGGCTGCACTGGAGATGGAAATAGGATACAACCCCTTCTTAAATTTCCAATAGAACATCAAAGGGAATGGACGCCGCCAGGTTAAAGGAAAAGCCTTGACCAACCAAACCATGTTGTGGAGGAGATTGTGGCGTAGCTAGAGAGAAATACACAGGAGATACTAATGCCCTCAAACATGCCACTTTTCACAAAGTTTGTACAAGGATTAAAAGAATCAGACAGGGAATGACTAAAGGAGAGCAACATCAACTGCTCAAACAAAATTTACAAAGCAAGGAATACAAAACAATTATTCGTTTAACATGCATATAAAAGCTGAAGACATTAGAAAATCTTCAATTCAAAACTAAATAGAAACATGAAATATGATTCTAGAAATAACACGATTTACACTTAATGTATATTCTATAATATATTGTAGAATATAACCATATTTCATTAGATTTTCTGTATCTTTGCTTGCTACGTTTCACTTTAAAACTTGAAAACTCATTCTAATTGTTTCTCTATTGCATGTGCAGGTTTGGTAAAGAAATTCTTTTCTACTGGAAGCATAAACTTTTTCCAATGCAAACAACATTCAAATATAATATCTGAAACTGCAGATTAAGAAATTGTAAGAAAAACCAAAAGAAGAAAACCTGGTAAAGCTTGATAGCTGAGCTGAATTAAATTCTGAAGCTTCTATCAATCCTGCTCAAAACACTGGCTATTTGACGAAGAAATCCAAAACAAACTAGCCTAATAATATGCTTACAATCAAAATTTGAGATGAAAGCTTTTCCAGAACAATTGTTGTGCAAAATTTTCCTAAAAGCTACTGTCGTGACAATTCTTCCAAAACATTGTCATGAATGAAAATTGCACACCCAAAAAGCCTTTTAATGCATTTAATTAACTCAAATTCATAAAGCTTAACTGATTGTCAATCATGCATTCAAAATTTATCAATCAGTTCTAACTTAACCATTTAACTCCAGATCACATTTTCAACTCCAAATCCAAATTCTATAACATGTTGAAAACAACCTGTTTTAAAATATCTATTTTCACATAAATCCTATTTGCACAATTAATTCAACAATTGTATTTAATTAAATACCTTTTCACAAAATTAACATTCACTTTTTAAATAAATAAATTGTTTAATTTAATTTAATAAATCAAAATATAAACATAAACATTTGAATCTAATATTTAAACAAAAATTACATTAAATCAAATATGTTAATTAAATAACCATTTAACTAAAATAATTAATTCCCAAACAAAACAACACAAACAAGAACGATATGATGAGACCCGGCGACAAACAACAATGGGTAACAAACGCATACTCGTTCAATGAAGAACGATGGCTAAGAATGAGGACCTATCACTATCTCTGAATCAACATATTTCCATTGGGTTAGGGCACGCTAAGACTCGACAAGCAGGTGGAGCTGATACCCGGTACTTGTAAACTGCATAAAACAACTTTGTTAAACATATCATCATGTATATACAAACACACAGTGAAGAAGAGTCGCAACGTAGTAGGGTACTCATGAGTGAGTAATGCTACACCGTCTCCTTCACCAAGACTGATGAGCATCATTATATCATAAATAATAATTACATCATGATAACCTCATTAAAACTCATAAACAACATATACCATAACACACATGTGTTAATCATAATGTCATCACATGAATATCACTAGATGATCACAATATCAAATGTATCATCTGCAAACTATAACAACTAACATAACATCTGTGTCATAGCTAGAAGAAATATAATATAGTATCCAAAATAGCTAAACAACTAGCAAACGAACATAAGCAAACTGAAGCACATAGTAGCAACTGGAGGGACACTACACTTGTCCTTATGAAAGGTATGTTGATTCCGCATGAGTTTGTATGGGGGCTGACGATCGGGATAGGCTCCCAGGATAACCCGAGATGGGGGCCGAGAGCCTAAGAAGATCCACCAAGATAACCCATATCAAGCTATGTGATGACACTCCTCCCTATTGCAGTCTAGCATTCCCCAGTTGTATCTTCTCCTTTTGTTGTGTGTGTGCCTCTGGAAGTGAAGTCAATATTGTAAGTGATGTTGTGTAGCGAGTAGTGTTGCCCCTGATTGTGTTAGCTTATTGCTTTCCTGACTGTCTATTTATAGCAGGGCCTTGTGTTATCTCCTAGCATGAGGGGTGGACCTCAGGGTTCTACATGGTCAAGAGGTTGGTGCTTTTTCCTCCATTGGGTATCCTTGCTGCTTGTTCATGTGTGTGGAGATTGTTCCTTATGTTGTGGTCTCCAGACTCTGTTCCAAATTGAGGATACAAACTTATATGTATATGTATTGGATTGTATATCAATGTATCTCTTATTGTAATCAAATGTATTCTTCCCACATGTACTCAGGGAAGCATTGCATAATTTGTAATGGTGTAACAAATATTGCTATATTCGTCTTGTAATGAATACTATAATGTAATGCATCTTGTTTATGTAGTTAGCTAGAAATGAACTTAATGTTGATTATTAGTTGATATGTTATGTAGAGACATTTAATGTGGTGATTTAAAATGAAATTTTCTTGTTAGATAAATCATGTTAATGTAGTAGTTAATGAACTGAATTCTAGTTATCTTGGTTGTTAGTTACGTGAGTAGCGCAGTTGAGGAACCTTAGAGGACCTAGGTTTAGATTATGTGATATGTTATGTTATGCTTTCCATTGTTATTTCCTTTAAAAACAAAATGTTCCATTATTGTAGCATAGTTTGTGTTGTCCTCTGGGGTTCCTTGGCAGGGCGTTACAACTTGATCTTAAAATCAAAATATTTGAAACAAAGCAACCAATACTTTGTATCAAAAAGGGGCAAAATGTAGACATGTAAAATTGACCTAACACCTATCACACACTGTAATCGACATTTTCACATCATTGGCATCATTATCATAAAAAATCATTGCATTTCACATCAAAAGCATCAAAAACCTATTTTCCCCTATTAATTGAATAATACGACATTATTTAATTAATTCACTTTTTCATCATTCTTGACAAATTAAATAAATTTCATTTATTTAGTAAAGTCCTTAAAACCCTATTTTTGCTATTAATTGAATAAAACGACATTATTTAATTATTTCACGTTCCATCATTTCTACCAATTAAATAAATTACATTTATTTAATGAAGTCCTAATCTCACTTTATTTCATCTTGATGAATTAAATAACACCAATTATGTAATTACGCCACTAAATCACCTTATCCCCCTAAGTTAATTGAATTATTAAATTATGATAATTTAATTACGACACTTTCCCTCCAAAATTTTGAATAATTAAATCAAACTGTTCAAATTATCATCAAAATTAAAATCAAACTAATGCAAATTTGTTTACAAAATTCAAACTTGATTTGCACGTTCAACTCCAAAATGAATGAATTAATTAAATCAATTAATTCATCTTTTTCAACCGCTTTCCTGATTGAGTAAATTACGATCCCCCGATTTCTCAATCTAATTATGACAGATCAATCTATTTCTGATTGAGTAAATTAAGATTCCTTGACTGAACAATCTATTCTTGACTGAACAATCTATTCCTCAATTCCACTGATCATTCAATCTATTTCGTCAATCACACAAATTGTGAAATCTATTTTGCACAAATTATTCATGTCTAAATCCTCTCAACACCTCTCAACCATCGATCTTGATTCAACATTATTTAATCCTAATTTTCCATTTCAAATCTCATTTTCTATATAACAAACCTCTTTCCTTACAAAAAAGGGATCAAAGAGTCAACATCATTTGCACAATGAAGTACTATTGACTTTCAAAAACCACCATTGTTAGAGCTTCAACATACTTTCTATCAACCATTCACGCATCAATATTTTTGCACATGAACTATGGAGGCTTTGTAGTGATACAAAAAATCCAACATAAGGCGAACACACTTTGGTACGAGATGGTTAACAGTTTGTTTATTGAATTCATTTGTTTATGTATTTCATTCACATGTTCTTGAATTTAGTAATCTTAATTGTTCATTTTGTAAGTGTAGGATTAGATCTTAGATTAGTGTTCTTGATCTTAGATTAGATTCTAATTTAAATTGCATTTCTCTTGTTTAGCATCTATGATTTTCCCCCTCACACACTTATTTTTTAAAGAAACCCACTAGCTTGAGAGTTTGAGGGGTGCTAATTCTAGAAAGTGTATGAGAATAAATAGTTGGTTGGGTATCACTTTCTCATCAATGTCCTCTAATGCTTATTATTTATTTTCTTTTTCCTCACTAGCCCCTTCAATTTATAACTTATTTTAACACATTTATGTCATTGACTGTGTTGGCTATCATAATTAAAATATAAACTTTTTGTTATTTTATTTCAATTTGTTGAGGATTCAATTTAGTAAGATGAGGGAAAGTTGTGATGAGAATTTCTCTCTTATGCTACTAAAACTCTACCTTTTGGGAGCCAATATTTTCCTCTTCCCTATGTTCCATGATAAAATAATTAGGTACAATAAGAAGATTAAACATGTGTACCTCATGTTAGATGTGATCCTTGAGCCCACCAAGAAACACATCATTCAAGATATCCTTTGTAATGATTTCTACTCATAAATATATGTTTTAGAATTTTTGATTACAATTATTGATTGATCCTATTTGTTGTAGTTTGGCTAACTATCTAAATTAATTCTCTAATACAATATTGTAATATTAAATCTATAACTTCTCTATTAAAATTGAGTAGTTATCACATAGGGTTTTCTTCTTTTTTTAAGCACATACACATCTATACCAAAAAAATTTCTCAAGTTCTAGATATAAGCATACCATTGTAACCTTTTTTCCATAAAATATAGAATAAAAGCTCCATTTGATTAATCTAAGTGACTACATCCTTTCCATCAAACTTCCATATGTCTACTTTTGATAGTAGATTTCAAGATCTAGAACGAGTAATAGTATTTGACTATTCTAATGCTTGTATGGGGTTGTGAACTTGGTTGTGATAATGATACATCTATATAGAATCATTGATAGAATATAATGTTTTATGGATGCTTGCAAATTCTCATTGTATGTTATCCATTTCTACTTGCATGTTGTGCACAATCTCTTCCAGCTAGCCTACTTTATCATCTAATGGAGATGAAATAATGACTAAAGTGCCTCTTGAGCCTAAATACAATTTGGTATCCTCTTTGTTTAGAGTTTTTTGTTGGTGTGTACAAGTTCTTTCCCTAACCTCTAGTTTGTGGCCCTAGTATATTTAGGCTTGATAGTGCAAAATCTAATTTTCATCATTGATCCAAATTTGGATGGATGATTTAGGAATTATGTGAACCCCAACATAAAAAAATTAGAGTGTAGATACCTAATAAATTTGTTAAGATTTATAAAAGTGTAAATAATTATGAAATATTCTAAAAATTGTAGCTTGTAGAGTAAATTTATAAAGAACACTATAAAAATGAAATAACTCACTAGGTATTTGTTTTAATCACCAATGTCTGATTTTAATTTAGACATTGGTGATAGTTACTTTCTTAAATTCTTCACTAGCTCCAATAAAAGATTGACAAACAAATTCATAACTATTTGTGAGATCTAGACAAATATAAAAAAATACAGATAAACCCTAATTTTATAATAAATTCTTCAATTTTTTAACTTTAACCTCGAATTTGAATTGTATCTTCTTTAATATGTACTTGATCATCTCTTTAGATTCTAGTTTTTTTTTTCTAAAATGAGAGAGATATGTGCTTGACAACTTGACTCTTGCTTCTTGTCTTTGGATGCCAAGATCATGATCTGACCCCACTTGTAATGAAATAAATTGTACACAAGAGAAGAATATAGCATGAATAAGATACAAATACTTAATAATATACCACTTAAAAGGGGCATGTCTCAAAAAGTATACAACACAAATAAAATTCACAATATGATGATAATAAACTAACACCTCTTATATATACCATACTTATGTCATAGATGCCAACCAAATCAACCTAAATACATATAAAAGATTATATAAGGATAAAATTAGAAAGTTGTCTTAGTTTTATAAAGAAAACAACCAATAGTGATCCAATTTTTAAACTTGAATCACTAAAAAATGAAATATGTTTTGAATTTTGAAATGACATGAACTAATAAAATGTGTATTTCTTATTATATTTTATGTTTGTATTTTTTTGAAATAATTATTTGAATATAGTTTTTATAAATTGACACTATAATTTAGTTTCTAATAGAATGTTGAAAAATGAAGGTACATGAGACACCAATCTTTATATAGTAAATTTTATTTTTTCTTTCAACCTTTTTTTGTGTATTTATAACTTCAAACTTTAGTGCATAGATATATTTTTTTCCAATTTTGATAAATATTTTTTTAAAAATAAATATTAAGATGTATGTATTAAAAACAAATTGTTTCCATTCGACGCCAACTTTCATATTAACTATTTATCTAAAATAGAAAAAAATTATACCATCTTAATATATAATCTTTTATTTAGTGCATCATATTTTTTTCAAATTTTTAATAAATTTTAATATTTTTTCTTGACATGATAATCAACCTAATATTTTTGTGCTGATAACCTACTTTTGGTAAAGATAAAAATATATATAAATAATAATTAAACTATTAAAGCCTGTTAAGGGGTCGAGTTGGGTAAATCCAATTGAGAAGTGTTGTAGGATGATTTGCTGGGAAAGACCTCCAAAAGGATGGTGGAAGATAAACTTTGATGGGGCCTTAAGGGAAATCCTAGCCCTTCTGGGGCATGATTTATCATTTGAGATTGGAATGGTGATGTGGTTGCATTAGGAGAAAATAAATTGTTGGAAGGAACAAATAATACAGCCGAAGCTCTTGCAACTTTGTTGGAAATTAAGTGTGGAAGAAATTTAGGTGCCATAAAGGTTCACTTAGAAGGGGATTCAATTATAGTTGTGCAAGCGGTGATAAATGGATCAATTCATGCATGACACCTTCAATTTGTGGTTGAAAAAATGAGAGAATAATTAGCCAATTTTGAAAGCTTTTCGGTGAGTCATATTAGACGTGGTGGGAATGTTGAAGCAGATGTGTTATCTAAGTGGGCGCTAACTTTTAGCGAGGTTGGTGACTTCAAATTTGAAGATTTATGAGAAGTAAGAATAGTGGAATTTTGGTGACATAACAGGGGAGTACATTGCATTGATGCATGAAGTAGTAGCCCGGGTCCATAATTTAGACAAGACTAGTAAGAGTTGGAGAGGCCGAGCGGTGGCCTAGTAGTACCGGTAGCAATAAATTCGAAGTGGGTGGTGAAAGATAGATTAAAAGTTGAGGCAATGATGATCTCCTCACATTTTGAAGTGGTTAAAACATCTAGCATCAGTCTTCTGGCGGTGAAGGTGGTGTTCTATCAAAGAAAAATGGAGGCCAACTTTACTTTTCAATCACGCAGGCAATTGAGTCCATTTTTTGGTGATGCATCGGCGAAAAGATTAGGGGGTTTATTCCTCATTGAAGACGACCAACTTGTGCAATGCATAAGAATGATCATTGGTATGGATTTTAGTGCTCTAAGGCACATGCTTAGAACAAACCTGGATGTGTACTCCATGATTGTGGCGTGGGGTCTTGATTTAGGAGAATCTATGGAATTGGTGCATAAAGTGATGCTAAAAATTGTTCATAAGGAATTTTTGGTGGACATGGATTCCATCTTTAAATGGGCGATACTAGGGGTAGGTCTGGACATTTATGAGGGAATTATTGATGAAGAGATGAAGTTAATTTATGGGGGCACTGGAATTAAGCCATTCATTCAATGGCCGAAAGGAAACTTCAAATCCAGATGCTGGGAAGAAGCCAGACTGGGATGGAAGGTGCTCAATCTTTTTATTGAGATCATGGAGGTCGACGAGTTCATTGAGAAGGCCAAAAGGGAAGTGCAGGGCAAGGTGGTGAAAGCGAAGTGTAAGAGAAAACGTCTGTTGAAGAAGCGACACAGGTTCCAGAAGAAGAAGCAAATGAAAGAGCTGGGTGAAGGACCATCAGGCTTAGGTAGTGCTTGTGATTGAAAGATCCGTTGGGATCTTTTTTGCTTCTTTTTGTTTGAATTTTTGCCACTGTTAGTGAATTTTTGTTTTTGGGGTCTCGAGCTGATAGGTTTCCTCGATTTGGTAGCTTGGTTTGGGGTTAGCTCATAGAATGTTGGTGGTGGTTTTTTTGTACTGTTAACAATTACAATGATTAAAGATGTTGATGTTTGGTGGCCGCACTTTAAGGTGCTAGTTTTCAGTCTTTTTTGAATTTTTTTTGGGAGGTATCAAATTGAAATGGATGTAATATTTATTTTTAAGTAATATAAAATTTCATGTTACCGACCAAAAAGAAAAATTAAACTATTAAAATATAAATTTTATAAAACTACACTTATGAATCTACAAAAGGATATTTTTATGTTTTAAAAAAAGTTATTTAATGAGTAGGAGTTGTTGAAACAAGTTATTCAAATAATTTTATTTTTTTGATAAATTGGCCTCAAAGTGGTACTACATATGCATTTAGCCAACAACTTTAGTTGGAAAAGTTGTGGACATATCTAACTTAGCTAGAATGAATCTTACTAGATCATATGTTTGACCAAAATTGATTTTTAGTTAGAAATACTTAAATTCACTTGTGTTGATAAGTTGGCCAAAAGTGTGACAATTTTTTACTTTTGCCCATAAATGATCATATAACTTATTTAAGGGTTATGTTAGCCACAATTTGGCTACACATATTCCAATACAATCAATGGGTTAAAGGTGTAACATAGTGAATTCTCTAATTTTCTTTGGTTTGACTTGAGCATGATGATTATCATTAGGTACATCCTCATTATCCTCATTATCCAAATGTCACACCCTGTCTTGTTATTACTAATTTACTTTTACCTTCATGGGTAAATAGGATGGTAAATGCAATCATGAGTTTGATATGTTTGTTTAATGAATGAAATACTGAAATAGGTATTAGGGTATTATTGCCTTGGAAGAGTAATTATGTTTACATTGATGATGAATATGTATTGCTATATGAATATGCTAAAGTTTAAAATGCATATGGATTTATTATGAACATCTAACTACCATTGCAAATGTTCTAAGTTGGTTGCAGGGAAATGTTCAATCCTCTGGAAGGGAGTGTTGGATGTTGTGGTTATGTTGCTGATATGTGGTTGTCATTGATGTCAACACTATTAGCATTTGGTGTATTGAAAGCTGTATATGTCGAGGATATTGAAAAAATTGTTAAAAGAAGTGTTCCAGGTTCTCTATGGAACTGTGAAGGTCACGAAGGTGTCTTGTTTGTACGTTGAAGATCAGTTGGTGTGGGTTAAATGGTTTTCTGTTGAGTATATCTAGTTCATCCACTGAAAGTTTTAGAGGTCTGCGTGAAGATCTGATTGTGTAGTGAATAGTTGTGTTCTGACAATATTTCTGTGTGTTCTGTCAGTGTTCCTGAATGAAGTTTGTATGTTTCTAGTGCTACATATGTTTCTCTGTTAGTTCTTGTTGTTTTTGGATGCTTCTAGATCATGCTCTATCTTTGTGGTACATCCACATTGATTGGTGTGTTTGTGGTTGAAGATTTTTCTTTGTATGTTCGATTTTTCATGTTCTTGGCCGACATGATGGTAGTAGCGTGTTGTGGATCTTCAAGGTGGAATTAATTGAAATATTTTTGTGTTGGATTTGTTATTTTGGGTCTCCACTATGTCGTGGCCGACCTTGGTGGATTCACATTGCAAATTTATTTGTGATTTGGCCGACTTTGAAAATATGTTTTATATTTTCTAGCCGACTAAGTTGATGTAATCTCATGTTGCAGATATATAAGAGAAATTGTTTGAGTGAAGTTAGTGTGTGCACTAGAGTGAATGTATGCCAAAGAAAGTGCAGATGTGCGAATAGTGTTCCTATCATTCGATTGTAGAGTAGAGTGAGAAGAAGGTTGAGCAAAGAGTGAAGAAGGTTTTTTATGTGCTTAATTGGAACTATAATCAGGCTTGTGTAGAAGTTATTCCTTCTGTTCATACTTTGTGGATCTAATCCATATTGCTATATTTTTGGGTAGTGAGCCCTCTTGTATTTGAGTAGTGAGCTCTAGGCAGTGTGCCTAAATGCATGTGCATTCCCATTATTTTCTCATTATACTTTTAATAGAGTATAATATTGTGGACTAACATCCACCATGGTTTTTCCCCTAATAGGGTTTCCACGTAAAAATATTGGTGTTCTCTGTGTTTCTGATGTGTTGATTGTTCATGACCTATATTATTCATTCATCAGATCTAAGATTAAGTAACGTAAGGTTTGAAAAGTTTTAATATTTTGTGACAGCTGATTCACCCCCCCTCTCAGTTGTCTGTCCTTGTTTTTTCAAAAATTGGTATCAGAGTAGGTTCCTCTGAAGAAGTTTAAAAGCTTGAGGTGATCTGAGATGGCATCATATAAGAAGGACAGCCCTAGATTTGATGGAACAAACTACTCATTATGGAAAGCTAGGATGGAGTGTCATTTGAAGTGTATTGGTGAACCTTTCTAGAAAATTACAAAGAATACATATGTTATTCCTCAGAATGGTCCTTCCACTACTGATGAAGTTAAAGAGGGTGAGAATAATGTCCAGGCCATGGAAGCTTTGTTGAGTGCTTTAATAGATTCGAAAATGACAAATGTGCTAGGTCTGAAGACAACTCATGAGATGTGGATGAAGCTGGAAACTTTGTATGAAGGAGATGTGCATGTGAAGATGGCTAAGCTACAAAGTTTGAAAGGCAAGTATGAAAATTTGAAGATGGGTGAAGATGAAAATATTTCTTCTTTTATGCAGAAAGTAAATGAAATAGTAATGGGTATTAGATGTGATGGTGGAACTTTGGAAGAGGAAGAAATTGTGGCTAAGGTGCTCAGATCATTGCCTACCTCGTACAAAAAAAAGGCTCATGCTATTGAAGATTTTGGATCATTGATGAATGTGACAAGAGATACACTGATTGGAAAACTTGCTGCCTTTGAGTTGAGTGAATTTGGTGATTCTGTTCCTAAGATTGAAACTACATTCAAGGCTACTATATCCAGAAGAGACAAGCAAAGATTTGATCTGGGAGAGAGTTCTAGAAAGACATTCAAGTATGAGGAAGAAATGAAACAACTTGAAGAAGAAGAAAAATAACTAGAAGAATTGGAAGCACTAATTGTGAAGACAGAAGGTAGAGGACAAGGTAAGTATAAAGGAAGGCTACCCATCAAATGTTTTTCTTGCAGTAAAATTGGTCATTTTGCATCAAGATGTCCTGAAAAAGTCCCTAGATCTAATCCTTACAAATCTAGATTCCAAAAGAAATGTTACTTTGCTAAAGAAGGAGTGACTGATGATGAGTCTGACAAAGATAATGGAAATGAAGATGGTTGGGTCTTCATTGCTATCAAGGAGAATAGTTCTGAGGCTACTGAATTTGCCAAAATTGAGAAAGCTCTCGCAGCTCGAATTGAAGAAAAGAATGAGTGGGTCATTGATAGTGGATGCTCACATCCTATGATTGGTGACAAAAGCAAATTTGTAAGTCTAGAGAAGTATGACAGTGGAGTTGTGAGATTTGGTGATAACAATGCTTGTGTGATTCGTGGCAGAGGATCTATTTTTCTTGGTGGTAAGCATAACAATGATGTTGTTCTTTATGTTGAAGGCTTGAAGCATAATCTATTAAGTGTTGGACAGATGGTGGATAAGGGTTATGATCTCTAGTTCAAAGATAAAAGATGCAAGATATTTGGAAACTCTGGAAATGTACTTCCGGTAAACTAACAAAAAGTAATATTTTTCATTTGAATGCTGCTAGTGAAAGTTTTTTGATTGCTCAAGTAGATGAAAGTTGGTTATGGAATAGAAGGATGTGTCATGTGAACTTTGATAAAATTGTCAAAATTAGCTCCTCTCAAGCAGTAAGAGATCTGCCTAAGCTGGTAAAGCCTGCTAGCACAATTTACAAGGAGTGTCAGATGGGAAAATAGACTAGAGTTTCTTTTCAGAGAAAACAACATAATTCAAATGGATTACTGGAGCTTGTGCATACTGAATTATGTGGTCCCTCCAGAGTCAGAAGTCTTCATGGTGAAAGGTACTTTATGATGATTATTGATGATTACTCTAGAATGATATGGGTTGCTTTCTTAATAGAAAAATGTGAAGCATTAGAAAAGTTCAAAAGTTTCAAAGCCATGGCAGAGAATGTAAAAGGTCTGAAAATCAAATGCTTAAGGTCAGATAGAGGTGGTGAGTTCACCTCCAGGGAGTTTAATTCCTTTTGTGATGAGCATGGAATTAGAAGACAATTATCTGCACCCCGAACCCCTCAACAGAATGGTGTTGCAGAAAGGAAGAACAAAACAGTTCTGGATGTTGCTAGAACAATGATGATTGAAGGAAATGTGTCTCAAATGTATTGGAGTGAAGCTGTAAGCATTGCTGTGTACACTTTGAACCGAGTAAATGTGAATAGTAATACTGGTAAGACTCCTTTTGAGCTATGGTTTGGTTATAAGCCTACTGTTAAATACTTCAAGGTCTTTGGAAGTAAATGCTACATCAAGAGAGATGATGATATAGACAAGTTTGAAGCAAGAAGCGATGAAGGAATATTTATAGGTTACTCCACTAGAAGCAAGGCTACCGGTGCTATAAAAGAAGACTGAGAAAGATGGTTGAGAGTGCAATTGTCAAAGTTGATGAAGATTCTGCTAAATCATCCAGATATTGTGGATATGATTCAGATGAAAATAATACAAACCAAGGGAAGAATGTTCAGACACATAGTCAACTTCAAATTGTGCCATATGTTCCAGTGGTTCCAGTAAATCAAGTTAGTCAGGAAGCAAAGACAAGTGCAAGGGCAGAAGAAAGAGTAGAAGAATCAAAAGCTCGAAAGAATCCTAAAACTCCAAGGTATGTAAAACTAAATCATTCTAAAAATTACATTATAGGAGACAAGGATAAAGGTGTGCAAACTAGAAGAAAGATTGCAGAAGAGTATTGTTTGATTTCCAAGATTGAGCCAAAATATGTACATGAATCTTGCAATGATGAACATTGGATGGAAGCTATGAAGGAAGAATTAATGTAGATTGAAAAGAATAGTACATGGATACTTGTTCCCAGACCAAAAGACAAAAATGTGATTGGTACTAAATGGGTCTTTCGGAATATGCTGAATGAACAAGTTGAAGTGGTCAGGAATAAAGCAAGATTGGTATGTAAGGGGTATTCTCAGATGGAAGGTATTGATTTTGAAGAAACCTTTGCCCTTGTGGCCATAATTGAAGCTGCAAGGTTATTTCTTGCTTATGTTGCATATAAGAACTACAAAGTCTATCAAATGGATGTGAAGTCTGCGTTTCTGAATGGTGAATTAGAAGAAGTTTACATTGAGTAGCTGGATGGATTTCAGCTAATTGACAAGGAAGATATGGTTTTCCGCTTGAAGAAAACTTTATATGAACTTAAGCAATCCCCCAGAGCCTGGTATGCTAAACTGGACAAATACTTACTAAAGCTTGGACTCAATAAAGGTACTGCTGACAAGAACTTGTATTTCAAATTGGATCATGACAAAGAGTTGATTATTGAAGTCTTTGTTGATGACATTATTTTTGGTGGAGATGATAATCTATGTATGAAGTTTGCTGATGAAATGAAGAATGAATTTGAGATGAGTATTATTGGTGAGATGAAGTTCTTTTTGGGATTACAAGTTACTCAGTTAGACAAGGGGATCTTCATATCTCAATCCAAATATGTGAGAGAGCTGCTAAAGAAGTTTGGTATGGAAGACTCAAAACGTGTTGGTACTCCCATGGTAACTGGATGTAAGTTGACATAGAATGATGATTCTCCCAAGGAAAATCAAACAAGGTACAGATCAATGATTGGTGGACTACTCTACTTAACTCAGACTAGACCAGACATTATGAATGTTGTGTGTATGGTTGCTATATTTCAAGCTAATCCAAAAGAATCACATGTGACTGCTATACAGAGAATTTTTAGATATCTGAAAGGAACAGTTGATTTTGGGCTTTGTTACCCTAAGGATGATGATCTTACATTAAATGCATATACTGATGTGGATTGGGTAGGAGATGTAGATGATAGGAAAAGTACTAGTGGCGGTACTTTCCTCCTAGGGAAGAAGCTGGTATCATGATTGAGTAAAAAGCAAAATTCCATTTCTCTATCTACTGTTGAGGCAGAGTATATTGCTGCTGCAAACAACTGTACTCAAGTAATGTGGATGAAACAGATGCTGAAAGATATCAAAGTAGTATATGATGAACCCATTTCCATATACTATGATAACTCAAGTGCTATAAATATTTCAAAGAATCTGGTGCTACACTCTAAGACCAAGCATATATCAATCAAGTTCCACTTTTTGAGAAAGTGAGTGAGAAAGAAGTCAGATTGGAGTATGTGCCTATGAAAGAGAAATTTGCAAATATTTTCACTAATTCATTGTTGAAGGATACTTTTGAGTATCTCAGAGGGATGCTAGGGGTAATTACCCCTCCTGATATGAACTAGGATGCATTAATTTGCATCAATATGTGCATTTCATGATCATATTCTGATCCAGATTGATGTTTCTGTGGCTGCTACTTAGGGGGAGTAGTCAAATGTGCAGATATGTGGTTCAGACCAGGCATGTGGGAAGATAATGTTTATCTTTGCCATTGATTTCAAAGGGGGAGAAGTGTAATGTGAAAAACTGTTGCTTATCTGGAGAAGTTCATGTAGAAGAGGCCAAGGAAGAAGAGTTAGAAGAGTGTTGATTATGAGTTGGGTTGATGGTGTTTTTCACATCATGTGTTGCCATCAATGCCAAAGGGGGAGATTGTTGGATGTTGTGGTTATGTTGCTGATATGTGGTTGTCATTGATGTCAACACTATTAGCATTTGGTGTATTGAAAGCTGTATATGTCGAGGATATTGAGAAAATTGTTAAAAGAAGTGTTCTAGGTTCTCTATGGAACTGTGAAGGTCATGAAGGTGTCTTGTTCTATATGTTGAAGAACAATTGGCGTGGATTAAAGGGTTTTCTATTGAGTATATCTAGTTCATCCACCAGAAGTTTCAGAGGTCTGCGCGAAGATCTGATCATGTAGTGAATAGTTGTGTTCTGATAGTATTTCTGTGTGTTATGTCAGTGTTCTTGAATGAAGTTTGTATGTTTCTGGTGCTGCAGATGTTTCTCTATTAGTTCTTGTTCTTTTTGGATGCTTCTAGATCATCCTCTATCTTTGTGGTACATCCACATTGATCAGTGTGTTCATGGTCAACGGTTTTTCTTTGTATGTTCAATTTTTCATGTTCTTGGTTGACATGATGGTAGTAGCGTGTTGTGGATCTTCGAGGTGGAATTAATTGAAATATTTTTATGTTCGAGTTGTTATTTTGGGTCTCCACTATGTTGTGGCCGACCTTGGTGGATTCGCATTGCAGGTTTATTTGTGATTTTTCCGACTTTGAAAATATGTTTTATATTTTCTAGCCGACTAAGTTGTTGATGTAATCTCATGTTGCGGATATAGAAGAGTGATTGTTTGAGCGACGTTAGTGTGTGCATTAGAGTGAATATATGCCAGAGAAAGTGTATATGTGCGAATAGTGTTCCTATCATTCGATTACAGAGCAGCATGAGAAGAAGGTTGAGCAAAGAGTGAAGAAGGTACTTTATGTGTTTAATTGGAACTATAATCAGGGTTGTGTAGAAGCTATTCCTTCATTTCATACTTTATGGATCTAATCCATATTGTTGTGTTGTTGGGCAGTGAGCCCTCTTGTATTTGAGCAGTGAGCTCTAGGTAGTGTACCTGAATGCATGTGCATTCCCATTATTTTCTCATTATACTTTTATCAAGGTATAATATTGTGGACTAACATCCATTGTGGTTTTTCCCCTAACAGGGTTTCCACATAATAATCTTGGTGTTCTTTGTGTTTCTAAAGTGTTGATTGTTGATTGTTTATTATTCATTCATCAGATCTGAGATTAAGTAAAGGAAGCTTTGAAAAGTTTTAATATTCTGTGACAACTGATTCACCCCCCCCTCTTAGTTGTTTGTCCTTGTTTTTCCAACACGGAGGGAAAGTATCACTCAGGAGAAGTGATTGGATGGATAACCCCAGATGAAACCTATCTAAGCTTATACACACACTCACAATAGAATGGTTGAGTCAAGTTATTGTGTCGATAATTGGTAAGTCATCCTTAGTATGATGTGTTTGCATTAGTAAGGGTCTTGATTATTGTTGAGTGCATTCTTGGATGATGTTTATATGTTTGGAGCTTACAAGTTATTCCTTATGTTACTATGTTTGATTGTGTGATTGAATGAGTATTTGGGATATATGCATATGTCGACATACACATATGTTGGATATAATGGGATGTCCATACGAGTATGTCGACATATGTATAGATATGCATATATGTGTATAAATATGTTATTATGAATATAGTCGGATGATCATAATCATTTTGGATATTGAATGGATTATTTGACTATTAATCACTATAGAATATATATGTACATATGCACGTGTAAGCGTTAATGCTTATTAGAGAAGTGTATATATAATATATATATGTACATGTGTGTGTATATACACATATGTTATTGTTAGTGAAAACAATAACTTGGTCGTATTTGTTCGAGTATCAAATGGATTACTTAAATGAACTTTCTATCAAATGAGTATATATATATAAATATATATGTATACTGTATACACTATTTTGGCTAATCAAATAGATAACATGCATTTGATTATCAAATGATGCAATTGCAAAGATAATACATATATTATTATTTTTTGAATATATATATTATATTACATATATAGTATATATATGATTAAATGGTTATTTTATTCGTTGCTTTATACGTACATAGCACATGGTTTAGTTTATGAAAATACTATAAAAAGTGCAATATATAGCACTGAAATATGGAGACACCATCATATACACATCGACCAATTTGTATATAAGATATGAAAAATATTTAAAGGCTGAATAATACATATGTTGATATTGGATAAAGGTCAAACTATATGGAAAGCATTGCACAACAATAAAAGGTCGATATGGGATAAAACCATAAGCCGATACTATTGTAAATGCATCTCTTAATTATTAAACAGTGAATTACTCCAACTTGAACGATTTTATACCAAGTGATGGAATATTTATGAGCTGCTATATAAAGTGTAAAGATGCATGATAATAGGAAAAACGTATAGCAAGATATGAAATGGTCAAAAGCACCTTTTGAGTGCTATTTTTGAAGGGCGAATCATCTTTGATGTGTTGCTTGTAAAATATAGACTGTTTCAAAGAGTAAAACCATTCCAAGAGATAAGGAAAAGTGGTTGCAACACGACGCAAACTTATGAATGCTCTTAAATCTGTAGAACTCTATCTTGGTTGTAATTTGACTGTCATCATTTGAGCATGTGCACTTTTTGAATTAGTCTTTGCTATTGTCAAATAGAAGGTTGATTTGTAGCATTTCTTGCTGAGTTTACACTTAGTTTGTTGCCACCTTTTAGTTGTGTATTATGAGTCGACTTGCATGGAGAGAGATGTCAATTAGAATGCCTTTTCTGTAGGCTGCAAAGTCTCCATTTTTTGTATAAATTGAAAGGCAAGTTCTCTCATTTCAACGCATCATTATGCTGCAATCTTTTGCAAACTTATTCCGCTACAATTAATATGAGAGTTGTATATTCTGAGAGCTGAGAGTTATTGTGAGAGAGTTGTAAATTAATTTGTGAGTGCATATTGTTGACTTGAGAGAGAAGTCATAGTGAAGTATTGCTTTAAGGGGATTAAGTGAAGCTAGGAGTTGCTGTTGGAAGGCTTTGCATCAAGTCAATCAATTGGATTAAGCGTATTACATGCATGCGGATCTAGTTTTCTCTTATTTGTCTTTATTTATGAAAGAATGAGATTTGAATGCTTTGCTTGAACTGCTTGAGAATACATGTATTAGGAAATCATAGCATTTTCTTTGGAAATGAAATGAAGCTACTTTATGTTGTTCTATGAAAGTGTTTGTATATACTCCCTAATAGGAGTTTGGTTGTCATTGGTATTACATACCAGAAATGATGAAATATGATTAAGGGAAGTGCCTTAATACTCCTATATACCCTATACGGGAATTAGATATTGATGTTCTATACATAGATAGTTTAGACTACATGTATAATGTGAAATATGCCAATGTCATGAAGTGACTTGGCACTATTATCTAATTATGCTGGGAAACCTTGTGAATGATAGGGTTAGCATTACAAAAGGGAAGGTATGAAAGATATGATGTGATGTTATGCAAACCACATAAAATATCTTTATTTAAATGATCACTTGATCATACTATACTCTTGAATGGAACCCTAGGTTTAGATTAGCTTATTAGGGTCGAGAAGTATTATTTGATTAAAGAATGAGATCTTGGGTAGAGTTCTACCTACTAGGTTGGGATTTATACTTGACTACTCATTGAAACCTATGGGTTGGGAATAACCTACTTGGTTGAGTTGTTCAATTGGTCTTGATTGGAACATATAGGGTAAGATTAACCTATATAATCAGACTAGTGATTGGTTGCTAACTTTATCCTAAGATTAGGATGTATCAAGGTTAAAAATCACCATTGTGATTAAGCCAAATCACTTGAGTTTAAGGAATTCTATATTTTTGGAATGTAGGTGGGAAACACCTAGTGAGTTAGAGTTGCTACTTGATTAGTTACATTACACTCTTAATACGAAGTTATATTATTGACAAGAGTAGACTCTTTGTTTAAACCCTTTTAATTAAGGAGAATATGCTCTTGAATGAAATATCTATTGATATGATTATTCTTCGATTGAGGTCATTCATTGATGTGATTACACTCTTGATGAGAATCACTTATTGATGTGATATATTACTGAAGGGAGTTAGTTATATATGAATATTTAATCTATGATTATGATGAGGCTTATATAGCCATAGTCTAGATTATAAAGTTATACTTGGGACTATATTGTCTTTTGAAGTGAATAGCTTGTCTAAGCAAAGTTAATTTGTAGACTAGAGAGGCTCATATGTTATACCTAGGATAGGAATGTCCACTGAAGGGGTAACTTATGCTTAGGCTTAATTGGTAGAGATACCATTGTATTTTGGGAAAAGGGGAGTAAGTTATTTCTAGGGTTAAAGATTACCCATTGGAGGAAATTACCTAAGCTTAGTATACGAATGGTCATAATCCAAACCGAGCTATAGAAGTGTATGTGAATAGGAAGACTATCACTCGAAGTACTGGGTGAGAATGCTTTGGCCCAAAGTAGTGTAAGTTGCCATTGTTTACACTATTAGTTCACTATGTTCCATTTATGCATTCTAGTTCAAGATTTTCATACTCGTAGGGAAGATGAACATATGATTAGGTTTTGGTTTGTAGGACACAACACTAAGCTTAGATAGGTTATTGTTATGAGGTTTACCAACCAATATCTTCATTGAAGGGTAGGTCCATCTCACTTGCGAGTTAGATG
The DNA here is from genome assembly GCA_007258455.2 of Sequoia sempervirens. NCBI lineage: Eukaryota > Viridiplantae > Streptophyta > Pinopsida > Cupressales > Cupressaceae > Sequoia > Sequoia sempervirens. Next base: position 8,683,563 of record VDFB02000015.1, on the reverse strand, counting down.
TGCGGGGGATCGCATTTGAGTTTGTGGTTGGTGGAAAAGCACTTGAGTGATGCTTCTTCTCATCAGTTGGCGGCTGAGGTTTGCGGATGTTTGCAGTAGCATTGGGGACAACTGGAGTGTATGCACCATTGCAGTGACATCAAGATTACTTTGTATATCTATTGCTAGATGAAGCTCAAAGGAGCTATATTTGTATCATGTACCCATCTATATGGAAGGATGTAATCACGAATTATATACTCGAGTTCATTCAATATGACATCTATGTTATGGAAAGATTTATGAAATTACAATGGAATGCAATGGAAGTTTGGAAATGGTGTTGTTTCAAATATCCATGTAATTTACATTATGGAAAGATAGATTTTTATTGCTATGTTATGGCATCATGAGTTTTCACTTGAGGTGAAAACTTGGAAAATTTTATTGAGTAGAACACCAGGGTTGTTACACCAAATATGAAGATAATGTTGACTCATGAACATAAGGGTTAGATCTAGAAATTCATTGATATGGAAAATAATCCTCCAATAAAACACTCACATTTATATATAATAGTACATAAATTTGAAAGTGATGATGATACTTCAAATATACTTTTATTTTAAATAGTGGATGTAATCCATTGATAAACATTCTTTGAAGTTCATCTTTGATGAGGATTCCTAGGACATCATATATGTTTTAGACCTTATCATAGATTATCTTATTATTTGGTAATCTTATTTGCTTTTATGTAATCTTAGGCACAAAGATGAAAAGTCATAAGCAAGACTATTTGTTAGGAGACTAGTGTAAGTTAGCTCATTATTAATTTGTTTTGGTTTTTTATTCATGCTAATTTTCATCCAACAAATTGAAGATCTTGGAATATCTTCCAAATCCTTTAATTTTGATCTAGTTTATGCCAATGTAACCATGTAATCATTCTTAACAAATTAATTAAGTTGATAACTTCTTTTTATAGTCTTTGTTAATTGATTGTTGAAATTAATTTCTGATTGATGGTAAGCTTAGTTCCACATTGGTTGATATGAAACCAAGTTATTATCAATAGATTTAGGTCTCAATTCTAATCCATAAATCCAAACTTTTGAAGCTCATATCAACAATCATTTCATAAAAGCATCATGATGAAAATGCGACATTGCCATTACATCCAATAGCAAAGAAATAAAAATTGCCCTTTCATTTTGAAAAAAAAACATACATATAGAGCTAGAGATATTGAGTTTTACAATTGCAAGTTGAACATGGATTGTTTGACACAACATTTAAAAAGAATTATTTAGAAAAATTTAGGAATTTAATTGTGAAAATGTCTTTGGCGTGTGCCCTCCCATAAAGCCATTAAAACTTGTAAAGACTGTGCAACCATTAAAGGAAGATTCATTTATGAGAGCTTGGTCCCTGCATATACACATTTCTTACCACTGCCATCTCTATATTTAGTAGGCATATATTCATTGTATACAGTTTGGAATGTGTGAGCACCGTTCTGTGTAGTTTACAAATAGGAACTGAGGCCCAATTTCCAGTAATGTAAGGTGCAGATTCGTTCCACGAAGCTTTCAGTGCTATATATTCATTGTATATGTGACTCCAAAACATCGCACTCAGAGACTTTCCTCCGACCAAGACAAAATTGTTGGCAATCACAGCTTCCTTAGTGCTGTATCAGGAATACTCCACTGATAACAGTGATGTCATCATCATATCTCCTAGTGACATCACCATTGTTGACATCATCATGCACTTGAAGATCCCAGGCCTCATTTTTTTATTTTGGCGTTGAAATTTGAGGAACCTATTCTCATTCATATGGTATCCACATAAGGTGTAATTTTTTTATTCTACCCGTTCTTTTGGATGTATGCATTGGTGACACTGATTTTTAGTAGTTATATGTCAAATTCCTGCCATCTTTTAGTTTTCTCTGATATGTTTTATTCACTTCTCTTTCTTTTTTCTTTTTCTCTCTTTCTTCTTTTTGCTTTTTTAAACTTTTATTATTCCTATATAATATTTTTAAGTGTCATTTTCTTTTTCTTTTAAGAGTGTTTATTTTTTAAATAAATTCTGTAGTATCAGATTTGTCTTATTCTATAAGAATATTTTTTATTTTGTTGATTTCTATTGTTGGTCGAGGCAAATATTGTCTTTCACTGTGGATCTAACTCATAACATGGTTACTAATCTAATTGAGGAAGTTGTTGAATTTGTTGGTGTGGTATGTACATAGAGTGATAAGGTCAATGCCATTTTTGTTTTAAGGCCTCCCACTCCATACCCCATTCAACAACCACATGTGCGGTCAAGATTTGTGATGGATATTGAGACCTTAAAATCCTTTACAATTGGGTACTTGACATGTAGACATGTTTCAAGTACAACAAGATCAATGATGTTGATAAGATGCAATTTACGAAATTGAAGCTCTTTGATTCTACTAAGGTCTTGGTTAGTAAGCACCAAGATGCTTAGAATCCTATTAACACCTAGAATAAACTTGTCACAACCTTGAGGGAGACTTTCTATTCTTCTAACTATGATTAGGATTTGCATATCAAATAGCTTTATTTGTTTGGAATTGAAGAAGAAGAGCCTATTTGTATAGTCTCTCGATGAGGAAACAAATAATGTTCCCATCAAAGCTTCAAGTGATGATAATACATATGGTGAGTTGAAAGGTAGAATCACTAAGGTCACCTTAATGCATCATCTTTCTACTTTAGGGTATGTGACAATCTATTTGCCACTTGTGCTCACTTGAGCTCATTGTTGACACAATACACTTGCCCATGTACCCACATCCTCATCCATATTTACTTGGATGGAAGGGAAATGGTTCTTCCTCATAGATCATGCACACATGGGTCATGTCTTTTGCTTTTGGTCTTGAGTTTGTTGATAAGGTCACTTGTGAGGTAACCACAATGAAATGTTGTGGTTTGTTGCTAGGTGAACCCTATCAATATGATAGGAAAACATTTTTCATTCCTTTAATAACACACACACACATTGCAATAGGATAACAAGAATTAATCAAATGTATTAAGAACACCACACATTTGGTAATTGGTTGGACAAGTGTATGAAAATGGGGGATAAAAGGGGTTCAAAATGACAACGTTTTTGAAATAAATTAAAGCTGAACTTGGATGAGTAAGTTAAGATGTGTATGCTCAAAATATAAAGATATAAGAATAAGAATTGTAGTATTCTAAATCTAGTTTCTAAACTGCTATTTTTTTAAAAAAAATGATCAAGGTTAAGGGGGTGAAATGCTTAGCACACAAAAAAAAATAGTGTCTAGTGTACACCCTCCTATTTTTTTTGATATAACTAGTTGGTAGACATATAGCCAAGAGTGAGTACTACAAGTTTTTTTATATATTTTATATTCTTTAGTTCAATATAATTATTTTTTGTGATTTTTAAAGTGGATGGATCATAAGAATTATATATTATTAAGTGTGTGTGTCGCATAACTTGCACAATACTAATCATAAATGTAATTTTTTCTTTGAATATGTTTATAATGAAGCATAGAATAATCCTATATCTTTATTTTGGTGGTGGTTTCATAAAAATATTGCAAAACATGTAAAAATAATGAGGTTGAAGTTTGAATTCAGGTTGTTTTTATGCTAAAAACATGAAACTGGGAGCTATAAGAGATGTTCAACTGTTAGTTTTAATAATCCAAGCCTAATGGGTGGGGATCATTAAAAATTTGAATTCAAGGCATTAAAAATGTGTACACATTACAACATGTGTTGTGTTTTATAATGCAAATATGTTTTACTGAAACTATTAAGGTTGGTCACTAATTTGTCCCTTGTCTCTATCAGTATCTATCATTGGATAAGTATATTCTTGGTAAACTTTTCTTTGTAAAAAGTAGGGTTTTTAATTTTTTTTTATATGGGGTTTGCAGTCCCCTATACCCTTGCCAAAATTGGATATTTATGTATAATTTTTTCAGCCTAATGGTCAAATAACTTTGGCACTAAGCACCTAGTAGTTGTGCCTAAGCACTAGGAACTAAAAGAAATGCTAAGTTTTGTACTCAATTCCCACCACATAGCTTCACTTGTGATCAATTTGTCACTACCCTTTGCCCAAACTTTGCCATTGAGACTGCACCACTTGTAATAACTCCACTAGCTTAGTTCATTTGTGTGTTGCCCATCCAGGCCAACCTAATAATTGCCAAGTCTAGTTTTTACCCCTAAGGAGCTATTTTTTGATAGGGCATAAATTTCACCCATAGAGGTGTTTTTTGTGTTCAAACATGTGTTGGAAATTGGTTCTATATACTTCACTGCAGTATAGGTAATTTTTAAGATTTTCTATGATGTCTAATTTTTCATCTTGAAGGTACGTTTGTATTAATTTTTTGTGACATCATGCACAACTTTTGCATACAAGTGGAATTTTGGATTTTTTTGAAGTTGCATAAAAAATCATAAGGAATCTCATTGTAACCTCTATTTTCCTTTTTGGAAAGTATTTTTTCTAAAATTTTAAAAATCATAGTGTGTTATAAATAGTTGATTTAAGCTTGTGAAAATTTCAAATTGTAAAAATTAATCATTGTAATTTTCTAGGAAGTTGCAATTATATACAATACATTTTGGGGGTGTAAGGCATGAATTAAGTTCCCTTTTTCCTTTTCTCTTTATGTTCTTTTTCTAGTCATGATTCCTCATTCTATACAACTACCACACAAAAGAATTAAAAGTGAGACAACTACTACAATCTAAAGTACTTTTGAAAATGTTAAATAAAAATCTATTGGAAATATGTGCCTCAAACAATACAGGCTGAAACCTCCATTGGAGCCAAGTTAGTATGACATCTATTATGTCTGGCCGACTAGCAATTTGAAACATCATGGTTTGTACAGGTCCTTGTGACCTTGTTTCTGTCTTGCCGAATGCTTTCACTGTGACAAGGAGTGTTCGGTATGACCTCTTAGCACTCGGGAGACCTCTGGCCGACAGGCCATTCAATCGTGCATCGGGGAGACTCATGGCGACCACGGGCTTCGGGATAGCTTATAGCGGTTCGGTGAGAAGTCCCAACGAAGTGTTAGAGTATCGCTGACAGTATGTTACATGTTGTGGTCTTCGGCGTAGCTTATAGTCTATCGGTAAGAAGTCTTACTGATGTGCAAAGGTCTCACCGACGAAGGTTCAAATGTTGTTCATCGGTGTAACACAAAGGCTTTCAGAGAAACGTCTTAGCGACTGAAGGATGTCTTGCCGATAGCCAATGGCTATCGGGGTAACCCAAATGGTTCGGGAAGAAGTCCTAGTGAAGAATGTAAGTCTCGCCGATGATAAGGGATCTTCGATATAACTCTTGGTGATGGATGAACACTTTGGGGTAAGTCCTAGAGCTCGGTGTGATGTCCTAGCGAAAGTAACATGTCTTGCAGACAGTGCTTTATGTTGAAGCCTTTGGGGTAAGTCTTGGAGTTCGGTATGTTCTCTCGGTGAAAGATGTAAGTCTTGCCGACTATTCTTTGGAGCTCGATATGACTTGTGACTTCGGTAAAACCTTTGGTGACTCGCTATGATCTCTTGGCGAAAGCAATAGGTCTAGGAAATTGCTTGGTGTTTCGGCGTAACAATGAAAGCTTGATAGAACATCTTGGCGACTACGGTAACTCTTGGCGATATCAATATGAAGGTTATGTGGCATCAGCGAGACACTGTTAGTGTCTCATTGAGATGCCAACATAGTGCAAATTTTGTTGACCGATTGACCGTCCTATGTGGAGTCTCGTGGACCAATAGGAGGAGCCGAATTGGAACCGTTGGGAGACAATTCGTTGTGACGGTTCTATGAGGAAGCTCGACGAACATGGAACAATAGGGATATACTCTGTGATTGCTGATTGTGATAGGTTGGTTGGTTCAAAGGTTGCATCAACGGATTGCTGTGTAGTTGTATGATCAGTAGATGTATTTTGTTCTGTAATGACCGTAACTTGAAGGTTCCTGTACAAGATTGTTCATGGTGAATGCTGCTGTAAACAGACACCAGAAAGATAAGTCTGTCATTTGTATGTAATCTCCATTACTGTAATACAAAGTGATTTCTCTTGGTGTGGTGGGTTTTTCTCCCGTAAGGGTTTTCCCACATATATCTGGTGTTCATGTGTGATTGTCAAATACTCTGTTTCTGTTATCTGTTTCATAGTGCATCTTAGTTGAACTGTAATTGAAAAATTTAAAAGTATATCTACATTCTTTCCTGAGGTATTGACGTTAGGAGAATTGTTTCCGCATCTGATTTTCCTTACAAAATCCACCTATAGTCACTTAGAGTTTGAACAATTTGCTTATAGGAACAAACTAGATGAAGCCATGGGGTTCATAGGATTGCATGCATATAATAATTTATTGTCTCATATTATAAAGTGCACGAAACCTAAGAAAGCATGCAACAAACTTGATGGATTGTATGGTATAGTTAATGAGTTTTGAATCTTGTAGCTATAAATAGATTTGACATCACTCCAAATAATTTACCTATCATTCAATATTTTATTGGAACTAGAAATGGATTTAACATCACTCTCTCCAAAAGAATTAAACCTATCACTCAATATTTTTTTTAAAAATCTAAATTTATTTTGTCACCATTGAAAGGATTTGGACATGATAGAATTGATAGGAATGTGTCTTCTTGATTTTATAAAAAATGAAGTTTCCATTTCAAGTGTTTTCCTCTACTTTTTATTCTAGTATGAATGCTTGGGGAAACAAATTAAGATGCATAGTTTTTAGTTATTTTGTGATTATATTTATAGGGAGTAGGTTCAGTTAATTCAAATGAATACACTTATTGATTCTAAGAATGAGGTTTTGATGAATCAACTTTTCAAGGGTAGAGGTAGGAATAAGAAGAAGCCTAAATAGAATCACCTTCCACTTCTTCCAAGTCTAGTGTGTCTACCTCCAAGACAAGGAAGAAGATAGGTGGCACTTGCACTTTTTATGGCATGATTGGTAATGATGAGGCTCATTTATTTAAGAGGTTAGAGGCATTGGAGGAGTTAGAGGCATTAGAGGAGGCTATACATTGACATAAATTTTCTATCTCTAAGTTCTCTTCCACATGCAAAGGGTAAGATATTTCTACACGAGGTTTGCATTCATCAACAAATAATTGGATACTTGATTCAAGTTCTTCACATAACATGACTGATTCACATGATCTACTTGAGTCTCTTTCTTATAGTAGTACTTCTTAGATTTCAGTGGGTAACTCTATGTAGATTTCATATTTGGAGAGACACCCTTTAGTAGCAAGATGGTTACATTGAGGATGATCTTGTTTCTAATATTTCTACTAACATTCTCTCCACATCCACAATTTTTCTTTCTAGGGATGAGAAGATAGTTGAGTTTACTCCCCATGGTGTGGTTATTAAAAAACTACATGATCATACAAATTTTGTTGCTTTAAGGATATTTGTTCATGAGGATTGTTTGTACATGTTTGATGGATTTTAATCTTCATTAGTTTAATCTCTTACAACACATTCTAATTGATTGAGAAATATTTAGCATGAATCATTTGATCATTTTAACTACATGTATTTTCAATAGTCGAGCATATAGTATTTGGTGGTTGGAATTCCTAGTATTTTATGCACATAAAGAGTTTTTCAAGGTTGTGTTCTTAGATAACATCATCAAGATGCATTTCACAAGAGTAAGGGAACTCATGCTAATGTATCCTTGGAGTTCGTACATAGTGATATTATATCATTTTTACTTGATTTTTAGGGGCCAATTATGTGTTCACCTTTATTGATGAGTTCTCATGATGCACATGGGTGTACTTTTGTAAGTACAAGAGTGAGGTTATCACAATACCTTCAAATTATTTGTGGATAATTAGTTAAGTTTTTATTTTTGATGGATATAAACAGATAATGGGGGGTATGTGCATAAGAAATTTCAAGATTTATATACTAAGCATAGTATTTAGAATCAACTCAAAATTCCTTACACTCCTTAATATAGAATAGTGTGGATGAGAGGAGGAACAAGACCTTATGAGAGATGACCAATTATTTGATTTATTCTCAATCCACGTCTTCACCTTTTGGGATAAAACAATCAGTTATGCCAACTAAATTCAAAACTATGTATCTCATAAGGTAGTGTAGAACATGACTCCCAAGAAAAATTGGTCCCATGTCAACCCTAATGTTTCATTATTTAAAGTATTTAGTAATGAGTCTTTGGAATTCATTATAGATGGTTAATGGCATAAGGAAATGGAGAAGAAGATTCAACCTTTAATTTAAATTGTTGGTCATTGAGAGGATGTGGATGCCTATAGGTTGTTTGATCTTATTACATCTAGGATGTCTACATTTGGTGAGATGCATAGTTTGATGAGTCCTTCACACAAATGTATACTCCATCTCTTTCTTATTCATCACTACCTAATCCATATTCTTCACCACTTGAATATGTTTTGATTCTTGAGGTTGATTTGAATGATGGTCTTGATCCACCAGCTCATGATGCACAATATTTGCCTCATTGGGCTTACACCACTCTTGATGAGGTTGGACCTATTTTTCGTGATCCAATATATCCTTTCCACACTCATTCATATAATTTAGGCATTAGTATTTTTATTCATGTAAATTTAGTTGATCTTAATTATTCTTCAGATGCTATAGGTATTCTTGAGCATGGGATCGTGCTATGGTTAAGGAGTATTCCTCTTTGATGGGAATCATACATGGGATTTTGTTCCTCTTTCCAAGGGAAGAAATTTGGTTCAATTCAAGTGGGTTTATCAAACCAAATGTGTAGTAGATTATTTTATTGAGAAGTATAAGACATGTCTTCTCACTAAGTGGTTTTCTTTTATGGTATTTAATATTCTAAGATAATTTCTCCTATCATTAAGATGGATTCTATTTATCTTATACTTTCACTAGCTACATCATAAGGATGGTCGAATTTTTAGATGGATGTGAAGAGTTCCTTCTTGTAAAATGATATTCATTAGGAACTTTCTAGATGAAGAAACCTCCTAGTTTTATGTAGGACTATTCCATTATTTGTCTAAAATAAGCCCCTCAAGCTTGGTACGAGAAGATGAATATCTTCTTTCTTGCCTGCAACTTCACATGCTACCATTTTAATCCTAAAATTTACACTCAAAGATATGGATATGATCTTTTGATTCATATATGGATTATTTTATTTTTATAGGGAGTTCCAATTCCATGATCTAGAGTGTCCAATGAGCATTGATGGAGAATTTTTGTATGACTCAATCAAGTGATCTACATTTGTTTCTTGTTATTTAGGCTTACTAGTATTTTGAAGGGATAATAATTTTTTAGTAGAAGTATGCTATTGATTTTATTTGAATATTTGACATGGATAATTGTAATATTTCCCTCACACCTTTTTAGATAGATTTTTAACTTTCTACAAGTTGCACTACTCCCACAATTGATGCTACTCTATATTAAAAATTGGTCTAAAATATTTTTTACTTAACACATAGTCATATTGATATTTACTTTGTAGTTGGACTCATCTCCCATTTCTGTTATGAGCATCATGAGATTCATTAGAAGTATGGAAAAATTATCTTAAAGTATATACATGGTACATCTCATTTTAGCATTAAATACACATTATAATATTCTCATATGATGGGTTTCATTGAATCAAATTGGGTTGGTGATGTTAATTATTGGAAGTATAATTTTAGTTTTATCTCTTACATTGGTTTTGGTTTCATTATAGGGTCTTGAAAAAAGTAGATAACTATCACATTATCATTGATAGATGCTGATTATTAATGTGTAGTTTGTAAAACCCCATCCCGCAACCTAGAGGACGATGCAACACTACAAAAGCACAACTAATTTTTTTCCTTAAAAAGAGTAACAATGACAAGTAAAGTAAACTACTCTAACACATACATCCTCTAGGCCATGCAACGCGTCTACATGTGAATTTCACAATTTACAAAATTAATCTAACCATAACATATGAAATTAACTCATGAGAAACAACATCCATCCAAACATTAACCCATTGCATAATAAATCTAACACATAGAAATGTAATGAGCATATTTCCATAGATACAACATCATATAAACAATATATACCATTTAATCACACAATGAATAGATCATACATAATGTTACAATTACAATATAAGGATTCTCTTCGATTACAAATGAGGAATACAATACATAGTGTCCCACAGTTACAATGAATATAAGAGAAGTACAAATCCATAGAAACAAATGAGCTCCTCGAACTAGAAGACCCCGCCATCACAAACATGAAGATAAATCCCAACAGTGTAAGGTGCACACCACCCAACCATGTGGTACTCGTAGGACCAACCCTTGTGCTAGGAGATAGTAACAGGTAACCAAGACAAACCTACTACCTCTAGACACAGGCAATGTACAAAACCACACTGTATCAGTAAATACAAAACATAGGGTTACATTGCTTCCAGAATAACTGAATCAAGAACAACCACTGTACAATACAAATTGACTGTTGTCATAGGAGGAGTGTCATCACAAAGGTTGCATTGGTTATCCTAAGGAGATCTTCCTAGGTCTCGCCCCCCATCTTGGGTTATCCTAGTAACCTCTCACGAACTCCGACCCCACATGCACACCAGTGCAAAATCGATTATCTTTCGAGAAGACAAGATAACGATCTTTCCATTCCAGGCCTTCCCGACTCATCTCAAGTCTCACACAAGCCCTTGAGCTAATGAGCGAGGCTAAATGATCCAGTTAAATGTATTAACTACCCTTTCCCCTAATATAGGTTATTTAATTTCCACTAATTAACCTGACTCTCACACGAGTTGTCCTAGGACCACTTTGTGTCCCAACCCCTGTTGAAAGCCACTCCCCTGTCGACAACACAATAACTCATTCTACAACCCAAGGGTAGATAGTGCACAAACTGATAATAACATAACACAAGAGATAACACATCCCTACAAATGTCCAATACTAAATCCAACTACGTGCACTACCCAAGGAAATCTCAAGAGCAAATAACAGAAATGACAACCTTTTCACAATTACAATATGGAAGACTTATATTTTCTTTACAAAAAATATCCCCCACATAACCCAATTACATAAATACTTGAAATTAAAATATACAATCTCATGTAATTAAAAGCACTACCATTCAGATTTCCTAAATCCAATAGATCAATATCTCATATCTAAAATACCTCATTTAAGCATAATTCCAATTAATAAATCAACAACCAAATAAAACTAAATGTTTAACTTTCATTTTCACAATTAAAATAATCAATCATTTAAATTTAACTAATCGTGCTTGCATGCACTTATAACAATAACAACAATTAAATAATTATATTTAATATGTATATATATATAATTAAATATAATTATATATACATATAAAAATATATCTTATTCAATTATAAAAAAAACAATTGTACTTTTTTCCAATAAACATTTAAAATATCTACTCATGCATTTTAAATTAACCATATATAAACATATTTAATATATATATATTATACATATAATATATATACATTAAATATATTATATATAAAAAGAATGGCACATATATATACATATATATATATATATAAAATATATTTATATATATAAAATACATATTATAAATATATATAATATATATTATATATAATATATATATATATATATTATATATTAAAAAAAACATTTAAAAGAAACATAATTGAAGGTGGACGAAATTAAATGCAGTCTGTGTGAATACAACTGTGGCCTGTTGGTAAAGGCTTTCCCCATACGGGGAGGTGTGGGCTGGTGTGGGTGGTGCCGACTGCCTCACAGTGCCGACTCTCCCCCAAAGGGGAGTCGGGGCTGGGGGTAGCCAGCGCTTCCCCCTCCCAAACACATTTCCCTAACATAAATAAATTCACCCTGCCAGCATAAATTTTCCATACAAACTTCTTCCGTAACAAGTTTTAAAATATAAATTTTATAGAAACTTTCACAACCCTGTGCTATATATAAAATTCACAAATATATATATATATATATATATATATATATATATATATATATATATATATATAAACAAAAATCTTAAAAGAAGATTGTTCCAGATGAGTAATTTTTAAACAAGAATTTTCTACAGAAGAATATTTTCAATTTTCACAGAAGAAGTTTTCTATAGGGGAATATTTCCAATTTTCACAAAAAAGAGTTTTCTATAGTTTCGATTTAATTTCACAGAGGTTCTAAGATTTATCTATAATTTCCTTTTGTATAAATCTATTTCAAATAATCAATTTACACAGAGGATCTAAATTGTTTTCTACAGAGGCTCAACATTCACGACAATTTCTTTCAAAAACAAAAGCTCTCAAATAAAAGAATTCCTCTTCTAATCTTTTCCAATTTGCAATACAATAAAAATTAAATATCTCTTTCAAATTAAAATTCACAAAGCAATAAAGAACCTGTTCCAGAAGATCGAACGATTTAGAGATTGATGTCGAGCTTCCCTTTAATCTTCAATTGCCAAAGCTTGCCAAAGCTTCCTCCAGAAGAATTGCCACTTCCCAAAGAACAAAAATAATCCAAAACCAAGAATACAACAAACTAGATTCCTAAAATTATCAGAGAGCTTATAAGATTAACAATTTCCTCAAACCTCAAAACAATTCTCCATTTCCAAAAAACCTCTCTTTCTTTCCCGTGAAAAAAATTTCCTCTTTTTCCACAATTTCAACCTATCTCTCCGAAAATCAATTTTAAGACAATTAGAAAACAAAACCTTCTAACTTCCAGTTAACACAACAAATATCTTTTTCTTTAACAACCAAGATATTTCTAAGATCTTTTCCCAATATATGCATTTAAAATTAAAAACAATTTATTTAATTCAAATCACATTTAAATCACTTATTTATTTAAATCCACATTTAATCTAATAATTAAAATTAATTTATAATAACTTAAATTAAATTAATTAATTTATTTATTATAAAGTATTCACATTCATAATACAAATTAATTAAATACTTAATCACAACATATAATTTAATCCTCACAATTAAACTTTGCACGATAAATAAAATACCAAGACCAACATGGATAAAGAACACGACCAATACTCATGCTGATGGCACACTGTACTAGGGTAAAGGTTTGACAAGGTTAACCAGTTACTATCTCCCAATCAACATTACTGTTGAGTAGTGAACACGCTCAAACCTGTGAAACCAGGTGAAACTATTGTCCTGTACCTGCAAACCTACAAACAAAGCAAATGTCGTACATGTATCTAGATAATAATTCATACACACCGTGAAGAGAGAATCGCGGAAATCACAGGACACTCGCAAGTGAGTGATGCAATACCGTTCTCTTCACTAATACAATGTCACATCAACTGACAAGATAAAATATCAATTAAACTACAATGAGCATATATAGCAATTTCATCTCAACTAAGCATCTATGCAAACATAAAGCATATCAAACATAATCACCATGCATATAATGTATCATCACATCAATATAGTCTATCATCGCTCCACTGTCAGCGATAGAATAACAATAACATAAAATAAGGTTTACAAAGTATCTAAGTTGTCAAAAAAACATAACAAATCAGAGGGGTGTCACATAGTTTTAGCAAGCTAGGAAATTATTCGGCTTGAGATTTTCATGATTGAGTTTGGATTTCCTCTTGATCATCCTACTACTCTTTGGTGTGACAATAAGAGTGCCATTTAAAATTCACACAAACCCAATGAAGCATTAATAGACTAAGCATATTGAGATCCACATGTACTTCATCAAGCATCTCATCAAAGATGAAGTTCTCAACTTGGAGTACTTACCTATTGTGGATTCGGTTGTAGACATCTTCAATAAGCCTTTGAAATCACCTAATTATATTTAATTATGATTGATACTTGGGATAAAGGAAGTTTCCTTAAGGGGTAATCTCGAGTCCTCCTTGCCTCCTTGCAACTTTCACATTTTCTATCTTTTAGCTCAATGAGTTTTTTCCTAGATGGGTTTTATCCCTTTTTCTATTTGCAAGAGATTGTTTATACATGGTTATCTTATTAGGTCTTGTTTTTGAGATCCATCTTTATATCTTTGGAATTTTTTTCCTCCCTAAGTTGCACTTAAGGATGTGTGTTTTTGTGAGTAGGGTTATTCCCTAATCCATTACTTTATAGGAGCTATTCACACCTAGGTTGTTAAATTTACTTAGGGAACTTTTAGGGAACACTTAACATAGTTATCTTTTTCTATCTCATGCCATATGATTATGACCCTTTTCATAATCCTATGTTGTCCTATCTCTCAGCTTTCCTTTATAAGCAAGGCTTCATTTATACATTACACATCTTGGATCTTGCATCTTCTTATATGCTCGTATAATTTTTTTTGGAAATGTATAATTATTTATTGAAACTCTCTTGTGTGTGGAAGGTTATTTAGTGTTGCATAAGATTAATACTCCTACGAGTCCTCATGGCGACTTCAATAACCATTAGCCTTCCTCTAGACATTGTTCCTATTTTTTACCTTCCACTATATTTTGATTGAGTTCAAAACAAATAATTAGTATATCTCCAAGGGTTTGACCACTTTCTACCTTTTTAGCTTATGCATCATGCCTAGTGGATCTCTAACCATCAAGCATCTCAAGATTATTCTTCTCTTTTTCATGCATTAAAATCCATTTATTCTATTGTTAGGAGGAATGATGAAGTTTCACAAGGGGGAATATTATGTATTTCGTACCTTAGGATATATTATCCTATTATCATTTTATTTACTTTTATGTCATCCTAGCTTAAAAGTTGAAAATTTAAATTTAAAACGTAATTCTTAGGATTTTAGCTTAAGTTATGTCATTGTTAATTATTTTTGGTTTTTGGTACACAATATTTTCATCTAGGAAATTGAATATGTTATAATATACATTCTAAATAATTTAATTTATACATATAAAACCATGTAATCCTTCTATATAAATTAATCAAGTTTACAATTTCTTTTTTAAAATATTTTTTTCATAAATTGTTGAAATTAATTTACAATTGTTAGTATATTAGTTCTTCTAAGGT
The DNA here is from genome assembly GCA_007258455.2 of Sequoia sempervirens. Lineage (NCBI taxonomy): Eukaryota > Viridiplantae > Streptophyta > Pinopsida > Cupressales > Cupressaceae > Sequoia > Sequoia sempervirens. The sequence continues at coordinate 8,668,393 of VDFB02000015.1, read as the reverse complement.
GTAACTCATGTAAGTAGCTAATGCTTTAAATCATAATATGTAAGATATAGTTAGCTATTGTTTTAATTTATTGCTTTTCATGAGGTTAACAACATGTGTCTTAGGAGTTATATTATAATTAAAACATGTGTCTAAGGATTTATATCATGTTGATGTTCAAATTCACCATTTTCATTGATAGATAAATGATTATGGTTGGAGATTATGTATTGATGTCATTTACCATACATGTCATAGATGATTTGTAAGATATATGATGATTTGATATCATGATATTATATTTCAATCTTTAGTTTGTGTTTTTACCATATGTGATGTATTGTATGCTTCTATGCCATGCATTTACACCACTACATGTCTAGAGATGGTGTTCCTCTACATGTAGGTTGTTGGTGTATTTCCTATAGTGGGACGAAGGTGTGGTTTTTTGACAAGTTTCTTGTGAAGACTTGATGTATTTTATGACATAGTGTTATTTACACTAAAGGAGTGAGAGCCCTTGTGCATAAATTTCATGTTTGGAAGTAGGATCATGTTTATTTGGATATGCATGTATTATGTTTTCATGATTGGTTCATCATATCGATTTTTCTATTGCTATCTATATATGTATCAAGATTATGGATGATGTTCATTGGCACTGAGTTTTTTGGATATGATGATTATATAATTTATATGATGTTTTACCCCATTGGATGATTTTACATTACTTAAACTATTATATATATGGAATAGGTGCACTTAATGTGTGAATTGAGTGTGTAGTTATAGGGTTATTTCTCCACCTAAGTATGTAGGTCTAGTTTATTTCCCCAATAGTGGTTATATCAAAGATAACACTTTGCATTAGTGTGCTTGGTAACCTCTATCACACTTGGTTTGTGTGTGAGATGATCCCTATTTTCCTTTATTATTTTAGATCCAAATTAATTGTGATTCAAGAATTTTCTTGTTGTGAAAAAACTATAAATGTGTGATTGCAATTATGGTTATTTATTTATTCATTTACATGCAATTGTAATGGTTACTCTAATATTTTAGCACAAACCACTTTGAGACGATATACATATAGATTTCTTGTAATGAGTGAGAGAGGAATAATAGATGATATGATAGCTCAATTTATAGATTTCAGGTGATATTGATCAACGATTGAGATTAAATGTGAGATTGAAAAGATCAATGGTTAAGATTATTTGAGAAAAAATGACGAGTTAACTGACCTCCTAATTTGAGCTAATTGATCATATGAGTTAATTAAGAGATTTTTTTTTTAGATTGCAAGAATCGGTCGAGTATCCGTCCCCCTATAAACTGTAGTGCGCCTAGTATACTTTTTTCATGTGACAGGTGATGCTGGTGTGACATGCCCTCCAGTACCACAGGGATAGTGGGGAGACTAGATCTCGTGACCTCTTGCCTACAAAACGATGCTTTTAGCCAATCGAGCTAGGCCCACTGCCCAGTTAAGATAATTTTTTGAAGAGATAAGTGTGAAGTTTATTGTTAGTGAAACATAATGGATTAAATAGATGACTGAATTGATTGAGTGAACTTGAATTGATTTAGTGAAACATAATTATTAATTTCATGTGCAAAGGTGGAAACAAATAAAATAAATAATTTTATTTAATTTAGAAGAGGATAATGTTGAGAAGAATAATTCATTTTTATTAAATAATTATAAGTAATTCTTCAATTAATTTGATTTGAAATATTATTCTTGAAATAAATCAATTAAAAGATTGTAAAATGTTTAATCAATTTACAAGAGGGGAATAAGTTAATAAATTAATTAAATAATTGAAATTATTCAATTAATAGAGGAGAAGTGATGAAATGCCTGTAATTTAATTAAATAATTTAAAATTATTCAATTAAAGTAGAAATTAAGGGAAAATTTTAAATTTAAATAATTGAATAATTAAAAATCATGTAATTATCTAGGATGAAGGGGAAATAACATTAAAATAATGAAATTATTTAATTAAATGCAGAACACAGATTGATGAGATCTAATGATGAAAATGATGATGTTTTAGAAGAAATATGTTAGTCAGATTTAAATTTCTACAATACTCTAATATATATCATTTTTAACATATTACTTATAATGTATACTCTTTTAAACTTATTCAATAACAAGGTTATGTTGCAAATTTCTTTGTAAATCTATGAGTTTTTTTTTTTTTTTTTCATTTATGGTTATAGAGAAAAATGGTTGATTCATCTTTAATAGTACCTGAAATTATTAAGTTCCTTTAAAACTAATGTGTATTTATATTTCCCTTATCTTCATTAAACCCATATGTGCTCGCCATATTGAACGATTAATTTTATTTAAGGTGAAACTTAAGAATACTTTAGTAAAACAAAAAAGGGGTATAGACTACTATATTTAAATGAGGGTATGATTCCATGATAAAAAAAATAGTTGCTCAAGATCTATTTTATATTACACAATTCTATAGTTCTCCAAGTAAACAAAAGGTAGATTCTATTTATTTTAGGTCTTTACTCACTTTTTTTTTAGAACAAGTGTATCTTGATATTAGAAAAGAAAAATATCAAATAATTTATTTTTACTTTTATTAGTAAATACCCAAACTACAAATTTCATAGTAAAAAAACATCAAGAAGATTACATGAACTATAAGAACTTGGATTGACTAATAGTTAGTTGAAAATTAATACCTTTCTCACTATCTTTTTTTAGAATTGTTTTACATTCTTATCCTCAATACACATAATAACTCCATAACACTCAACTTTCTTCTATTACAAGCTCAAATAAACACCTTTTTTAGTATTCAAGATAATTCTTGCCATAAATTGCAAATATTACAACTAAATTCTTACAATAAGAAAAAATACAATAACAAGGCCTTAACTTAGCTTTGCGATAATGTATTTATGAAGCAATGACCTTCAAGAAGTCAATGGCTCTAATAACTCTCTCAAAACAATGCAAGATCAGAAATGAATATCATGAGCATAGAAACAAATAAACTTTCTCTCCATCCTACCATAAATGGTATTATCAAGCCTCTTAAGGCTCTAGCCATTCCCTCAAGCAAGAAGAAACCATAATAGACTCAATAATTTCAATACCCACAACATTATTTTCCCAAAATGCAAAGACACAAACCATCTAAAGACCTAGTTAGCCTTAAAAACTTTAACCACATTAACAATCATTCAAAATTACATCATAAATTAAAAATAATACAAATGAGACTATAGTCCCTCCAAATGGACTATAGTTAGGTTTAATGTTGCTCAACACATAGGGTACCCCTAGTTATCTCTAATTCCATTGGCCATGGGATAATTTACCTGCACACTTCGTTGACACATTAGTTTGTTCGAGATCAAAGTGTACCTATAAAATCAATCCTCATAGGTATATTTATGTGAAGAAAATATGATTGAGATGGTATAAGAGACATTGAAAAAGAGTATTTTAGATGTCATGTAGTCATAGTTCTTGTTCCTCTCCCATGGAGATGGTACATGAAAAGGATAACAACACTCCCCTAAGTAATATTTCCCTTATCAAATATTCAAGGAAATTGGAAGTGGGACATACAAACTGGAGTTATCTCTATCCACATTAATACATCCAATCTTCCATGTTTCTTGCTTGAATAAAATTATAAAATGAATGTTATCCTATATATCTCACTGCCAAATCTTAGTGAGGAGGAAAAAATCATTTCCAAGCCTAGTGCAATTGTCTTGAAGCTCAATTAGATTCTACAAATGAGGGTGATTATAGACTATTCAAGATCAAGTGGATAATGTTGGTTTTAAAGGGAGGGGAATGGTATGCCCTTATCTTATTGATTTCATTAGGATATGTGATAACAAAGTATAACTCACATTATCCTTAATTAATTCAGTTATGAGTCCCTAAGTATAATTATTCTAAGTTAGGTTGGCCTCATTAGGATTAGGGTACTAATATTTCCTAATAATGCATATATATAGGAGATAGTGAGTAGTTGCTAAGCATCATATATTGTAACTTCTAGTATTCCTGAATTATTTTAAAGGTTTCCTCCTCAATGTGGCTTATTATAATAAAGTATTTACACTATTTTTAATTGTATTCTTTTCTTGAGAAAATAATTCCATTACAAGGGGAGGCATCATCTAGGGAGTTTCCTCTTACAATGGCACGTTTATGATATTATTGGTTATTTTTCCTCTTTATTTATGTTAAAACTCTTATGATTTTATGGAATTGGAATATATTATGTCTTATTTTTGAAAATTATTATGGACATGTTTGTGTTTATGTTTCATGGTTTTTGGTTGAGATTTGGGTGATCCCACAATAGTGTGTCCCACTTTTTGGCCAAAGTAGGACATTTAAATTAGAATTTTTTACCAAATTTTTAGTTTCTGGCACCTATAACAACCAAACCATTAAGAATTTGAAGATGATGTGAACTAGTGATTTTTGAGGTTTTATATTTAGATTATATATATATATATTTAAAATTTTAAGAAATAATTTGTGATTTTTTCTATGTAAATTTTAATAACTTATTTTTATAGTTAACATTTAAAAAAAAAGTGATGCTACTTCATTAAATCATAACTCTAGTGTTGGCCTTGCCATTGCACCAAAAGGTCGACCTGTCAATGCCCGATATAAGCGTCAGTTAAGATCCATAGGAGGCGGTTAGAACATGTCACAAACCCAAGTGTCATGCGGGAAAAGGAAGACCAAGGGACACACCATCTTGAAAAATCTAGTTGAAGAAAGGATAAAATTATAAATTTTTAAATATATATTTTTAACACTAGTATCTACTATACAAATATTTCTTCATAATTTTCTATTGCATAATTTTTTTTATTACTTTTTGAAGTGAAATTAACTATAATTCAGACATAGGTTACTTGATAACACATAACATTTTTTGTACTTATCTGAATTAACTTTTTTTTATTAAAATAAGACCATCAATATCTAGTGCACATTCATTTTTCAAAATTTTTAAATCTATTTTACTATTTTTCCATGTGTGCAGAATATAGACCTTCACAATTGTTTTTGATTAATTAAGCAAGAAAAGGGCCCTGATCCCTAACAAAAGCAACACAACAGTCCAATGAATAGCAACTAGACAAAACAACAAAACTGAGGAAGCATAACAAAAGGAGAACCACTTCCCCAAGCCCAACTAACCAAAAATAATGTTAACCTATACCAACTACATCAAACCATATATATCTATCAAGTATCCAGTACTTCAAAATAACCAGTCCATATTATCAACCATCCACAAAAAAAGGTTATATAAGCATAACCTATAATGAGTACCCAACAAGCTACCAAAGTTCAAAAAAAAAAAAAAAGTTAACTTAATACAGTCCAGACATCTAAAGCCATTACCAATAGAATTCCATAAAAAAGAATGATAAAACCACATGACAGATAGCAACAAAAAGCAATGAAAACAAGAACCAAGGATTATGCATCTTCAATAAGGCTCCACGCCTTCATCAGGTCCTCAACTAAATCTTCAAAGCTATCTTTGACCTCCATCTTCCTTGACAAATCTGCATCTTCCTTATTATCCATTTTCCTTTGTTGTTTCTTAATTTTTCCCTATCCCAAGATGGTCACCATTACAAATTTTTTCATAACTGCATCCACAACCCTGCACATGTTCCACACAACACACTTAAGAGCCTAAAACCTGTTAGCATTATCATCATCCTGCTTCTCAAGGAATGCCAACCTTTCCTCCAACTTTAACACTCTAGTTAATTCTAGACCTGTTTGATAATCCTTCGAACACTCTGGTTCCATAGTAGTTGTTCCTTTATCCTCAAGCATATCAATATCCTCCTCAACATCCTGCACATCCTCCTGCTGATTGATATCCTCCTCTTGACTCAAGTCTTCCACCTCCTTTGACCCTGACTCCACTTCCTCAGGAGAGCCTGCCTCACCTAGGCTATCTAGCACACATTCTTCAGAGGAAGAATCCTTTTCCTCCCTAACAATATTCTTCCCCTTTTTGTCCAAAAGCTCTTCCAAATTCTTTTCCTCTGAACTTTTAGAATTTTTACTATTGTCTGACCCCTTAGATGCATCCAAATCAAGGTGAGTAGATCTTCGGCCCACTGGGGTAGTGGACCCACATTCTGGGCTATTTTCATTGTCATTTGGAATAGTTATAGTGTTAGGGTCAACACCTAGCTCACGAATCAAAAATTTCCTTTTCTTATTTGCAATAGTTCAGCCAGGGGTAGCCTTTAATTTTTTAGGGGTTATCTTAAGGAGTGCTCGCTAAGTAGGATCCACAAGATTAGGCGAGGCTTTAACAGGTTCTTTGGCTGGGGAGTGGGGTCAACTCTCAATTAGTTTAATTTTCATAGAGCTCTTAGGAGTGGGATTCTCAATCAAATTATGGAAAAAAATTCTTTGCGGGGTGGTAGAAAGGATGTATTTGCATATGGCACAAATCAAACCTTGGTGTAAAGGAGGGTTAGCTCTATTGGTAAGGCTTTGTTTCAAGGATGAGAGGAGGAAAAGGGTAAATTTATTTTTTCCTGGTGTCTGATATGATTCAATATTGGAAAATGATAACCATGGAAAGACTAAAAATGAACTTCTAATGTAAAGTACTTCATTGAAAAAAAGCAGGCATTATGGTAAGGGGGCGGCAGCAAAACCCTAGAGTAACCATTTTGGAATCATTGGGATTTTTCTTTAGCTTCAAAAAATTTATCAATATAAGTTTGGTAATTTCTAGTACTTACCTTTGCAATTTTCTTCCCTTCATACGTAAGACTCATCGCTTTGGCTATAAGCTTTGCATCAACTGTAAAACGGAGACCACCCAACTCAACTTCATCGTCTTTCCAAGAATTCATGAACTTATAACTGAGTTGTTCGTTGTAACCTTCCATGGCCGCCAAGTATGGAGTGAACTCTGCCCGTTCAAACAAGCCCCACAACTCCGCATTCTTTTTTAGAGAGTCGTATTGACTCGCTTCCATCCTCTTCCTAGGGCCTCCCATGGTATTATCTTTAGTTTAAATATCCTTAGGAAGGAGAAAATACTTAGCTCTTTGGCCTCCCTCGTTCACCATAGATGCTACTAGAAATTCATTTTTTTTGGTTTTGATAGAGACTTGGTGGCTTTTAATTTGTGAGACCAATAGCTCGAACCTTCTGGTGATGTGTTTAAAATAATCAATCTGCATACAAATCTTAGTCTCATATTTTTGAAGAATTCCATTAAAATAAATGACAACTCTGCCACCTTTAAGAAACATGATTACTCTTTTTTTAATGCCCACCTTCACATCAGCAATAACACATGTCAAAATGTCTTATATCACATCTAGATTGCCAAATTTTTAGAGATATGAGCAATAATCACCATAAGCACCATTAATTCTTTCTCATTATCGCTCAAGGTTTCCAAATGAGTCTATCTTTTCATTTTATTTCTTTTTAATTCTTTGAGATTTTGCATACACCTGCTTTTAATAGAGTACCTCCCCTCCTTTCCTTTCAACTTGCCCAATAGCCATAAGAGAAAGATGATGATAGTTATGACAGCTAGACAACACTGGCAACTCCTCATGTCAAATAAAATCATTATACCCGTGAAGAATTAATTTGATCTCCCAACCTATCCTTATAAATTATTTCCTTAATTTGATTTGATAAATGGGTGAAGTCCCAATATTTCCAAGCTAAATGTTGTAAGCCAAAATTTTCCATAGCATCGACAACCTTGTTTCCTTCCCTATAAATATGGCTTATCTTACAATTTTGAAAGGATTGTAACATATATTTTCAAACATCCAAGATATCTTTTATCTCCCAAGGAGCATCAAACTTTTTATTTAAGTAGTCAATTGCTAACTTGGAATCACCTTCCACCATCACTTTAGTATAACCGTTATCTTTTAGGTAGCATATTCCAGCCCATACAACATAAGCCTCGACCAAGTTATTTGTTGCTATTCCCAAACCCTTGTTGTACTCGACCACATAAATTCCTTGATGGTTCCTTACAATTCCACTTGCTCTCGCCAGACTAGGGTTCCCCTTAGAACACCCATCTAAGTTACATTTAATCCACCCTAGATCCGGGGGGATCCAAATAATGCTTTTTCTTATTAGTTTTTTAGTCTAGTTGACATTGCTAAGGTCATGAGATATTCCCCATAGTTGCTTGATTCTCATCTCTTGATATGATGGCCTTTTCTTTGATAGAGCATACTAACAACTCTCAAGATTTTCTTGAATCTTTCTCCTGATAGACATACATAACTCTTTACTATTCTTAGCTACATCTCTAAAAAATCTATTGTTCCTCTCTTTCCACAAACCCCAGGTGAGGAATGGGGGAACTTGTCTCCAGAGGTCGATAATAATATTGTGAGAATAGGGACATATACTACAACCATCAACAAACATCTTAACTAAAGGAGGAAAGACCCAATCAATCAACACGTTCTTTAAGAAAAAATACCAAACTTCTTGAGCATAAGGACATTGAAATAGTAGGTGCATAATGGTTTCTTCCTCATTATTACAAAGGTAACATTTATTCAACATATACCATCCCCTTTTCTTTAGATTGTCAATTTTAAATATCTTTCCATGCATTACTGTCCAACAAAAATAGTTGATCTTGGGGATTAAATTCTTGCTCCATGTGCACCATTTTCCAGTTAAAAGCCTCCTTTTGGAATAGTTGAGATTCCATCAACTCATTAATAGATTTAACTGAAAATCTCCCCGAAGTACTTTTTATCCAAATCCACTCATCATCCCTGTATACTAAGAAAATATTAGGATCACCAATTTTCCTTAGGAGAGAATCTAAAGAAACATCCCAATTTAGTTGTCTACCACCCCTAAGAACAACATTATTCAAATAGTTTTTAAAGTCCATCCACTTTGGTCTCTACCCTTCCTAGTTTATATAATTGGAAACCTTTTTTCCAATGTTTCTTTTCAACCTAATTCTATTTTTTTGGAGGTTGTTGTTGGAAAACAAGGGAGCATAGGAAGTCCAAGCATCATCCCAAAAGTCTATTTTATGACCATTTCCAATTCTCAATTTTGCTCCTCTTGTTAGAGTACCTCTAATCTTTAGCAAGTTATTCCAAAAAAATGAGCCATAAGGAAGATCCTTTTTTTTCTAAGGAAACAACTTGCATTGTTATTTCCCAAATAGTTAGCTTGTAAAATCTGTACCCAATCCTTTTTTCCTTCCAAAAGAAACCATACCATTTTTGCCACAAGAGCTTTATTGAACACTTTTATTCTTCTTATACCCAATCCACCATCCCCCTTAGAAGTGCAAACAGTATCCCATCTGATGAGCGCCATTATTTTTCTCTCTTCCATCCCCGACCATAGAAATATCCTTTGTATCATTTCAATTTTCTTAGCAATGTAGGCCAGAATGTTAAAGAGAGAGAGATAATAAACCGGAATATTCTGTAAGGAAGCTTTTAAAAGTTGAACCTTCCCAACAAAAAATAGCAATTTACCCTTCTAGCTAGCCAACTTCTTTTGATTTTTTTCCACAATATAATTCCAGTAATTACTATGAGGTCTTCTTGAGATTAATGGTAAGCCAAGGTAGGTATCTGGAAATTCAGCCTCCTGGAAACCTAGAATATTTATAACTTTCTCTTTTATAATTTGGTTGGTATTAAAGAAATAGATCTTGCTTTTCTAGTAATTGATATGTTGGCCTAAGAGTCAAGCATATCTATCAAGAACTTCTTTCCATTGTTTCACTTCCAAAATAGAAGCCTCCCCAAGAAGGATAGTGTTATCAACAAATTATTAGAGTGAGGCCAGGGGGGATGAAGCAACACAAAAACATTTCAACTTTTTATTAACAAGTTGTCTCTGAATATTTTTTCCCAAAGCGTTAACAACTATAATAAACACGTAAGGAGACAATGGATCACCTTGTCTCAGACCACAACCACAAGAGAAGAAGCCTTGCAACACCCCATTAACCAAGACTGAATACTTAGGGGTAGTGATAAAATATCTGATTAGGTTGAGAAATTTTCCTTTAAAACCAAAAATTTCAAAAACAACAAACAAGAAATTCCAAGAGACCCAATCATAGGCTTTAGAAATATAAAGTTTCAAAGCCATACCTTGTTTTTTGCTAAGGTCCATAGAATGTAACACCTCATGAGTGTAAATGGCCGCATCCAAAAATTTTCTTCCCTGAAAAAATCCCTTTCGGTTAACAACAATCAACTTATTCAGAACTAATTTCATTCTATTAACCATTATCTTAGAAAAAATATTATTAATGGTGTTACATAAACTGATAGGTCTATAGTCATTCATAGAAGTTATTAACTTCATTTTTCTTAGGGATCACCACAATGAAGGTGGTGTTCATCTAATTTAAAAGTCTTCCCGATCTTGAAAAATCCCTGACAACATTGAATAGGTTAGAGGAAACAATATCCCAATAAACTTGAAAGAAACTTGGAGGAAAGCCATCCAACCCCGACACTTTAAAAGAACCAAAGGAGAATACCATCTCCTCAACTCCTTCCAAAGAAACAAATTTAGACATTTCTTTCAAATCCTATTTTGAGATGACATTTGGAATCACCTGCAAAAATTCCTCCAGTTCAGAATTATCCATCATAGGAATTTCAAGGAAATTTGAGAAGAAGGAAGCAACTTCCTTTGCAATATCCTCTTCCCTCTCCAGTCTTGTCCTATTAGGGGAATCTAAAAATCTAATCATGTTTCTACATCTGTGTTTTAAGGTGGACTAATGAAAGAACTTTGTATTTCTATCCCCTTCCCTCAACCATTGAATTCTTGATTTCTGTTTCCAGGAAATTTCTTCCTTTTTGTTTATTTTGTACCATTGAGCTCTAAGGTCCCTTTCTTGGTTATAGATATCATCATCCATCATCCCCAATTCCATCAAATCTTGAATCTCTTTAATTTTTAGGCTTAAATATTTTTTGGTGGTAAAAATATTCCCAAGCGAATATTGCAACCTTTAACTTTCTCTTTGATCATTTTTAGCTTCTAAACTAAACAGTACATAGGAGTACCATCAGAGGGATCCTTCCACCATTCTTCTACCAAGGATTTGAATTCCAAATGAAGAGACCACATTATTTCATGTATCTAAATGGAAATGGTCCTTTTTTAATGTTATCCTCCCACCCCAGAAGGAGAGCATTGTGATCTGAGTCGGTTCTAGGGAGAGCCGTAAGGGTGAGATTCTACAAAATGTTCCAATTTGAGGAGACAAGAAAACGGTCCAGTTTAACTTGAATTAAATTTCCACCCTGTCTTCTATTAGTCCATGTAAAAAGAGATCCCTTTAAAGGAATATCTATAAGCCCCACAAAGTTTAAGAAACCCGATAAGTCCATCATGCTATCAAAGAAGTCATTAAGACCACCACACTTTTCTGAAGGATACAATAGGGAATTAAAATTCCCCCAAACATCCAAAACTCCTCCTTTCTATTGATAATAATACCTTCCAACAAATTCCAGAGAGCAATTCTATCTAATCTTGAGTTAGGACCATATTCCACTTGACCGAAGTAATCATATCTTTCATGGAAACTATAAGACGATTCTTATTGCAAAAATCTAGCTCTCTAGTAAGCCTAACAAGGTTCCAAAAATTCACAATCCCCTCGAGGCGCCATTAGCATCGCTTACTTCAAAATTGGCACTAGGCCAAAGCCATTTAATCACCTTTTCAAAAATTTCTCTTTTTATTTTTGTCTCCTGGATTAAGAGAACATCCGATTTAACCTTTGCCAAACAAGCCTTCAACAAATGTTGTTTGTAGGGGCCATTAATTCCTCTCACATTCCAAGACAACAAACACATCAACTCAAAAAGGAGAAGCAATATCATCATGATAAGTTACTAAAGAATGGGAGAGGATCTCCCCCTACTTCTTTCTGGATTTACTCCTAGCAAGGGAGTCAAGGGTTCTCTGCTTTCCAATAACCACATCCTTAGCTATATCTTTGTTCCTCAATTCTTTCAAGGGAGGTCTTCCCACTTTATTGTTTCCTCCCACATTCGGTTTCTTCTTCTTCCTTTATTTTGTATTTATCCATTCCTCATCCACAACACCCTTTTTTTTGGGGGAATTGTCATTCAACATACTTTTCTTAGCTTCTTGCTTATTTTACTTCTCTTATTTATTTTCTGACGTTTGATCCATCATCAATCCCAATCCTTCCCAAGAGAGCTTAGGGGAGGAAATCAACAACCTTTCCATCTAGCCTTCTTTCTCACCTTTCTCTAGGGATTTCTTCTATTGTTCCTAGAGTTTGACATCAACTCCCTCCTTTTCTTGTGGTATCTTTTGCAAATTCTCCACTTCTTCATTATCATTTTGTGGTTCGAAGTAATTTTACAGACAGGGTGAGGAGGTGAAACCTTCAACACCTTCCTCAGGAAGGACCATTTCCAAATTATCCGTGGGGGAACAATCAGTCAGAGATTGACCCTCAATCACGGTCAAATCTTGAGAAGGCACCAACAGCTTGTCAAAAACTAGCAAGGCCGAGTTAGGGTTTGGTGTGACAGGCTCCTTTAGCAGGTTCATTTGATCCACAATTTTCAAGGGAGATTCAAAATGTATTTTCTTAGGTTCAAGAGGGAGCTTTCTACAAGCATCCTATAAATGACCAAACTTATTACACCCTCGACAAAAAACCATGGCCTTTCATATTCCAACGATTCAACCCATTTTCCAAATTTTGATTTTAAAGTCACAGAGGTAGGAAGAATTGTATTGACAACTACATTCACACACATTCTAGCATAGACTAGTTGATATTTAAGAAGGGTTACTTTATCCACCGTAAGTAGGGTGCCAAACGAAACTGTAATACCTTTTAAAACATTTTGGATCCAAAATTCCAAAGGTAAACCAGGGAGCCTAACCCAAGTTGGGGCTACCTTACCCAAGTTAGCAGAGACATCAAACCCTAGTTTCCACTTACATAGGGATAAAATATTCTTAAAGCTTCTATCAAAAGCTCAGGTTCCTCTCGTGATGATCTTAATCATATCCTCAGGGATAACAAAAGTAAATAAAAATAAACCTTTAGTCATAGCATTGATAGAGACACTACCCTTGAGATTCCAAGTGTTAGTTTCCCACTTACGTACCTAGTCAATATTGGGATGGGAAACAAAGAATTTTCAAACTAGGGACAACTTCAGACCCTCAATTGCATCATTTAGGATTACATCTAGGGCATCCACTTCATCCCCCTCAACAGTACAAAAAGCAGACAAGGAATCCTTAGGTGCCTTTTTCAAAACTTTCCCACCCACAAGCTTATCCACATAGGATGCAGGGTCCTCGCTAGCCAGAAAAGTGTCCTTTCCCCCAGGATTTGAAACATCCTTTCCCTGAGATTGAAACAACCAAAAGACAAAGGAGAGGAAGCAACCTTCTTGGAAGGAGTAGATTGCATAGGTGAAGGAGCCCTAATGGGGCCCCAACCAAGTTGGATCATCAGGGAGTGTAGAATCACAAAAAATTGAAAAAAGGAAGCACACGTAGAGCTCACTTTTAAATTCTTATACCTTCACAATTGTTGAAAAACCTATCTTCAATAGAAAATAGAAAATAAATATAATAATAAAATTAAATATATTCAATATTATACTCATTGGAAAGCTTAATTTGAGTGTTATGATTCTACCAAATATCTTGTCTGGTTGGTACTATTTGAAGGTTCAACTTGAGGTTTGAAGGTGAAAATTTTGAGAAAAATATCAAAAATAAAAGGGAAGAAGCCATCTAAGAGCCTTCATTCGAAGGAACTTTGAATAAATGAACCTTCAAACAAAGGCCCTTAGATTTCCATTTGAAATAATACAATATTTAATATAAAGGACCTTTGAACAAAGGTCAAAATGATTAAAAATTAAATATAAGTGACCTTCAAACAAAGGTCTTTTAGGTTGACTTTAATTTTTTTTAGTAAGTATTATATATTAATATAAATAACAAAATTCCTACAAATATAAAAAACAAAATATATATCAATTTTGAGTTTTTGTAGGTGAAATTTATGAAGAAAAATTACATGTTTTTTTTTGCAAGTTTTAGCTTTTTGGAAGGAGAACATATTTGAAAAAGAAATCAGAAATATTTTGCAAAGGACGAAAGGGGAAATAAGATGACAAGGAAAAAAAAGAATATGTAGAAATATTCAACAAAAAGGATAAAGAATGATTTGAAGAAAGGACTCAAAGATTTGTCTCACAAAGATAAAGTGTGCATAATTTTTTAATTTGAATGTATAGTTTTTTATTTATTTTAGATTTAATTTCAATTAAAAAATTGATTCCTACATGTTTTATATTCATATAAATTTTAAATTGTAGATAGATTTCAAATAAATTCTCTGCATCAAATTCGCTAGTTCCTCTAGGATTAGATCTCTTTCCCCTACTTCTTCAACTCTAGGGTTTCAACATTTCTTTTAGATCTCTTTAGAATCAAAATCAAATTATCTACACGTCAAATTCACTAGTTCCTCTCCATGGTTTGTATATCTATCTAAATCATTTATCAAATCTAGATTGAACTATATTTTCACATGGTAGTACATTTGGATTTCAAGCACTAATATAATTTTGCATATGTGGCTAATTAACATACATAATTGAATGTTAGAATTTTCTTTATGAATCTCCATATTACCAAGGATAAGCCTTGTAGACCCTTAATCCTTTATATTGAATCTCCTAGATAATTGAACCTTGAGTTCCTTAATTACCATCTTATTGTTTTTAATGATTAACATATCATCAACATATAAATTATAATTAAAACATGAACACCAACTTGTTAGTATATAATGATCAATATAATTTGTAAAACCTAGTTTTAATGCACATGCATCAAACTATTGACACCATAGACATGTTGAGTACATCAAACCATATTTTCTTGTTCTCTAGCTTTTTCAAATTTCTAGATACATCCTAACATTATATTTTATGTTAAAAATGCATCCTTTGGTTATTAATCCTTGGATACGACTCTAATATCCCTATTTATGGCATTAATTGAGTAAATAATCAAAGCTTATGACCTTTTAGAATAACACTTCTTAAGAGGATTTTGGTTTTCAATCTAACAAGTTTTTAATCTACCTTTCAACTAGACTCTACTTCATTACAATGTGTAGGCCTTTCATGTCCCCTACCCAACAATTCTAGAATATTTATAAAACACTTGAAACTCCTTAGAGAAATACTATCCACCATTATTTTATCTTTACCATTTTTATTTTCTTATCACTCTAATGATTTACCAGTGCCTTAAACTCCTTAAACTTGTGAAAACCTCAAACTTCACTCTCACCCCTAATGGAAACCTTCACTTTCTTTGCTAGGTATATGGAGAAAATTATTACCAATAAAATCATATTCTCTATCATTCTCCTTGTAATCAAAGTACCATTCTCATTGTAGATCCATGTGATATGATGCACTGACATTAATCAACTAAGATTCATTGCTGTAATATTATTAAAAATATAAATTTCATTACTAAACTCATCATTTTCTACTAATTTATTAAAGGAATCATATTTCGGCTAGAATTTTAATTATTATTATGTGACCTCTCCTACCACAATTCAAACACTTCCTAGGTTTACTAGGAGACTTGTATGTCCTATCTCCAAATTTCTTCTTACCCACTCTATCCTTTGACCTAATCCTCACAACTATGACATTATTAGAGAATTCATCTATGAAATTTTTCTTCATTTTTCACTTGACAAGAAACCAACAATATCCACTATTTTTGGTAAGGAACAATTACCATTTATTGGCATAATTTCAAATTTCCCACGTGACTTAGATAAGGATCAAATAAATTAGTACTAACTTTACAATTTAGATATGGTTTAGTGCCCCCCAAAGTTTCTATCCACCTTAAGGGTACATGCAATTGAATAAGACTAATCATTTTATGAATATTATTTAACGCTAGATACATTCATGTTTTTGAAAATGAGTTTGTATATACAATCCATATCTTATATAAATAATATGTATGATTCTAACTCGTCTTCTCTCTTTTATACATGTAGGGTTTCAAATATAGAAAGTGGAGTACAAGTTGAGCCTAATTTAGATATTATATTAGAGGGGGGTTAACCACACATATTTGATGTTAGGGAGGAGGCCCAACCACACAAATTTGATGTTAGAGAGGAGGTTCAACCAAGCTTTGATCTTGGAGAGGGTTATGGATATCTTCCTTCTACATATATGTATTGTGTGAACCTAATTAAAGAGGTTAAGATAAAATTTTCTTATAGAAATATAAATAATTTACTTGATATTGATAAAAATAAATTAAAATTATATGTTGAACAATGTAGTGCAGTTAGTAAGAGTGTAATACCCCCATGTTGTTGATACTTTTGCTACTACTTGTTACTCTTATGTGTTAGCGTGATATTGGTTTGTGAAGATGATTAGTTCACCGTCTTGGTGTGTGGATGCATTGTTAGATTGATTGAGGGTTGTGCTACTTCAATTTATGACATTAAGATTACATTGGTGTGTGATGTTTAATTTGATTCAGTAATATGGTTTGATGCAGTGATTTCATAATTTAGTTAACGATGTGATCAATTAGTTAGAAATGTTATTTCATCATTGATATTATAATTGTTAGTATAGTTTTGGTGAGAGGACAGTGTAGCATCACTCGTTTATGAGTGCACTGCTACACTGTAATTCCTTCTCACAATGTAATGCTTTAATTATATATATATAGACATGCACATGACCTTGTTTGTATGCAGGGATTGTAGGTACAAAGTCTCGATTCCACCTACTTCGGCAAGACAGGGCGAGCATCAAAATAAACTCAACGGGATTGATGTTGAAAAAAGGAGTGGTTAGGAAAGAATTCCCGTCCCAAGTTTGTCTATTGTGAGTCTTTGGTTGTCTTTGTTCTAATTGTCCTTTGGGGTTTGCGCAACAGGGTGTTACAACTTGGTTTCAGAGCCAGGTTTGCAAACACTGGGTACTCTAGGTAGTTGAGTCCATTAGGCAACCTAGCGTAACTCTTGATTTGACATAACTCAATTATTGTGCAGGATCATGCCTAGGGGTAGAGGTCGTGGCCGAAGAAGAGGCCAAGGTGGTGGCCATGGGGCCAATTTCCAGAGTCCATCACTTCCGAGCTCACATGGGTCTGAGCGTGAGGAACTTCAAAGTTCCCAAAGCAATCCAATAGGAGGTGGTGGTCAGAACCTAGAACAACCTAGTCTAGGTGGTTAGTTGCAACATCTGTTAGAGGAGATATTGGGTCGTCTAGGCCCTAGGCAGGAAGGGGAACAGAGATTGGATAGAGAAAGGGAGAGATCCCCTAGACGTGGGGAAAACACAGCTGAGCAGGAGACAGTAGTGGCAGGTCATATGAGGGACCTATTGAGAGCACGAACCCCTACTTTTGATGGATTTGGTGGGGGTCTAGAGGCAGAGACTTGGTTGATCGATTTGGATAGATGCTTTGCGATGCATCCCTACGGCAGTAACATGAGGGCTAGGTGCGCTATCATGCACCTCAGAGGTTTTGCTTCCACTTGGTGGAGGTTGGAGGAGCAGAAATTGCACATTGACATCAGTATGGTTACTTGGGAGTTATTTATGGAGAGGTTCAGGGCCCGATTTCTTTCCGATCACTGGAGGCAGCGTAGAGCTAACGAGTTCCACGAATTAAGACAGATGACTATGACCGTAGAACAATATGAGCGTCATTTTTATGAGCTCAAGCAGTATGCATGTATCAAAAATGATGAGGCCATGTTACTGCAACATTTTTTTAGGGGCTTAAATGCCCGTATCAGTGGTGGTTTTCGTGTCTTTGAGCCAAAGACGATGGAGGTGGCAGTTGAGAAAGCCCGCCTTGTGGAAGAAAATCTGGCTATGGCTTTAGGAGGACACACGGGAGTACAAATTGGTAGTGCTCCAGTTTCGGGTTTTGGTTCTCGAGGTGGACAACCTCAGGCTGCAGGGACTTCTAGGAACTTTCGGGCACCCTCTAAGGGTGGTCCGTAACAACAGCAACAACGTAATCCACATAAGAATAAGAATACTCAGCCTCAGCAAGGTGTTAGTTCTCAGTCTGCAGCTAGTGGAGGTAGTTTTCCTCAGTCTAGTGTACCTCTAGGTGATAGAGGAT
>VDFB02000015.1:8511409-8650037 GCA_007258455.2 Sequoia sempervirens | reverse complement strand
TAATCCAAGCCTAATGGGTGGGGATCATTAAAAATTTGAATTCAAGGCATTAAAAATGTGTACACATTACAACATGTGTTGTGTTTTATAATGCAAATATGTTTTACTGAAACTATTAAGGTTGGTCACTAATTTGTCCCTTGTCTCTATCAGTATCTATCATTGGATAAAGTATATTCTTGGTAAACTTTTCTTTGTAAAAAGTAGGGTTTTTAATTTTTTTTTATATGGGGTTTGCAGTCCCCTATACCCTTGCCAAAATTGGATATTTATGTATAATTTTTTCAGCCTAATGGTCAAATAACTTTGGCACTAAGCACCTAGTAGTTGTGCCTAAGCACTAGGAACTAAAAGAAATGCTAAGTTTTGTACTCAATTCCCACCACATAGCTTCACTTGTGATCAATTTGTCACTACCCTTTGCCCAAACTTTGCCATTGAGACTGCACCACTTGTAATAACTCCACTAGCTTAGTTCATTTGTGTGTTGCCCATCTAGGCCAACCTAATAATTGCCAAGTCTAGTTTTTACCCCTAAGGAGCTATTTTTTGATAGGGCATAAATTTCACCCATAGAGGTGTTTTTTGTGTTCAAACATGTGTTGGAAATTGGTTCTATATACTTCACTGCAGTATAGGTAATTTTTAAGATTTTCTATGATGTCTAATTTTTCATCTTGAAGGTACGTTTGTATTAATTTTTTGTGACATCATGCACAACTTTTGCATACAAGTGGAATTTTGGATTTTTTTGAAGTTGCATAAAAAATCATAAGGAATCTCATTGTAACCTCTATTTTCCTTTTTGGAAAGTATTTTTTCTAAAATTTTAAAAATCATAGTGTGTTATAAATAGTTGATTTAAGCTTGTGAAAATTTCAAATTGTAAAAATTAATCATTGTAATTTTCTAGGAAGTTGCAATTATATACAATACATTTTGGGGGTGTAAGGCATGAATTAAGTTCCCTTTTTCCTTTTCTCTTTATGTTCTTTTTCTAGTCATGATTCCTCATTCTATACAACTACCACACAAAAGAATTAAAAGTGAGACAACTACTACAATCTAAAGTACTTTTGAAAATGTTAAATAAAAATCTATTGGAAATATGTGCCTCAAACAATACAGGCTGAAACCTCCATTGGAGCCAAGTTAGTATGACATCTATTATGTCTGGCCGACTAGCAATTTGAAACATCATGGTTTGTACAGGTCCTTGTGACCTTGTTTCTGTCTTGCCGAATGCTTTCACTGTGACAAGGAGTGTTCGGTATGACCTCTTAGCACTCGGGAGACCTCTGGCCGACAGGCCATTCAATCGTGCATCGGGGAGACTCATGGCGACCACGGGCTTCGGGATAGCTTATAGCGGTTCGGTGAGAAGTCCCAACGAAGTGTTAGAGTATCGCTGACAGTATGTTACATGTTGTGGTCTTCGGCGTAGCTTATAGTCTATCGGTAAGAAGTCTTACTGATGTGCAAAGGTCTCACCGACGAAGGTTCAAATGTTGTTCATCGGTGTAACACAAAGGCTTTCAGAGAAACGTCTTAGCGACTGAAGGATGTCTTGCCGATAGCCAATGGCTATCGGGGTAACCCAAATGGTTCGGGAAGAAGTCCTAGTGAAGAATGTAAGTCTCGCCGATGATAAGGGATCTTCGATATAACTCTTGGTGATGGATGAACACTTTGGGGTAAGTCCTAGAGCTCAGTGTGATGTCCTAGCGAAAGTAACATGTCTTGCAGACAGTACTTTATGTTGAAGCCTTCGGGGTAAGTCTTGGAGTTCGGTATGTTCTCTCGGTGAAAGATGTAAGTCTTTCCGACTATTCTTTGGAGCTCGATATGACTTGTGACTTCGGTAAAACCTTTGGTGACTCGCTATGATCTCTTGGCGAAAGCAATAGGTCTAGGCAATTGCTTGGTGTTTCGGCGTAACAATGAAAGCTTGATAGAACATCTTGGCGACTACGGTAACTCTTGGCGATATCAATATGAAGGTTATGTGGCATCAGCGAGACACTGTTAGTGTCTCATTGAGATGCCAACATAGTGCAAATTTTGTTGACCGATTGACCGTCCTATGTGGAGTCTCGTGGACCAATAGGAGGAGCCGAATTGGAACCGTTGGGAGACAATTCGTTGTGACGGTTCTATGAGGAAGCTCGACGAACATGGAACAATAGGGATATACTCTGTGATTGCTGATTGTGATAGGTTGGTTGGTTCAAAGGTTGCATCAACGGATTGCTGTGTAGTTGTATGATCAGTAGATGTATTTTGTTCTGTAATGACCGTAACTTGAAGGTTCCTGTACAAGATTGTTCATGGTGAATGCTGCTGTAAACAGACACCAGAAAGATAAGTCTGTCATTTGTATGTAATCTCCATTACTGTAATGCAAAGTGATTTCTCTTGGTGTGGTGGGTTTTTCTCCCGTAAGGGTTTTCCCACATATATCTGGTGTTCATGTGTGATTGTCAAATACTCTGTTTCTGTTATCTGTTTCATAGTGCATCTTAGTTGAACTGTAATTGAAAAATTTAAAAGTATATCTACATTCTTTCCTGAGGTATTGACGTTAGGAGAATTGTTTCCGCATCTGATTTTCCTTACAAAATCCACCTATAGTCACTTAGAGTTTGAACAATTTGCTTATAGGAACAAACTAGATGAAGCCATGGGGTTCATAGGATTGCATGCATATAATAATTTATTGTCTCATATTATAAAGTGCACGAAACCTAAGAAAGCATGCAACAAACTTGATGGATTGTATGGTATAGTTAATGAGTTTTGAATCTTGTAGCTATAAATAGATTTGACATCACTCCAAATAATTTACCTATCATTCAATATTTTATTGGAACTAGAAATGGATTTAACATCACTCTCTCCAAAAGAATTAAACCTATCACTCAATATTTTTTTTAAAAATCTAAATTTATTTTGTCACCATTGAAAGGATTTGGACATGATAGAATTGATAGGAATGTGTCTTCTTGATTTTATAAAAAATGAAGTTTCCATTTCAAGTGTTTTCCTCTACTTTTTATTCTAGTATGAATGCTTGGGGAAACAAATTAAGATGCATAGTTTTTAGTTATTTTGTGATTATATTTATAGGGAGTAGGTTCAGTTAATTCAAATGAATACACTTATTGATTCTAAGAATGAGGTTTTGATGAATCAACTTTTCAAGGGTAGAGGTAGGAATAAGAAGAAGCCTAAATAGAATCACCTTCCACTTCTTCCAAGTCTAGTGTGTCTACCTCCAAGACAAGGAAGAAGATAGGTGGCACTTGCACTTTTTATGGCATGATTGGTAATGATGAGGCTCATTTATTTAGGAGGTTAGAGGCATTGGAGGAGTTAGAGGCATTAGAGGAGGCTATACATTGACATAAATTTTCTATCTCTAAGTTCTCTTCCACATGCAAAGGGTAAGATATTTCTACACGAGGTTTGCATTCATCAACAAATAATTGGATACTTGATTCAAGTTCTTCACATAACATGACTGATTCACATGATCTACTTGAGTCTCTTTCTTATAGTAGTACTTCTTAGATTTCAGTGGGTAACTCTATGTAGATTTCATATTTGGAGAGACACCCTTTAGTAGCAAGATGGTTACATTGAGGATGATCTTGTTTCTAATATTTCTACTAACATTCTCTCCACATCCACAATTTTTCTTTCTAGGGATGAGAAGATAGTTGAGTTTACTCCCCATGGTGTGGTTATTAAAAAACTACATGATCATACAAATTTTGTTGCTTTAAGGATATTTGTTCATGAGGATTGTTTGTACATGTTTGATGGATTTTAATCTTCATTAGTTTAATCTCTTACAACACATTCTAATTGATTGAGAAATATTTAGCATGAATCATTTGATCATTTTAACTACATGTATTTTCAATAGTCGAGCATATAGTATTTGGTGGTTGGAATTCCTAGTATTTTATGCACATAAAGAGTTTTTCAAGGTTGTGTTCTTAGATAACATCATCAAGATGCATTTCACAAGAGTAAGGGAACTCATGCTAATGTATCCTTGGAGTTCGTACATAGTGATATTATATCATTTTTACTTGATTTTTAGGGGCCAATTATGTGTTCACCTTTATTGATGAGTTCTCATGATGCACATGGGTGTACTTTTGTAAGTACAAGAGTGAGGTTATCACAATACCTTCAAATTATTTGTGGATAATTAGTTAAGTTTTTATTTTTGATGGATATAAACAGATAATGGGGGGTATGTGCATAAGAAATTTCAAGATTTATATACTAAGCATAGTATTTAGAATCAACTCAAAATTCCTTACACTCCTTAATATAGAATAGTGTGGATGAGAGGAGGAACAAGACCTTATGAGAGATGACCAATTATTTGATTTATTCTCAATCCACGTCTTCACCTTTTGGGATAAAACAATCAGTTATGCCAACTAAATTCAAAACTATGTATCTCATAAGGTAGTGTAGAACATGACTCCCAAGAAAAATTGGTCCCATGTCAACCCTAATGTTTCATTATTTAAAGTATTTAGTAATGAGTCTTTGGAATTCATTATAGATGGTTAATGGCATAAGGAAATGGAGAAGAAGATTCAACCTTTAATTTAAATTGTTGGTCATTGAGAGGATGTGGATGCCTATAGGTTGTTTGATCTTATTACATCTAGGATGTCTACATTTGGTGAGATGCATAGTTTGATGAGTCCTTCACACAAATGTATACTCCATCTCTTTCTTATTCATCACTACCTAATCCATATTCTTCACCACTTGAATATGTTTTGATTCTTGAGGTTGATTTGAATGATGGTCTTGATCCACCAGCTCATGATGCACAATATTTGCCTCATTGGGCTTACACCACTCTTGATGAGGTTGGACCTATTTTTCGTGATCCAATATATCCTTTCCACACTCATTCATATAATTTAGGCATTAGTATTTTTATTCATGTAAATTTAGTTGATCTTAATTATTCTTCAGATGCTATAGGTATTCTTGAGCATGGGATCGTGCTATGGTTAAGGAGTATTCCTCTTTGATGGGAATCATACATGGGATTTTGTTCCTCTTTCCAAGGGAAGAAATTTGGTTCAATTCAAGTGGGTTTATCAAACCAAATGTGTAGTAGATTATTTTATTGAGAAGTATAAGACATGTCTTCTCACTAAGTGGTTTTCTTTTATGGTATTTAATATTCTAAGATAATTTCTCCTATCATTAAGATGGATTCTATTTATCTTATACTTTCACTAGCTACATCATAAGGATGGTCGAATTTTTAGATGGATGTGAAGAGTTCCTTCTTGTAAAATGATATTCATTAGGAACTTTCTAGATGAAGAAACCTCCTAGTTTTATGTAGGACTATTCCATTATTTGTCTAAAAAAGCCCCTCAAGCTTGGTGCGAGAAGATGAATATCTTCTTTCTTGCCTGCAACTTCACATGCTACCATTTTAATCCTAAAATTTACACTCAAAGATATGGATATGATCTTTTGATTCATATATGGATTATTTTATTTTTATAGGGAGTTCCAATTCCATGATCTAGAGTGTCCAATGAGCATTGATGGAGAATTTTTGTATGACTCAATCAAGTGATCTACATTTGTTTCTTGTTATTTAGGCTTACTAGTATTTTGAAGGGATAATAATTTTTTAGTAGAAGTATGCTATTGATTTTATTTGAATATTTGACATGGATAATTGTAATATTTCCCTCACACCTTTTTAGATAGATTTTTAACTTTCTACAAGTTGCACTACTCCCACAATTGATGCTACTCTATATTAAAAATTGGTCTAAAATATTTTTTACTTAACACATAGTCATATTGATATTTACTTTGTAGTTGGACTCATCTCCCATTTCTGTTATGAGCATCATGAGATTCATTAGAAGTATGGAAAAATTATCTTAAAGTATATACATGGTCATCTCATTTTAGCATTAAATACACATTATAATATTCTCATATGATGGGTTTCATTGAATCAAATTGGGTTGGTGATGTTAATTATTGGAAGTATAATTTTAGTTTTATCTCTTACATTGGTTTTGGTTTCATTATAGGGTCTTGAAAAAAGTAGATAACTATCACATTATCATTGATAGATGCTGATTATTAATGTGTAGTTTGTAAAACCCCATCCCGCAACCTAGAGGACGATGCAACACTACAAAAGCACAACTAATTTTTTTCCTTAAAAAGAGTAACAATGACAAGTAAAGTAAACTACTCTAACACATACATCCTCTAGGCCATGCAACGCGTCTACATGTGAATTTCACAATTTACAAAATTAATCTAACCATAACATATGAAATTAACTCATGAGAAACAACATCCATCCAAACATTAACCCATTGCATAATAAATCTAACACATAGAAATGTAATGAGCATATTTCCATAGATACAACATCATATAAACAATATATACCATTTAATCACACAATGAATAGATCATACATAATGTTACAATTACAATATAAGGATTCTCTTCGATTACAAATGAGGAATACAATACATAGTGTCCCACAGTTACAATGAATATAAGAGAAGTACAAATCCATAGAAACAAATGAGCTCCTCGAACTAGAAGACCCCGCCATCACAAACATGAAGATAAATCCCAACAGTGTAAGGTGCACACCACCCAACCATGTGGTACTCGTAGGACCAACCCTTGTGCTAGGAGATAGTAACAGGTAACCAAGACAAACCTACTACCTCTAGACACAGGCAATGTACAAAACCACACTGTATCAGTAAATACAAAACATAGGGTTACATTGCTTCCAGAATAACTGAATCAAGAACAACCACTGTACAATACAAATTGACTGTTGTCATAGGAGGAGTGTCATCACAAAGGTTGCATTGGTTATCCTAAGGAGATCTTCCTAGGTCTCGCCCCCCATCTTGGGTTATCCTAGTAACCTCTCACGAACTCCGACCCCACATGCACACCAGTGCAAAATCGATTATCTTTCGAGAAGACAAGATAACGATCTTTCCATTCCAGGCCTTCCCGACTCATCTCAAGTCTCACACAAGCCCTTGAGCTAATGAGTGAGGCTAAATGATCCAGTTAAATGTATTAACTACCCTTTCCCCTAATATAGGTTATTTAATTTCCACTAATTAACCTGACTCTCACACGAGTTGTCCTAGGACCACTTTGTGTCCCAACCCCTGTTGAAAGCCACTCCCCTGTCGACAACACAATAACTCATTCTACAACCCAAGGGTAGATAGTGCACAAACTGATAATAACATAACACAAGAGATAACACATCCCTACAAATGTCCAATACTAAATCCAACTACGCGCACTACCCAAGGAAATCTCAAGAGCAAATAACAGAAATGACAACCTTTTCACAATTACAATATGGAAGACTTATATTTTCTTTACAAAAAATATCCCCCACATAACCCAATTACATAAATACTTGAAATTAAAATATACAATCTCATGTAATTAAAAGCACTACCATTCAGATTTCCTAAATCCAATAGATCAATATCTCATATCTAAAATACCTCATTTAAGCATAATTCCAATTAATAAATCAACAACCAAATAAAACTAAATGTTTAACTTTCAGTTTCACAATTAAAATAATCAATCATTTAAATTTAACTAATCGTGCTTGCATGCACTTATAACAATAACAACAATTAAATAATTATATTTAATATGTATATATATATAATTAAATATAATTATATATACATATAAAAATATATCTTATTCAATTATAAAAAAAACAATTGTACTTTTTTCCAATAAACATTTAAAATATCTACTCATGCATTTTAAATTAACCATATATAAACATATTTAATATATATATATATATTATACATATAATATATATACATTAAATATATTATATATAAAAAGAATGGCACATATATATACATATATATATATATAAAATATATTTATATATATAAAATACATATTATAAATATATATAATATATATTATATATAATATATATATATATTATATATTAAAAAAAACATTTAAAAGAAACATAATTGAAGGTGGACGAAATTAAATGCAGTCTGTGTGAATACAACTGTGGCCTGTTGGTAAAGGCTTTCCCCATACGGGGAGGTGTGGGCTGGTGTGGGTGGTGCCGACTGCCTCACAGTGCCGACTCTCCCCCAAAGGGGAGTCGGGGCTGGGGGTAGCCAGCGCTTCCCCCTCCCAAACACATTTCCCTAACATAAATAAATTCACCCTGCCAGCATAAATTTTCCATACAAACTTCTTCCGTAACAAGTTTTAAAATATAAATTTTATAGAAACTTTCACAACCCTGTGCTATATATAAAATTCACAAATATATATATATATATATATATATATATATATATATATATATATATATATATAAACAAAAATCTTAAAAGAAGATTGTTCCAGATGAGTAATTTTTAAACAAGAATTTTCTACAGAAGAATATTTTCAATTTTCACAGAAGAAGTTTTCTATAGGGGAATATTTCCAATTTTCACAAAAAAGAGTTTTCTATAGTTTCGATTTAATTTCACAGAGGTTCTAAGATTTATCTATAATTTCCTTTTGTATAAATCTATTTCAAATAATCAATTTACACAGAGGATCTAAATTGTTTTCTACAGAGGCTCAACATTCACGACAATTTCTTTCAAAAACAAAAGCTCTCAAATAAAAGAATTCCTCTTCTAATCTTTTCCAATTTGCAATACAATAAAAATTAAATATCTCTTTCAAATTAAAATTCACAAAGCAATAAAGAACCTGTTCCAGAAGATCGAACGATTTAGAGATTGATGTCGAGCTTCCCTTTAATCTTCAATTGCCAAAGCTTGCCAAAGCTTCCTCCAGAAGAATTGCCACTTCCCAAAGAACAAAAATAATCCAAAACCAAGAATACAACAAACTAGATTCCTAAAATTATCAGAGAGCTTATAAGATTAACAATTTCCTCAAACCTCAAAACAATTCTCCATTTCCAAAAAACCTCTCTTTCTTTCCCGTGAAAAAAATTTCCTCTTTTTCCACAATTTCAACCTATCTCTCCGAAAATCAATTTTAAGACAATTAGAAAACAAAACCTTCTAACTTCCAGTTAACACAACAAATATCTTTTTCTTTAACAACCAAGATATTTCTAAGATCTTTTCCCAATATATGCATTTAAAATTAAAAACAATTTATTTAATTCAAATCACATTTAAATCACTTATTTATTTAAATCCACATTTAATCTAATAATTAAAATTAATTTATAATAACTTAAATTAAATTAATTAATTTATTTATTATAAAGTATTCACATTCATAATACAAATTAATTAAATACTTAATCACAACATATAATTTAATCCTCACAATTAAACTTTGCACGATAAATAAAATACCAAGACCAACATGGATAAAGAACACGACCAATACTCATGCTGATGGCACACTGTACTAGGGTAAAGGTTTGACAAGGTTAACCAGTTACTATCTCCCAATCAACATTACTGTTGAGTAGTGAACACGCTCAAACCTGTGAAACCAGGTGAAACTGTTGTCCTGTACCTGCAAACCTACAAACAAAGCAAATGTCGTACATGTATCTAGATAATAATTCATACACACCGTGAAGAGAGAATCGCGGAAATCACAGGACACTCGCAAGTGAGTGATGCAATACCGTTCTCTTCACTAATACAATGTCACATCAACTGACAAGATAAAATATCAATTAAACTACAATGAGCATATATAGCAATTTCATCTCAACTAAGCATCTATGCAAACATAAAGCATATCAAACATAATCACCATGCATATAATGTATCATCACATCAATATAGTCTATCATCGCTCCACTGTCAGCGATAGAATAACAATAACATAAAATAAGGTTTACAAAGTATCTAAGTTGTCAAAAAAAACATAACAAATCAGAGGGGTGTCACATAGTTTTAGCAAGCTAGGAAATTATTCGGCTTGAGATTTTCATGATTGAGTTTGGATTTCCTCTTGATCATCCTACTACTCTTTGGTGTGACAATAAGAGTGCCATTTAAAATTCACACAAACCCAATGAAGCATTAATAGACTAAGCATATTGAGATCCACATGTACTTCATCAAGCATCTCATCAAAGATGAAGTTCTCAACTTGGAGTACTTACCTATTGTGGATTCGGTTGTAGACATCTTCAATAAGCCTTTGACATCACCTAATTATATTTAATTATGATTGATACTTGGGATAAAGGAAGTTTCCTTAAGGGGTAATCTCGAGTCCTCCTTGCCTCCTTGCAACTTTCACATTTTCTATCTTTTAGCTCAATGAGTTTTTTCCTAGATGGGTTTTATCCCTTTTTCTATTTGCAAGAGATTGTTTATACATGGTTATCTTATTAGGTCTTGTTTTTGAGATCCATCTTTATATCTTTGGAATTTTTTTCCTCCCTAAGTTGCACTTAAGGATGTGTGTTTTTGTGAGTAGGGTTATTCCCTAATCCATTACTTTATAGGAGCTATTCACACCTAGGTTGTTAAATTTACTTAGGGAACTTTTAGGGAACACTTAACATAGTTATCTTTTTCTATCTCATGCCATATGATTATGACCCTTTTCATAATCCTATGTTGTCCTATCTCTCAGCTTTCCTTTATAAGCAAGGCTTCATTTATACATTACACATCTTGGATCTTGCATCTTCTTATATGCTCGTATAATTTTTTTTGGAAATGTATAATTATTTATTGAAACTCTCTTGTGTGTGGAAGGTTATTTAGTGTTGCATAAGATTAATACTCCTACGAGTCCTCATGGCGACTTCAATAACCATTAGCCTTCCTCTAGACATTGTTCCTATTTTTTACCTTCCACTATATTTTGATTGAGTTCAAAACAAATAATTAGTATATCTCCAAGGGTTTGACCACTTTCTACCTTTTTAGCTTATGCATCATGCCTAGTGGATCTCTAACCATCAAGCATCTCAAGATTATTCTTCTCTTTTTCATGCATTAAAATCCATTTATTCTATTGTTAGGAGGAATGATGAAGTTTCACAAGGGGGAATATTATGTATTTCGTACCTTAGGATATATTATCCTATTATCATTTTATTTACTTTTATGTCATCCTAGCTTAAAAGTTGAAAATTTAAATTTAAAACGTAATTCTTAGGATTTTAGCTTAAGTTATGTCATTGTTAATTATTTTTGGTTTTTGGTACACAATATTTTCATCTAGGAAATTGAATATGTTATAATATACATTCTAAATAATTTAATTTATACATATAAAACCATGTAATCCTTCTATATAAATTAATCAAGTTTACAATTTCTTTTTTAAAATATTTTTTTCATAAATTGTTGAAATTAATTTACAATTGTTAGTATATTAGTTCTTCTAAGGTGTAACTCATGTAAGTAGCTAATGCTTTAAATCATAATATGTAAGATATAGTTAGCTATTGTTTTAATTTATTGCTTTTCATGAGGTTAACAACATGTGTCTTAGGAGTTATATTATAATTAAAACATGTGTCTAAGGATTTATATCATGTTGATGTTCAAATTCACCATTTTCATTGATAGATAAATGATTATGGTTGGAGATTATGTATTGATGTCATTTACCATACATGTCATAGATGATTTGTAAGATATATGATGATTTGATATCATGATATTATATTTCAATCTTTAGTTTGTGTTTTTACCATATGTGATGTATTGTATGCTTCTATGCCATGCATTTACACCACTACATGTCTAGAGATGGTGTTCCTCTACATGTAGGTTGTTGGTGTATTTCCTATAGTGGGACGAAGGTGTGGTTTTTTGACAAGTTTCTTGTGAAGACTTGATGTATTTTATGACATAGTGTTATTTACACTAAAGGAGTGAGAGCCCTTGTGCATAAATTTCATGTTTGGAAGTAGGATCATGTTTATTTGGATATGCATGTATTATGTTTTCATGATTGGTTCATCATATCGATTTTTCTATTGCTATCTATATATGTATCAAGATTATGGATGATGTTCATTGGCACTGAGTTTTTTGGATATGATGATTATATAATTTATATGATGTTTTACCCCATTGGATGATTTTACATTACTTAAACTATTATATATATGGAATAGGTGCACTTAATGTGTGAATTGAGTGTGTAGGTATAGGGTTATTTCTCCACCTAAGTATGTAGGTCTAGTTTATTTCCCCAATAGTGGTTATATCAAAGATAACACTTTGCATTAGTGTGCTTGGTAACCTCTATCACACTTGGTTTGTGTGTGAGATGATCCCTATTTTCCTTTATTATTTTAGATCCAAATTAATTGTGATTCAAGAATTTTCTTGTTGTGAAAAAACTATAAATGTGTGATTGCAATTATGGTTATTTATTTATCCATTTACATGCAATTGTAATGGTTACTCTAATATTTTAGCACAAACCACTTTGAGACGATATACATATAGATTTCTTGTAATGAGTGAGAGAGGAATAATAGATGATATGATAGCTCAATTTATAGATTTCAGGTGATATTGATCAACGATTGAGATTAAATGTGAGATTGAAAAGATCAATGGTTAAGATTATTTGAGAAAAAATGACGAGTTAACTGACCTCCTAATTTGAGCTAATTGATCATATGAGTTAATTAAGAGATTTTTTTTTTAGATTGCAAGAATCGGTCGAGTATCCGTCCCCCTATAAACTGTAGTGCGCCTAGTATACTTTTTTCATGTGACAGGTGATGCTGGTGTGACATGCCCTCCAGTACCACAGGGATAGTGGGGAGACTAGATCTCGTGACCTCTTGCCTACAAAACGATGCTTTTAGCCAATCGAGCTAGGCCCACTGCCCAGTTAAGATAATTTTTTGAAGAGATAAGTGTGAAGTTTATTGTTAGTGAAACATAATGGATTAAATAGATGACTGAATTGATTGAGTGAACTTGAATTGATTTAGTGAAACATAATTATTAATTTCATGTGCAAAGGTGGAAACAAATAAAATAAATAATTTTATTTAATTTAGAAGAGGATAATGTTGAGAAGAATAATTCATTTTTATTAAATAATTATAAGTAATTCTTCAATTAATTTGATTTGAAATATTATTCTTGAAATAAATCAATTAAAAGATTGTAAAATGTTTAATCAATTTACAAGAGGGGAATAAGTTAATAAATTAATTAAATAATTGAAATTATTCAATTAATAGAGGAGAAGTGATGAAATGCCTGTAATTTAATTAAATAATTTAAAATTATTCAATTAAAGTAGAAATTAAGGGAAAATTTTAAATTTAAATAATTGAATAATTAAAAATCATGTAATTATCTAGGATGAAGGGGAAATAACATTAAAATAATGAAATTATTTAATTAAATGCAGAACACAGATTGATGAGATCTAATGATGAAAATGATGATGTTTTAGAAGAAATATGTTAGTCAGATTTAAATTTCTACAATACTCTAATATATATCATTTTTAACATATTACTTATAATGTATACTCTTTTAAACTTATTCAATAACAAGGTTATGTTGCAAATTTCTTTGTAAATCTATGAGTTTTTTTTTTTTTTTTTCATTTATGGTTATAGAGAAAAATGGTTGATTCATCTTTAATAGTACCTGAAATTATTAAGTTCCTTTAAAACTAATGTGTATTTATATTTCCCTTATCTTCATTAAACCCATATGTGCTCGCCATATTGAACGATTAATTTTATTTAAGGTGAAACTTAAGAATACTTTAGTAAAACAAAAAAGGGGTATAGACTACTATATTTAAATGAGGGTATGATTCCATGATAAAAAAAATAGTTGCTCAAGATCTATTTTATATTACACAATTCTATAGTTCTCCAAGTAAACAAAAGGTAGATTCTATTTATTTTAGGTCTTTACTCACTTTTTTTTTAGAACAAGTGTATCTTGATATTAGAAAAGAAAAATATCAAATAATTTATTTTTACTTTTATTAGTAAATACCCAAACTACAAATTTCATAGTAAAAAAACATCAAGAAGATTACATGAACTATAAGAACTTGGATTGACTAATAGTTAGTTGAAAATTAATACCTTTCTCACTATCTTTTTTTAGAATTGTTTTACATTCTTATCCTCAATACACATAATAACTCCATAACACTCAACTTTCTTCTATTACAAGCTCAAATAAACACCTTTTTTAGTATTCAAGATAATTCTTGCCATAAATTGCAAATATTACAACTAAATTCTTACAATAAGAAAAAATACAATAACAAGGCCTTAACTTAGCTTTGCGATAATGTATTTATGAAGCAATGACCTTCAAGAAGTCAATGGCTCTAATAACTCTCTCAAAACAATGCAAGATCAGAAATGAATATCATGAGCATAGAAACAAATAAACTTTCTCTCCATCCTACCATAAATGGTATTATCAAGCCTCTTAAGGCTCTAGCCATTCCCTCAAGCAAGAAGAAACCATAATAGACTCAATAATTTCAATACCCACAACATTATTTTCCCAAAATGCAAAGACACAAACCATCTAAAGACCTAGTTAGCCTTAAAAACTTTAACCACATTAACAATCATTCAAAATTACATCATAAATTAAAAATAATACAAATGAGACTATAGTCCCTCCAAATGGACTATAGTTAGGTTTAATGTTGCTCAACACATAGGGTACCCCTAGTTATCTCTAATTCCATTGGCCATGGGATAATTTACCTGCACACTTCGTTGACACATTAGTTTGTTCGAGATCAAAGTGTACCTATAAAATCAATCCTCATAGGTATATTTATGTGAAGAAAATATGATTGAGATGGTATAAGAGACATTGAAAAAGAGTATTTTAGATGTCATGTAGTCATAGTTCTTGTTCCTCTCCCATGGAGATGGTACATGAAAAGGATAACAACACTCCCCTAAGTAATATTTCCCTTATCAAATATTCAAGGAAATTGGAAGTGGGACATACAAACTGGAGTTATCTCTATCCACATTAATACATCCAATCTTCCATGTTTCTTGCTTGAATAAAATTATAAAATGAATGTTATCCTATATATCTCACTGCCAAATCTTAGTGAGGAGGAAAAAATCATTTCCAAGCCTAGTGCAATTGTCTTGAAGCTCAATTAGATTCTACAAATGAGGGTGATTATAGACTATTCAAGATCAAGTGGATAATGTTGGTTTTAAAGGGAGGGGCATGGTATGCCCTTATCTTATTGATTTCATTAGGATATGTGATAACAAAGTATAACTCACATTATCCTTAATTAATTCAGTTATGAGTCCCTAAGTATAATTATTCTAAGTTAGGTTGGCCTCATTAGGATTAGGGTACTAATATTTCCTAATAATGCATATATATAGGAGATAGTGAGTAGTTGCTAAGCATCATATATTGTAACTTCTAGTATTCCTGAATTATTTTAAAGGTTTCCTCCTCAATGTGGCTTATTATAATAAAGTATTTACACTATTTTTAATTGTATTCTTTTCTTGAGAAAATAATTCCATTACAAGGGGAGGCATCATCTAGGGAGTTTCCTCTTACAATGGCACGTTTATGATATTATTGGTTATTTTTCCTCTTTATTTATGTTAAAAGTCTTATGATTTTATGGAATTGGAATATATTATGTCTTATTTTTGAAAATTATTATGGACATGTTTGTGTTTATGTTTCATGGTTTTTGGTTGAGATTTGGGTGATCCCACAATAGTGTGTCCCACTTTTTGGCCAAAGTAGGACATTTAAATTAGAATTTTTTACCAAATTTTTAGTTTCTGGCACCTATAACAACCAAACCATTAAGAATTTGAAGATGATGTGAACTAGTGATTTTTGAGGTTTTATATTTAGATTATATATATATATATTTAAAATTTTAAGAAATAATTTGTGATTTTTTCTATGTAAATTTTAATAACTTATTTTTATAGTTAACATTTAAAAAAAAAGTGATGCTACTTCATTAAATCATAACTCTAGTGTTGGCCTTGCCATTGCACCAAAAGGTCGACCTGTCAATGCCCGATATAAGCGTCAGTTAAGATCCATAGGAGGCGGTTAGAACATGTCACAAACCCAAGTGTCATGCGGGAAAAGGAAGACCAAGGGACACACCATCTTGAAAAATCTAGTTGAAGAAAGGATAAAATTATAAATTTTTAAATATATATTTTTAACACTAGTATCTACTATACAAATATTTCTTCATAATTTTCTATTGCGTAATTTTTTTTATTACTTTTTGAAGTGAAATTAACTATAATTCAGACATAGGTTACTTGATAACACATAACATTTTTTGTACTTATCTGAATTAACTTTTTTTTATTAAAATAAGACCATCAATATCTAGTGCACATTCATTTTTCAAAATTTTTAAATCTATTTTACTATTTTTCCATGTGTGCAGAATATAGACCTTCACAATTGTTTTTGATTAATTAAGCAAGAAAAGGGCCCTGATCCCTAACAAAAGCAACACAACAGTCCAATGAATAGCAACTAGACAAAACAACAAAACTGAGGAAGCATAACAAAAGGAGAACCACTTCCCCAAGCCCAACTAACCAAAAATAACGTTAACCTATACCAACTACATCAAACCATATATATCTATCAAGTATCCAGTACTTCAAAATAACCAGTCCATATTATCAACCATCCACAAAAAAAGGTTATATAAGCATAACCTATAATGAGTACCCAACAAGCTACCAAAGTTCAAAAAAAAAAAAGAAGTTAACTTAATACAGTCCAGACATCTAAAGCCATTACCAATAGAATTCCATAAAAAAGAATGATAAAACCACATGACAGATAGCAACAAAAAGCAATGAAAACAAGAACCAAGGAGTATGCATCCTCAATAAGGCTCCACGCCTTCATCAGGTCCTCAACTAAATCTTCAAAGCTATCTTTGACCTCCATCTTCCTTGACAAATCTGCATCTTCCTTATTATCCATTTTCCTTTGTTGTTTCTTAATTTTTCCCTATCCCAAGATGGTCACCATTACAAATTTTTTCATAACTGCATCCACAACCCTGCACATGTTCCACACAACACACTTAAGAGCCTAAAACCTGTTAGCATTATCATCATCCTGCTTCTCAAGGAATGCCAACCTTTCCTCCAACTTTAACACTCTAGTTAATTCTAGACCTGTTTGATAATCCTTCGAACACTCTGGTTCCATAGTAGTTGTTCCTTTATCCTCAAGCATATCAATATCCTCCTCAACATCCTGCACATCCTCCTGCTGATTGATATCCTCCTCTTGACTCAAGTCTTCCACCTCCTTTGACCCCGACTCCACTTCCTCAGGAGAGCCTGCCTCACCTAGGCTATCTAGCACACATTCTTCAGAGGAAGAATCCTTTTCCTCCCTAACAATATTCTTCCCCTTTTTGTCCAAAAGATCTTCCAAATTCTTTTCCTCTGAACTTTTAGAATTTTTACTATTGTCTGACCCCTTAGATGCATCCAAATCAAGGTGAGTAGATCTTCGGCCCACTGGGGTAGTGGACCCACATTCTGGGCTATTTTCATTGTCATTTGGAATAGTTATAGTGTTAGGGTCAACACCCAGCTCACGAATCAAAAATTTCCTTTTCTTATTTGCAATAGTTCAGCCAGGGGTAGCCTTTAATTTTTTAGGGGTTATCTTAAGGAGTGCTCGCTAAGTAGGATCCACAAGATTAGGCGAGGCTTTAACAGGTTCTTTGGCTGGGGAGTGGGGTCAAATCTCAATTAGTTTAATTTTCATAGAGCTCTTAGGAGTGGGATTCTCAATCAAATTATGGAAAAAAATTCTTTGAGGGGTGGTAGAAAGGATGTATTTGCATATGGCACAAATCAAACCTTGGTGTAAAGGAGGGTTAGCTCTATTGGTAAGGCTTTGTTTCAAGGATGAGAGGAGGAAAAGGGTAAATTTATTTTTTCCTGGTGTCTGATATGATTCAATATTGGAAAATGATAACCATGGAAAGACTAAAAATGAACTTCTAATGTAAAGTACTTCATTAAAAAAAAGCAGGCATTATGGTAAGGGGGCGGCAACAAAACCCTAGAGTAACCATTTTGGAATCATTGGGATTTTTCTTTAGCTTCAAAAAATTTATCAATATAAGTTTGGTAATTTCTAGTACTTACCTTTGCAATTTTCTTCCCTTCATACGTAAGACTCATCGCTTTGGCTATAAGCTTTGCATCAACTGTAAAACGGAGACCACCCAACTCAACTTCATCGTCTTTCCAAGAATTCATGAACTTATAACTGAGTTGTTCGTTGTAACCTTCCATGGCCGCCAAGTATGGAGTGAACTCTGCCCGTTCAAACAAGCCCCACAACTCCGCATTCTTTTTTAGAGAGTCGTATTGACTCGCTTCCATCCTCTTCCTAGGGCCTCCCATGGTATTATCTTTAGTTTAAATATCCTTAGGAAGGAGAAAATACTCAGCTCTTTGGCCTCCCTCGTTCACCATAGATGCTACTAGAAATTCATTTTTTTTGGTTTTGATAGAGACTTGGTGGCTTTTAATTTGTGAGACCAATAGCTCGAACCTTCTGGTGATGTGTTTAAAATAATCAATCTGCATACAAATCTTAGTCTCATATTTTTGAAGAATTCCATTAAAATAAATGACAACTCTGCCACCTTTAAGAAACATGATTACTCTTTTTTTAATTCCCACCTTCACATCAGCAATAACACATGTCAAAATGTCTTATATCACATCTATATTGCCAAATTTTTAGAGATATGAGCAATAATCACCATAAGCACCATTAATTCTTTCTCATTATCGCTCAAGGTTTCCAAATGAGTCTATCTTTTCATTTTATTTCTTTTTAATTCTTTGAGATTTTGCATACACCTGCTTTTAATAGAGTACCTCCCCTCCTTTCCTTTCAACTTGCCCAATAGCCATAAGAGAAAGATGATGATAGTTATGACAACTAGACAACACTGGCAACTCCTCATGTCAAATAAAATCATTATACCCGTGAAGAATTAATTTGATCTCCCAACCTATCCTTATAAATTATTTCCTTAATTTGATTTGATAAATGGGTGAAGTCCCAATATTTCCAAGCTAAATGTTGTAAGCCAAAATTTTCCATAGCATCGACAACCTTGTTTCCTTCCCTATAAATATGGCTTATCTTACAATTTTGAAAGGATTGTAACATATATTTTCAAACATCCAAGATATCTTTTATCTCCCAAGGAGCATCAAACTTTTTATTTAAGTAGTCAATTGCTAACTTGGAATCACCTTCCACCATCACTTTAGTATAACCGTTATCTTTTAGGTAGCATATTCCAGCCCATACAACATAAGCCTCGACCAAGTTATTTGTTGCTATTCCCAAACCCTTGTTGTACTCGACCACATAAATTCCTTGATGGTTCCTTACAATTCCACTTGCTCTCGCCAGACTAGGGTTCCCCTTAGAACACCCATCTAAGTTACATTTAATCCACCCTAGATCCGGGGGGATCCAAATAATGCTTTTTCTTATTAGTTTTTTAGTCTAGTTGACATTGCTAAGGTCATGAGATATTCCCCATAGTTGCTTGATTCTCATCTCTTGATATGATGGCCTTTTCTTTGATAGAGCATACTAACAACTCTCAAGATTTTCTTGAATCTTTCTCCTGATAGACATACATAACTCTTTACTATTCTTAGCTACATCTCTAAAAAATCTATTGTTCCTCTCTTTCCACAAACCCCAGGTGAGGAATGGGGGAACTTGTCTCCAGAGGTCGATAATAATATTGTGAGAATAGGGACATATACTACAACCATCAACAAACATCTTAACTAAAGGAGGAAAGACCCAATCAATCAACACGTTCTTTAAGAAAAAAGACCAAACTTCTTGAGCATAAGGACATTGAAATAATAGGCGCATAATGGTTTCTTCCTCATTATTACAAAGGTAACATTTATTCAACATATACCATCCCCTTTTCTTTAGATTGTCAATTTTAAATATCTTTCCATGCATTACTGTCCAACAAAAATAGTTGATCTTGGGGATTAAATTCTTGCTCCATGTGCACCATTTTCCAGTTAAAAGCCTCCTTTTGGAATAGTTGAGATTCCATCAACTCATTAATAGATTTAACTGAAAATCTCCCCGAAGTACTTTTTATCCAAATCCACTCATCATCCCTGTATACTAAGAAAATATTAGGATCACCAATTTTCCTTAGGAGAGAATCTAAAGAAACATCCCAATTTAGTTGTCTACCACCCCTAAGAACAACATTATTCAAATAGTTTTTAAAGTCCATCCACTTTGGTCTCTACCCTTCCTAGTTTATATAATTGGAAACCTTTTTTCCAATGTTTCTTTTCAACCTAATTCTATTTTTTTGGAGGTTGTTGTTGGAAAACAAGGGAGCATAGGAAGTCCAAGCATCATCCCAAAAGTCTATTTTATGACCATTTCCAATTCTCAATTTTGCTCCTCTTGTTAGAGTACCTCTAATCTTTAGCAAGTTATTCCAAAAAAATGAGCCATAAGGAAGATCCTTTTTTTTCTAAGGAAACAACTTGCATTGTTATTTCCCAAATAGTTAGCTTGTAAAATCTGTACCCAATCCTTTTTTCCTTCCAAAAGAAACCATACCATTTTTGCCACAAGAGCTTTATTGAACACTTTTATTCTTCTTATACCCAATCCACCATCCCCCTTAGAAGTGCAGACAGTATCCCATCTGATGAGCGCCATTATTTTTCTCTCTTCCATCCCCGACCATAGAAATATCCTTTGTATCATTTCAATTTTCTTAGCAATGTAGGCCAGAATGTTATAGAGAGAGAGATAATAAACCGAAATATTCTGTAAGGAAGCTTTTAAAAGTTGAACCTTCCCAACAAAAAATAGCAATTTACCCTTCTAGCTAGCCAACTTCTTTTGAATTTTTTCCACAATATAATTCCAGTAATTACTATGAGGTCTTCTTGAGATTAATGGTAAGCCAAGGTAGGTATCTGGAAATTCAGCCTCCTGGAAACCTAGAATATTTATAACTTTCTCTTTTATAATTTGGTTGGTATTAAAGAAATAGATCTTGCTTTTCTAGTAATTGATATGTTGGCCTAAGAGTCAAGCATATCTATCAAGAACTTCTTTCCATTGTTTCACTTCCAAAATAGAAGCCTCCCCAAGAAGGATAGTGTTATCAACAAATTATTAGTGTGAGGCCAGGGGGGATGAAGCAACACAAAAACATTTCAACTTTTTATTAACAAGTTGTCTCTGAATATTTTTTCCCAAAGCGTTAACAACTATAATAAACACGTAAGGAGACAATGGATCACCTTGTCTCAGACCACAACCACAAGAGAAGAAGCCTTGCAACACCCCATTAACCAAGACTGAATACTTAGGGGTAGTGATAAAAGATCTGATTAGGTTGAGAAATTTTCCTTTAAAACCAAAAATTTCAAAAACAACAAACAAGAAATTCCAAGAGACCCAATCATAGGCTTTAGAAATATAAAGTTTCAAAGCCATACCTTGTTTTTTGCTAAGGTCCATAGAATGTAACACCTCATGAGTGTAAATGGCCGCATCCAAAATTTTTCTTCCCTGAAAAAATC
This sequence comes from Sequoia sempervirens, assembly GCA_007258455.2. Lineage (NCBI taxonomy): Eukaryota > Viridiplantae > Streptophyta > Pinopsida > Cupressales > Cupressaceae > Sequoia > Sequoia sempervirens. Next base: position 8,628,316 of record VDFB02000015.1, on the reverse strand, counting down.
CCTTTCGGTTAACAACAATCAACTTATTCAGAACTAATTTCATTCTATTAACCATTATCTTAGAAAAAATATTATTAATGGTGTTACATAAACTGATAGGTCTATAGTCATTCATAGAAGTTATTAACTTCATTTTTCTTAGGGATCACCACAATGAAGGTGGTGTTCATCTAATTTAAAAGTCTTCCCGATCTTGAAAAATCCCTGACAACATTGAACAGGTTAGAGGAAACAATATCCCAATAAACTTGAAAGAAACTTGGAGGAAAGCCATCCAACCCCGACACTTTAAAAGAACCAAAGGAGAATACCATCTCCTCAACTCCTTCCAAAGAAACAAATTTAGACATTTCTTTCAAATCCTATTTTGAGATGACATTTGGAATCACCTGCAAAAATTCCTCCAGTTCAGAATTATCCATCATAGGAATTTCAAGGAAATTTGAGAAGAAGGAAGCAACTTCCTTTGCAATATCCTCTTCCCTCTCCAGTCTTGTCCTATTAGGGGAATCTAAAAATCTAATCATGTTTCTACATCTGTGTTTTAAGGTGGACTAATGAAAGAACTTTGTATTTCTATCCCCTTCCCTCAACCATTGAATTCTTGATTTCTGTTTCCAGGAAATTTCTTCCTTTTTGTTTATTTTGTACCATTGAGCTCTAAGGTCCCTTTCTTGATTACATATATCATCATCCATCATCCCCAATTCCATCAAATCTTGAATCTCTTTAATTTTTAGGCTTAAATATTTTTTGGTGGTAAAAATATTCCCAAGCGAATATTGCAACCTTTAACTTTCTCTTTGATCATTTTTAGCTTCTAAACTAAACAGTACATAGGAGTACCATCAGAGGGATCCTTCCACCATTCTTCTACCAAGGATTTGAATTCCAAATGAAGAGACCACATTATTTCATGTATCTAAATGGAAATGGTCCTTTTTTAATGTTATCCTCCCACCCCAGAAGGAGAGCATTGTGATCTGAGTCGGTTCTAGGGAGAGCCGTAAGGGTGAGATTCTACAAAATGTTCCAATTTGAGGAGACAAGAAAACGGTCCAGTTTAACTTGAATTAAATTTCCACCCTGTCTTCTATTAGTCCATGTAAAAAGAGATCCCTTCAAAGGAATATCTATAAGCCCCACAAAGTTTAAGAAACCCGATAAGTCCATCATGCTATCAAAGAAGTCATTAAGACCACCACACTTTTCTGAAGGATACAATAGGGAATTAAAATTCCCCCAAACATCCAAAACTCCTCCTTTCTATTGATAATAATACCTTCCAACAAATTCCAGAGAGCAATTCTATCTAATCTTGAGTTAGGACCATATTCCACTTGACCGAAGTAATCATATCTTTCATGGAAACTATAAGACAATTCTTATTGCAAAAATCTAGCTCTCTAGTAAGCCTAACAAGGTTCCAAAAAGTCACAATCCCCTCGAGGCGCCATTAGCATCGCTTACTTCAAAATTGGCACTAGGCCAAAGCCATTTAATCACCTTTTCAAAAATTTCTCTTTTTATTTTTGTCTCCTGGATTAAGAGAACATCCGATTTAACCTTTGCCAAACAAGCCTTCAACAAATGTTGTTTGTAGGGGCCATTAATTCCTCTCACATTCCAAGACAACAAACACATCAACTCAAAAAGGAGAAGCAATATCATCATGATAAGTTACTAAAGAATGGGAGAGGATCTCCCCCTACTTCTTTCTGGATTTACTCCTAGCAAGGGAGTCAAGGGTTCTCTGCTTTCCAATAACCACATCCTTAGCTATATCTTTGTTCCTCAATTCTTTCAAGGGAGGTCTTCCCACTTTATTGTTTCCTCCCACATTCGGTTTCTTCTTCTTCCTTTATTTTGTATTTATCCATTCCTCATCCACAACACCCTTTTTTTTGGGGGAATTGTCATTCAACATACTTTTCTTAGCTTCTTGCTTATTTTACTTCTCTTATTTATTTTCTGACGTTTGATCCATCATCAATCCCAATCCTTCCCAAGAGAGCTTAGGGGAGGAAATCAACAACCTTTCCATCTAGCCTTCTTTCTCACCTTTCTCTAGGGATTTCTTCTATTGTTCCTAGAGTTTGACATCAACTCCCTCCTTTTCTTGTGGTATCTTTTGCAAATTCTCCACTTCTTCATTATCATTTTGTGGTTCGAAGTAATTTTACAGACAGGGTGAGGAGGTGAAACCTTCAACACCTTCCTCAGGAAGGACCATTTCCAAATTATCCGTGGGGGAACAATCAGTCAGAGATTGACCCTCAATCACGGTCAAATCTTGAGAAGGCACCAACAGCTTGTCAAAAACTAGCAAGGCCGAGTTAGGGTTTGGTGTGACAGGCTCCTTTAGCAGGTTCATTTGATCCACAATTTTCAAGGGAGATTCAAAATGTATTTTCTTAGGTTCAAGAGGGAGCTTTCTACAAGCATCCTATAAATGACCAAACTTATTACACCCTCGACAAAAAACCATGGCCTTTCATATTCCAACGATTCAACCCATTTGCCAAATTTTGATTTTAAAGTCACAGAGGTAGGAAGAATTGTATTGACAACTACATTCACACACATTCTAGCATATACTAGTTGATATTTAAGAAGGGTTACTTTATCCACCGTAAGTAGGGTGCCAAACGAAACTGTAATACCTTTTAAAACATTTTGGATCCAAAATTCCAAAGGTAAACCAGGGAGCCTAACCCAAGTTGGGGCTACCTTACCCAAGTTAGCAGAGACATCAAACCCTAGTTTCCACTTACATAGGGATAAAATATTCTTAAAGCTTCTATCAAAAGCTCAGGTTCCTCTCGTGATGATCTTAATCATATCCTCAGGGATAACAAAAGTAAATAAAAATAAACCTTTAGTCATAGCATTGATAGAGACACTACCCTTGAGATTCCAAGTGTTAGTTTCCCACTTACGTACCTAGTCAATATTGGGATGGGAAACAAAGAATTTTCAAACTAGGGACAACTTCAGACCCTCAATTGCATCATTTAGGATTACATCTAGGGCATCCACTTCATCCCCCTCAACAGTACAAAAAGCAGACAAGGAATCCTTAGGTGCCTTTTTCAAAACTTTCCCACCCACAAGCTTATCCACATAGGATGCAGGGTCCTCGCTAGCCAGAAAAGTGTCCTTTCCCCCAGGATTTGAAACATCCTTTCCCTGAGATTGAAACAACCAAAAGACAAAGGAGAGGAAGCAACCTTCTTGGAAGGAGTAGATTGCATAGGTGAAGGAGCCCTAATGGGGCCCCAACCAAGTTGGATCATCAGGGAGTGTAGAATCACAAAAAATTGAAAAAAGGAAGCACACGTAGAGCTCACTTTTAAATTCTTATACCTTCACAATTGTTGAAAAACCTATCTTCAATAGAAAATAGAAAATAAATATAATAATAAAATTAAATATATTCAATATTATACTCATTGGAAAGCTTAATTTGAGTGTTATGATTCTACCAAATATCTTGTCTGGTTGGTACTATTTGAAGGTTCAACTTGAGGTTTGAAGGTGAAAATTTTGAGAAAAATATCAAAAATAAAAGGGAAGAAGCCATCTAAGAGCCTTCATTCGAAGGAACTTTGAATAAATGAACCTTCAAACAAAGGCCCTTAGATTTCCATTTGAAATAATACAATATTTAATATAAAGGACCTTTGAACAAAGGTCAAAATGATTAAAAATTAAATATAAGTGACCTTCAAACAAAGGTCTTTTAGGTTGACTTTAATTTTTTTTAGTAAGTATTATATATTAATATAAATAACAAAATTCCTACAAATATAAAAAACAAAATATATATCAATTTTGAGTTTTTGTAGGTGAAATTTATGAAGAAAAATTACATGTTTTTTTTTGCAAGTTTTAGCTTTTTGGAAGGAGAACATATTTGAAAAAGAAATCAGAAATATTTTGCAAAGGACGAAAGGGGAAATAAGATGACAAGGAAAAAAAAGAATATGCAGAAATATTCAACAAAAAGGATAAAGAATGATTTGAAGAAAGGACTCAAAGATTTGTCTCACAAAGATAAAGTGTGCATAATTTTTTAATTTGAATGTATAGTTTTTTATTTATTTTAGATTTAATTTCAATTAAAAAATTGATTCCTACATGTTTTATATTCATATAAATTTTAAATTGTAGATAGATTTCAAATAAATTCTCTGCATCAAATTCGCTAGTTCCTCTAGGATTAGATCTCTTTCCCCTACTTCTTCAACTCTAGGGTTTCAACATTTCTTTTAGATCTCTTTAGAATCAAAATCAAATTATCTACACGTCAAATTCACTAGTTCCTCTCCATGGTTTGTATATCTATCTAAATCATTTATCAAATCTAGATTGAACTATATTTTCACATGGTAGTACATTTGGATTTCAAGCACTAATATAATTTTGCATATGTGGCTAATTAACATACATAATTGAATGTTAGAATTTTCTTTATGAATCTCCATATTACCAAGGATAAGCCTTGTAGACCCTTAATCCTTTATATTGAATCTCCTAGATAATTGAACCTTGAGTTCCTTAATTACCATCTTATTGTTTTTAATGATTAACATATCATCAACATATAAATTATAATTAAAACATGAACACCAACTTGTTAGTATATAATGATCAATATAATTTGTAAAACCTAGTTTTAATGCACATGCATCAAACTATTGACACCATAGACATGTTGAGTACATCAAACCATATTTTCTTGTTCTCTAGCTTTTTCAAATTTCTAGATACATCCTAACATTATATTTTATGTTCAAAATGCATCCTTTGGTTATTAATCCTTGGATACGACTCTAATATCCCTATTTATGGCATTAATTGAGTAAATAATCAAAGCTTATGACCTTTTAGAATAACACTTCTTAAGAGGATTTTGGTTTTCAATCTAACAAGTTTTTAATCTACCTTTCAACTAGACTCTACTTCATTACAATGTGTAGGCCTTTCATGTCCCCTACCCAACAATTCTAGAATATTTATAAAACACTTGAAACTCCTTAGAGAAATACTATCCACCATTATTTTATCTTTACCATTTTTATTTTCTTATCACTCTAATTATTTACCAGTGCCTTAAACTCCTTAAACTTGTGAAAACCTCAAACTTCACTCTCACCCCTAATGGAAACCTTCACTTTCTTTGCTAGGTATATGGAGAAAATTATTACCAATAAAATCATATTCTCTATCATTCTCCTTGTAATCAAAGTACCATTCTCATTGTAGATCCATGTGATATGATGCACTGACATTAATCAACTAAGATTCATTGCTGTAATATTATTAAAAATATAAATTTCATTACTAAACTCATCATTTTCTACTAATTTATTAAAGGAATCATATTTCGGCTAGAATTTTAATTATTATTATGTGACCTCTCCTACCACAATTCAAACACTTCCTAGGTTTACTAGGAGACTTGTATGTCCTATCTCCAAATTTCTTCTTACCCACTCTATCCTTTGACCTAATCCTCACAACTATGACATTATTAGAGAATTCATCTATGAAATTTTTCTTCATTTTTCACTTGACAAGAAACCAACAATATCCACTATTTTTGGTAAGGAACAATTACCATTTATTGGCATAATTTCAAATTTCCCACGTGACTTAGATAAGGATCAAATAAATTAGTACTAACTTTACAATTTAGATATGGTTTAGTGCCCCCCAAAGTTTCTATCCACCTTAAGGGTACATGCAATTGAATAAGACTAATCATTTTATGAATATTATTTAACGCTAGATGCATTCATGTTTTTGAAAATGAGTTTGTATATACAATCCATATCTTATATAAATAATATGTATGATTCTAACTCGTCTTCTCTCTTTTATACATGTAGGGTTTCAAATATAGAAAGTGGAGTACAAGTTGAGCCTAATTTAGATATTATATTAGAGGGGGGTTAACCACACATATTTGATGTTAGGGAGGAGGCCCAACCACACAAATTTGATGTTAGAGAGGAGGTTCAACCAAGCTTTGATCTTGGAGAGGGTTATGGATATCTTCCTTCTACATATATGTATTGTGTGAACCTAATTAAAGAGGTTAAGATAAAATTTTCTTATAGAAATATAAATAATTTACTTGATATTGATAAAAATAAATTAAAATTATATGTTGAACAATGTAGTGCAGTTAGTAAGAGTGTAATACCCCCATGTTGTTGATACTTTTGCTACTACTTGTTACTCTTATGTGTTAGCGTGATATTGGTTTGTGAAGATGATTAGTTCACCGTCTTGGTGTGTGGATGCATTGTTAGATTGATTGAGGGCTGTGCTACTTCAATTTATGACATTAAGATTACATTGGTGTGTGATGTTTAATTTGATTCAGTAATATGGTTTGATGCAGTGATTTCATAATTTAGTTAACGATGTGATCAATTAGTTAGAAATGTTATTTCATCATTGATATTATAATTGTTAGTATAGTTTTGGTGAGAGGACAGTGTAGCATCACTCGTTTATGAGTGCACTGCTACACTGTAATTCCTTCTCACAATGTAATGCTTTAATTATATATATATAGACATGCACATGACCTTGTTTGTATGCAGGGATTGCAGGTACAAAGTCTCGATTCCACCTACTTCGGCAAGACAGGGCGAGCATCAAAATAAACTCAACGGGATTGATGTTGAAAAAAGGAGTGGTTAGGAAAGAATTCCCGTCCCAAGTTTGTCTATTGTGAGTCTTTGGTTGTCTTTGTTCTAATTGTCCTTTGGGGTTTGCGCAACAGGGTGTTACAACTTGGTTTCAGAGCCAGGTTTGCAAACACTGGGTACTCTAGGTAGTTGAGTCCATTAGGCAACCTAGCGTAACTCTTGATTTGACATAACTCAATTATTGTGCAGGATCATGCCTAGGGGTAGAGGTCGTGGCCGAAGAAGAGGCCAAGGTGGTGGCCATGGGGCCAATTTCCAGAGTCCATCACTTCCGAGCTCACATGGGTCTGAGCGTGAGGAACTTCAAAGTTCCCAAAGCAATCCAATAGGAGGTGGTGGTCAGAACCTAGAACAACCTAGTCTAGGTGGTTAGTTGCAACATCTGTTAGAGGAGATATTGGGTCGTCTAGGCCCTAGGCAGGAAGGGGAACAGAGATTGGATAGAGAAAGGGAGAGATCCCCTAGACGTGGGGAAAACACAGCTGAGCAGGAGACAGTAGTGGCAGGTCATATGAGGGACCTATTGAGAGCACGAACCCCTACTTTTGATGGATTTGGTGGGGGTCTAGAGGCAGAGACTTGGTTGATCGATTTGGATAGATGCTTTGCGATGCATCCCTACGGCAGTAACATGAGGGCTAGGTGCGCTATCATGCACCTCAGAGGTTTTGCTTCCACTTGGTGGAGGTTGGAGGAGCAGAAATTGCACATTGACATCAGTATGGTTACTTGGGAGTTATTTATGGAGAGGTTCAGGGCCCGATTTCTTTCCGATCACTGGAGGCAGCGTAGAGCTAACGAGTTCCACGAATTAAGACAGATGACTATGACCGTAGAACAATATGAGCGTCATTTTTATGAGCTCAAGCAGTATGCATGTATCAAAAATGATGAGGCCATGTTACTGCAACATTTTTTCAGGGGCTTAAATGCCCGTATCAGTGGTGGTTTTCGTGTCTTTGAGCCAAAGACGATGGAGGTGGCAGTTGAGAAAGCCCGCCTTGTGGAAGAAAATCTGGCTATGGCTTTAGGAGGACACACGGGAGTACAAATTGGTAGTGCTCCAGTTTCGGGTTTTGGTTCTCGAGGTGGACAACCTCAGGCTGCAGGGACTTCTAGGAACTTTCGGGCACCCTCTAAGGGTGGTCCGTAACAACAGCAACAACGTAATCCACATAAGAATAAGAATACTCAGCCTCAGCAAGGTGTTAGTTCTCAGTCTGCAGCTAGTGGAGGTAGTTTTCCTCAGTCTAGTGTACCTCCAGGTGATAGAGGATTCATAAGGAGTATAGAATGTTTTACTTGTAGTCAACAGGGACACATTACTCATCAGTGTCCTCAGAAGGGCACTTCTAGGTTTAGTTTGAGACCGGCGGCTTCAGAGTCGATAGTGGGAGATGTAGGCAAGTTGCATAAGGTGTTTACTGCGGTGGATAACCACCAAGTCGAGCACCAGGGTGTAGTTGGAGAAGTTTCTGGTGGAGGATTGACATCGTTCTTTGGAAACCATGCACGTCTGTCTATGTAGGGAGTTGACCCTCAGAGGTCGAGACGTTGACCGGGTACTGGTCCAGTAGGACCCTAGTGGCGAGTCTTCTATTTCTTGGGAGGACGTATTCTAGATGTGTGTGTTATCTATTTTCTATTTGTAGAATTCTTAGAGTAAGTCTAATCCTGGGGGGGGGAAGGATGTTGTACCCCTCCATTTTACTTATATTTGTTGATAGTATGTTTCACTTTGATTGACACCGATACCTTATTTTGATGTATTTGATCGCTGACTATAGAGCGGTGGTGGATTTATTGTTTGGTTGATTTGTTGCACTGGATATTGCATTTGTTGTTAAATGATACATTTCTCAGTGATTATGTTATATGGCTATTTTGTGGTGTTCTTTAATGATATATATATGGTGTTATTGTGAGTTTTGTGTTGTTATGGTGTTTCTTGTGTGTTGGTTTATAAACTAAAACCTATTCCGTGGTGTTTTCCAGGATGAAGATAAGGAAAACACTTCAGAAGAAGGTTCGGGACCCGATTGTCAAACGGTTATGGAAAATCAGACTTAGGTATGATTATTCCAAATGCTCCATGCTTTTGGATTTTGAGACTTTCACGGAAGCTCTGAGGAGACTTCGTCATGAAAGGAAGGAATGGACGCCTTCTAGTAGGGAGGCCGTTAAGGCTGCCAGCCTAGCAAAGTAGGAAACCATTTTATTAATCTTGGCATGTTTTCTTTTGTTTATCGGCTTCCTGGAGTAAGCCTAGGGGGGGAGGATGTAATACCCCCATGTTGTTGATACTTTTGCTACTACTTGTTACTCTTATGTGTTAGCGTGATACTGGTTTGTGAAGATGATTAGTTCACCGTCTTGGTGTGTGGATGCATAGTTAGATTGATTGAGGACTGTGTTACTTAAATTTATGACATTAAGATTACATTGGTGTGTTATGTTTAATTTGATTCAGTAATATGGTTTGATGCAGTGATTTCATAATTTAGTTAACGACGTGATCAATTAGTTAGAAATGTTATTTCATCATTGATATTATAATTGTTAGTATAGTTTTGGTGAGAGGACAGTGTAGCATCACTCGTTTACGAGTGCACTGCTACGCTGCAATTCCTTCTCACAATGTAATGCTTTAATTATATATATATATAGACATGTACACGACCTTGTTTGTATGCAGGGATTGCAGGTACAAAGTCTCGATTCCACTTGCTTCGGCAGGATAGGGCGAGCATCAAAATAAACTCAACGGGATTGATGTTGAAAACTCAACGGGATTGATGTTGAAAAAGGGAGTGGTTAGGAAAGAATTCCTGTCCCAAGTTCGTCTACTGTGAGTCTTTGGTTTTCTTTGTTCTAATTGTCCTTTGGGGTTTGCTCGACGGGGTGTTACAAAGAGGTCATTGTATAGGTTTTCAAAGGAAATAATCAAGAATTATTTTAAAAATTGATACACTTGGTCAAGCACAACTATTATAAAGTATACTTACTCATGATGAGATAAAAGATCCATTACAATTATTGGTTGAAGATTTGAAAAAAAAAAAGGGAAAAGACATCTAGAAAAAGATATTGTTCAAAATGTTACAAAAGGGTTGAGTTCTATTGGTAAAAAGCCTCGATAAGTTGATAAGTGAATTTCAAGAAGAGTGATGTTGACCTCTATTGTTAGTCGAAAAATTCCAAGAAAGCATAAAATCTCTTCACTTTCAAGTGAAATAGGTTTGAGTAGAAAAAAATAACAAAACATGTGAAAAGAAGAAAGGTTGTGGATGATAGTACTATAGAAGGAAATTAGGCATTGATGTGTAGGGCTCCCCATTCTAACAAAATTGAATATGGTGTTAGAAAGTTGATCTCAATATTTTTTTCTTGTACCATTTTTTAATAATTCAACAACTAATTTTTTCTATTAATTTATAACTTTTGTGGTGATTCAACATCTATACTTTCTATTAGTATTTCATTTTTAAACAAATATATGAAATGGGGCAAGCATAGAAAATAGAAATTAGCCCACAATGCACTAGAGAGATGGGTTCTTTATTTTTATATAACAATAGCGTGATATGTATTCATCTTAAAGAATCAGCATTTATAAGTTGAGTTGATTTTACTTTACGATCAAGGAAAATGTGTCAAATCAAGGTGAATTGGAAATTTATAAAGAACATAAATATAACCAAATGTGGAAACTAGAAATATAAAAAATAGTCAAATATGAGGGATGGAAATGTAAAAAATATCCAAATTCTAGCATATAATCATTAAAAAATTCTATGGTAAGCTCATGCTGGGAATGAAATACATGGGAGTTGACAAAATTTAAATTTTTAAGCATAACATTTTGAGGGCCAATTATGTGTAGCACAAGATCAATCTCGTTGCATATGATTGGCCTAGGACAAGAAAATGGTAATTCTATGTTAGGAATGAATGTATGGATATGTAAAATATGTTTTTGATTAGATTAGTAGGGAAGGGCCTTGATCCCATACAAAAAGAAAAATACAGAGCCAAACAACTCAACAAAACAGACTGGCCAAGCATAGCCAACCAGAGAGAAACTGCAAGACAAGAACCACAAAACTAACCAGTAGCAAGGAAGGAGTTACCAGGAAAAGGCCAGTTAGGAACTGTATATGAATAAAAAAGGCCATGTCTAATTAATCTTGGCATTTAATTAAATATTTATTATTTAATTAATTTATTTCTTTATTCCTCTACATATAAATAAATTTAATTATTTATTTATGTTGTTCACCTACTTTATTCATCCACTTTAATTAAATAAATTCATCTAATTTAATTACCACTTTCTTAAGTCCACTTAATTAATTAAATAAATATCATTGTTTATTTAAATTAATTATCACATTAAAGTTTAATTAAATCTTTGATTTAATTGAATTTAATTCCCTTTCTTCTAAATCAAATATTAATTAAATATTCTTATTTAATTAATTCCACATGTCACTTTCTAAATGTTAATTAAATATTTTATTTAATTAAGAATCTTCTATTTTCTCCAAATCTTAATTAAATATTTTATTTAATTAAGCAAATCTCCATGTCACCTATAAATAAATAATTGAATTTATAATTCATTATTTATCTTCTTAAATCTTTCCAAAATCCTCTAAAAAGATGATTTTTATCATCTCATCTTATCTCTTCCTTGAAAGAGGAAACAATTTTATCTTCTTAAATCTTTCCAAAATCTTTTAAAAGGATGATTTTTATCATCTCATCTTATCTTTTACATGCAAGAGGAAACAAATCCTGTTTTTTGTTTTTCTTCTATTTTTCTCTCCAGTCTTCTCCATCTTCGACCATTTGATTTTCCAGAATTATCACAACCATTGATCACATCAGCCAATCAGAAGCTTTTGAAAACTCTATAAATACCACTATGAATCCAAGCATTGGTTACACTTAGATAGACATACAAAGATAGCATTAGAGACATAATATTAGCATTTTAGCATTATCAACTTTAGCATTCATAATTTTACATTCTAGCAATCATGTTTAGCATTCATAGAATTTTAATCATATCTTAGCATAGCATGCATTCATCTTTAATCTCGTTCTCTAGGAAGACTATTTTTTGAGCCTAACATACAATCTGAGAGCAAGATGGAATCGACAAAAATACTGGAGATAGAGGACGATAGGACGACATCAAGGACAAAAGACTTAGTTTACATTCCTTTTATTTGATTTTATGTTTTGATATGTCTTATTGGTGTGTTTGATTTATTGTTTTAATCTACATTGGATACACTTAAAAATCGATCACATATTTCTGGCACCGTGGGGCTTTTCCCTATTTTTAACATATACTTGCAGAGTTTTCTAACAGGTTTTCATATTTTGAAGTTTGGATTTTTGAAAAAATTCGCATTTTATTGCATACGTGGGTTTCTTTAGCACATCCAGGTCTTCTTTCAACGCTTTTGCAGGTCTTTCGGCACATCCAGGAACTATTTCGGCGCATCCAGGAACTATTTCGGCACATCTAGGAACTGTTTCAGGGCATCCAAGGAACAAAATGGTGCATGCATTTAGCTCACTTTATCAAAATCTTATTTAAAAAAAAAATATAGCATTCTTAGATTAGCACATTTAGGATTTTTTGCAGTGCTTATGGGTTCTGTTTTAGCGCATTGACTGTTTGTTTTAGTGCATATGTGTGATCTTTTAGTGCATGTAGGTTGTAACTAAACAAAGTTCTAAGTCTGACACCTTTCGCAGACAAATATTTTTTTTTGGTTAAAAAGAAGCAACCCTAGGGTAGACATATCAATTTAAAACGAACCAATCCTAGGATAGACATGGAATTTAAAAATAAGCAATCCTATGATAGTCACCACACATTGATTTTGCGGTTAAAATGAATCCCATGCTTGTTGTGAAGCAATATCTTCACATATATTAAATCATTGTCATTTGGGCTCTAAAAAGAACATTGTCTACTTTGTCTGTGGCAATAGGTCTATGCTCTCCCCTTAACTGGGTGATCAGAATACAAAACTTGCCTTGCAATTTCTACAATTTTAATGCTTTATTACATCCTATAGAGGGCCTGCTCTTGTGGGAAAAAGTACTCACCCAAGAGGAACGACCCAAGTGGGTTCAAGCCAAATCTAGGCTATTCCACCCCACTATAAAATTTAAAGCAAATCTAGGGAAACCTACTTTTGTCGGAGTGTGCAAGATAACCATCCCCAAAGCCTTTGTTCTAAAGGTTGGGAGGTCTCCTGAGGGAGTTTATTATTGCTGTATCAAACGAAAACCCTTACTATGAACCTAGTGTAGTAGCCAACCGTGTCAATTTCTAAACATCCTAATAATCACAGTGCAATGGGAGGGAAGAATCTTCCCCCAAGACACTCACCATATAATTGACAAGGATTGTTTGCTCAAGGGATCCGTTATACACTTCTGTCACTCTGAGTACGCGCCTGGAAAAGAAAAAAATATGGATGCCCCTTCGAGGGTGACATGACTGTGTGAGTCGATGCAGTTCTAAGATGTGGGCTGTGGTTATTATGATGATCTACTTGAGTACTAAGAGTGAGTTTGCCTGAATTGTCTGTTATGTGCAAAACCTATGAAAACACTTTTTGAAAAACATTTTGAACATACACTTGATTTTTAGTATAGGGATTAAAAACAACTGTTTTTAGAGTGTTTGCTATGTTTTCAATCACATTAATTCGGATAAAATATCATCCAAAATGAACATGCAAAATTTTAATTGAAACTACTCAAAACTATTCGGAAAACTGCTTTGGAAAATTGTTTTAGCGCATCTAGGGTATATCTTAGCGCATATAAGGTCTGTTCTAGCGCATTCACTGGTTATTTCAACGCATATAGAGTCTGTTTTCGCGCATTGAGTGTTTTAGCGCATAGGCTGAATATTCTGTAAACAATTTTTGGTCGCTGTCAAAACATTTTTCTGTAGCGCATATGAGACATATTGTAGCGCATCTGAGTTATGTTGTAACACATATGCCTATTTCTACAACGCATATAGGGTACAGAGTAGCGCATCTCTCACTTTTTCCAGAATTATTACTTTTGACAGATCTGAGTTTGTGACATCCCTGGTCCAATAGCATTTTGACATTGCTCTCATAATTAGAGAGTGGAAATCAGCCAAATTTGTTAGGAAATCAATTTCCAATAGGATCAAGAAACCTAAGAAACATTTAGGTTACAAGAAAACCTTGCAACGAAGAATTTTTTTGTATAAAAGTCGAAACATCTTACTCCATTATCATAAGTTTCTCCATAGGTACCAAGATTTTTCTAGGGGATTTACCGACGAGTACGTTGTAGAGCCTTTATATTCACAATCCTATTTCCAGAGTAGAGCTCTATCACAATGACACAATCACAATCAACCTCTCAACTTTGATTATCTAACACAACCTTCCATTGAATATCCAACACATCCCAGTCAAATCCTTCAGTGAATTTAATTAGGCTTATCATTCTTCAAAAACAAGGATCAAATCTTAAAAGTGCACCTTTCAAGCAAATTTCTGATTATTGATTCAACTTCCCCATCAGGATTTTGATATCCTTTATCATTGGAAGCCACAATCAAGAATTAGGAATGTCTTTTGATCATATCATAAGATTTTCATCTTATCGGATCAAAACATCATCATTTTTGTACTTATCAAATTATGATCTAAGTCTAGAAGAACATTTCGAAATCATATGCCTATTTTTACAAGATCTCAATACAATAAACTGAAAGAGGATATTCAACAAGATCATACCCAAAAAACTCAAGAAGAAGGTGAGAGTAGCAATCCCCTTTATAGTGTGAGTCATAATCCCCTTTTTAATGACAACATGGGTGAAAGAGAAAAAAAATCATTCCCTTTCAACAGAGACATGAGCATAACTCCTATAGATAGTGATGATGAACGCGATGAAGAACATCACCTTAGAGAGGCTAAGCAAGATCCCAAATTTAAAAAAGCCTTAGTTAATATCTTAGAGCGCAAAAAAGAGAAATATTTCCTATATTTGGCTGAGAAAGGAGCTAAATTGCCTCATGATTTTGATACTGAGAACTTAAAGAAAAGTCTTGATGAAACACCCTTGTTTGATATTAGTGCTTTGTCTCAATAGGTTAAGCACTTCAAGGAAAAATTAAAGACATGCAAGGGGGAACCATAATGAAGAAATATGCTCTTGATGACATCTGTCCTTATCCTTTTGACTGAGGTCTCAACATGATCCCATTTCCCAAACATTGTGAAATCCCAAAGTTTGATCGTTACAATGGGAAATTAGATCCAATCGATCATATTAGAGATTTTTGAAATATGACTTTAGAGTTTTCCCATGAGGATACATACTTGATGCATTTGTTTCCTAGGAGTCTTGGAGGCCAATCTATGGAATGGCTATCGAAAATCACACCGCCTGTCAAGAAATTTGAGGAATTGATTAACGAGTTCATATCATAATATTCCTACAACATACAACATCAAATAACCATGCTTGATCTTTGCAAGGCTAAATAGAAACCTGGTGAACCATTCATTACATTTCTTCAGAGATGGAGAAGATTATTTGCTATATACCCACGTCATGTTCCTGAAAAGGAAAAGATCAGCACCTTCATAAAAAACTTACATCAAGAGATGAGTTATCATCTTAATCTTCATTGTCCTCCCTCTTTTCAGAAATTGATTGAAAATGCCATCACCATTGAAAGTGCTTTAATCTAGAGGAATAATAAAACTTGACAAGGACAATCCTAGCTCTTCAAATCACCACAATAACAAATCTAATTTTTGGACTCGCAAAAAAAACATGGTGAATGATGGCGTTGTAGATGCAAATCATGTCTCAACTAAGCCATTTTTTCTTAGTACTCCAAATTCTCCTCACAACAATAACTATAACAATGTCAACTCGGTCACAAATCAAGGAAAAAATCCTCCTCTGAGGAATAATGTGAATCAAAATTTTACTCCCATTCCAACAATCAAGGTTACCGTGGAAACAATAATAACGACAATGCCTTAGGAAATACCCCGAACAAAAATCCACAATGATCTTCATTATTCTCTAGTAGAAGAAATTTTACTCCATTGGGTCAATCCATAGAATCTACATTCAAAGAATTGATGGCTAAAAATGTTCTTAATTTTCTGCCTCAATGCAACTTTGAACCCAGTGTGAAGCCTCCATCATGGAATGATGCATACTATTGTGATTATCATTGGTGCAAGGTCCATCGCACAAATAATTCTCAAGCCTTGAAAAATAAAGTCCAAGACTTAATCAAAAATGGCATCATCACAATAGGACACCAAAAATCAAATGAAGACCACCAAGCATTTCACAACCCTTTACCGAACTATCAAAAGGGTGAGTCTTCTGAAAAAAATGTGAATCATATCAACGATCATATAATCAATCATATCTACACTGACGACAAATGGGTCACTGTTATAAAAGTTACAAAAAAGTTGGAATATAGACAAGTCAATGCAACAACAAGGGCACAAGCCAAATTTGTCTTAAAGGGTGCTTCTTTAAAATCCACTGTGCCCCTACCTCAACATCAATGACTTAGTCAATCAACTTGGAAAAAATCCTACTCAGATTTCTACCTTAGAACTCCTGAAGATTTCCCCAGCACATAAGGAAATTCTAGAAAAGGCCCTTGTTGAAACAATTGTATCCACTGATCTAGATGTGGACCGATTTCAAGCCACGGTGGGACACTTATCCTCACCCACATGCCTCTCATTCTATGAAAAAGATGACGTTTCCATGACTCATCCCCATAACTCATCGCTATACTTAGAAGTCATGATCCAAAAGTTTCGTGTCAGACGTGTATTAATAGATGGAGGTGCTGATTTGAACATATGTACTATGAAGTTAGTTCAAGCTTTAGGATTTTCTGAGGACTCCATTGACCCTAGAAGAAAGATTACTATTAAAGCCTACGGTGATGAGGAAAGAGTGTCCAAGGGTTTAATCGTGTTGCCAGTCAGAGTGGGACCTATTATCAAGAATACTTTCTGTCAAGTATTAGACCATGATCTTGCATACAACATCTTGTTGGGTCATCCTTGGATCCACGAAATGCAAGTTGTTTTGTCCACATATCATTAATGTCTTAAGTTTCCTTATGATGGACAATAGATCACAATACCAGCTGATAATTCAAATAGTCAAACTTGTGCCAACATCAAAGCTAGTCAAGATACTTTGGTTCCCAACAATCGAGAAGCTCTTATTAGTACTTCTCCCAAAGTTGATACACAAATCAGTTAGTTAACCAAAAACTTTGACAAGCAACTACGATTCAAGGAAAACAGAGTTGGGGAGTACTCTCTCTGTCTTGCTGATCTTCCTACGTCACCTCGGTCACATGGGCAACCTTCTATCACACAACATCACATATCTGTATCATCAACATCAACGCATCCACCAACAGAGCCAAGTACAAAATTTAATGGACAATTTATCAAAAAAAAATTCCCCATGGAAGATCCTGAGGATAGAGAAGTTTTAAAGTGGCTCTATAAAGATGAAGACGAAACAGTTCTCAATGTCAAGATACCAACCGACCAATATGGTAAAGGGTATTCAATCATGCAAAAGATGGGCTATGATGGCAATGGTCCTATTGGGAAAAGAATAGGAGTAGTTGAGCCTATTCACCTTCCAAGACTTGCTGCCAAAGATAAAACATGACTAGGCTATGATACTAACTCAAAAGAAAGACCATCCAAGCAGTTGCATGATATTGTCCTCACATTGCAAGAAGGTTCTGATACAAGAGAAGCATGTTTGACAACAATTTAGAATTCCATGGATAATAACTCTGACATAGATTCTGGTGAATACGAATGGGGCACCATCTACAATGATGAGTTCTGGAGGGATAGAAAGGTCGATGTGGTACACAAGTACACCCCAACTCTAATCGAAGGTGAAGGTTCAGGGTCCCAACCTCAAGGATCTGAACTACAAGGTAACTATGATTCTAGTGATACCGAGTCGGATTCAATCGAACAAGACTATCGTGAGAATAGTATTATCATTGATTTGCCTCATACCTCAAATCCTACAAACAAATCTGTTATGACCATAACCATAGCTGATTTCACACAGCCTAATGACCCGCTATCGCTAATACATCCCGATCTCATTGACTGGGATTTATCCGAACCTATCTATATACCTATGTTTCCAAGTGATGAATCTATCGTGAACTCCCTTTCCACAGATGACACAAGTGATTGTTCCACTGGAAATTTTTGGCATAGAGTCTTTAATCAAGAGAGTGTCAAGTCTCCTAGCTGCAAAAATAAAAGTCAAAAAGAAAGATCTAATGGTGAAAACCAGAATTTGGCAGTGTTAGATCAAACAAAAGATAAAACAAAGAGCATATCAGATGGTGAAAACCTTTTTAAGGCACCAGATGATGGGATACTTGAAACTCTCCTGGAGCATTATCATGAGTGATCGCCTATCTTGATTGAGCCTCCAAAAGAAGTTAATCTTGAAACTACAAAAAAACCAAGGATTCTATAGTTAGCTGCATCAATGACGGATAAAGAAGTACCTGAGTTCATGGAATTTCTTAGAGAAAATCAAGTCAACTTTTCCTGGTCTTATACAGGCATGCCAGGTCTTGATCCCGATCTTATAATGCATCACTTGTTCATCAAACCAGGAGTTAGACCTGTGAAACAAAAACTCAGAAAGATGCATCCTCATGTTGCACTACTCGTGAAGGAAGAACTCAGAAAACTCCTTGTTGTGGGATTTATAAGATCAATCGACTATGCAAAATGGATCTCTAACATTGTTCCTATGTCTAAGCCTGACAAAAGTATTAGATTGTGCACATATTTCAGAGATCTTAATAAAGCATGTCCAAAGGATGACTTCCCACTTCCAAACATCGATACTATAGTTGATCTAACAACTGGTCATGCCATGTATTCACTAATGGATGGTTTTTCTGGTTACAACCAAATCAAGATTGTACCTGAAGACCAAGACAAAATAAGTTTCACATTTCCATGGGGGACTTATTGTTGGAACGTCACACCTTTTGGTCTAAAGAATGCTGGGGCTACATATCAAAGGGCTATGACTACAATTTTTCATGACATGATGCATACATTCATGGAAGATTATGTAGACGATATATTAGAAAATTCATACACAAGAGGACATCTTGAAGTATTATCCAAAGTCTTTGCAAGGTTATAAAAGTTTAAAGTTCTCCTCAACCCTAAGAAATGTGTTTTCGGAGTCACATCTGGAAATTTTTTGGGATACATAGTGTCCGAAAAGGGAATTGAAGTAGATCCTGCCAAGGTGCAAGCAATCATGGAAATGCCTCCACCAAGGAATATCAGTCAGTTAAGATCATTACAGGGATGAATTCAATATATATGAAGGGTCATCGCACAACTGGTAGATAAAAGCCTACCCTTCACACATCTATTGCATAAAAATGTTCCTTTCAAATGGGATGAAAAGTGTGAAATGTCCTTTCAACAAATCAAGCAATACCTAATGAACCCACCAATTCTAGTACCACCAAATCTGGACAAACCACTAATCTTATATATTGCTGCAACAAAGACATTTTTGGGGGCATTATTAGCACAGGAGGACTCTATAGGAAAGGAACGAACAATTTATTACATCGGCTGAACACTAATAGGTCATGAACTCAACTACACTTTCATCGAGAAAGCTTGTCTAGCAATAGTCTTTGCCTCACAAAATTTTTGACACTACATGTTAACTCATACTATCAATCTTATTGCAAAGATTGATCCACTCAAATATCTGCTAAGCAAGGCTACATTGATAGGAAGGTTGGAAAAATGAGTTATGATCCTAAGCGAGTTTGACATCCATTATGTTGATCGCAAAGAAATCAAAGGACAAGTTATTGCTGATCAACTGGCTGATGCACCACTACAAGCAGAACATCCCATGCATATCGAATTTCTAGATGTTGACGTCTTCACTGTAGAATCAAAACAACCATGGTCTTTATATTTTGATGGTTCTTTCATTCAACATGGATTGGGGGCAGGCATACTCTTTGTCACCCCTCAAGGAAATACAATTCCTCGGTCATATAGGCTAATTTTTCCATGCACCAAAAACATAGCCGAATATGAAGCTTTAATCATTGGACTCAAGATAGCGTTGGAATGGAGAATCATAGAACTACAAGTCTATGGTGACTCATAGTTAGTCATTAATCAGATCAATGATGATTATCAAACCAAAGATGAAAAATTGTTGCCATATAAGAATATGGTTGATGATTTCAAGAAATACTTCGTAGATATCAAGTTCATAGAGATTCCAAGACTTGATAACAAGGCAGCTGACGCCATGGCCATGATCACATCATTGTTGCAACTCCCAAAAAAATAGGCTCGCTATGAATTTCTGGTGGAACAATCATTTATGCCTGCCTATGACACACTTGAAGGCCAAATCATTTGCCACTTAGTAGGATCTGATTCACCTTGGTATGGCAAGATTTATGCCTACCTAAAAGATGACACCTTACCACCTGACTTATCTCGTAATCAAAAGCACAACTTTATCCTCCAATCCTCTCGCTATACTCTTATCGCTAGCACCCTCTATCACCGCGGTCTTGATGGTACTTTACATCGATGTCTTGAACATGATGAATTTGACAAGGCTTTATAGGAAGTTCATGGTGGAATTTGTGGTACTCATTCAAGTGGGCTGACCTTATCCAAGAAATTGATTAGAATGGGATACTACTGGCCCACAATGGAAAGAGAATCATTCTCATTTGTGAAGAAGTGCTCAAAATGTCAGATTCATCAGAATCTCATTCATGCTCCTGCACAAGAACTACAACCGTTCACGCCGACCTGGCCATTCTCTCAATGGGGTTTAGATCTAGTTGAAAAGATTCATCCTTCATCATCGAACGAACACAAGTTTATCATCACAATGATAGAGTACTTTACCAAATGGATTGAGGCAGTACCTCTTACTAAGGTTACCGGAAAACAAATCTCCTCATTCATACTAAACTATATTATTTGTCGGTATGTCATTCCTAACTCCATTATCATAGATAATGGATGACTGTTCAAGAATCAGGATGTTGATGAACTTTGTGAGAGATTCCATATTCAGCACAGATATTCAACACCGTACTATCCACAAGGGAATGGCCAAGCAGAGGCCTCAAATAAGACTATATTGAAAATTTTGAAGAAGACTGTGAATGATGTAGGGAAAGATTGGCACGTTCAACTCAATCCCACATTATGGGCCTACAAAACTAGCATCAGAATGCCAACATGAGCAACACCGTATGCTCTTTTCTATGGAGTAGAAGCCATATTACCTCTAGAAGTTGAGATTCCATCACTCAGGGTATCATTGAAGGATCTCACAATAGATGATGAATACAGAGTTTCCTGACTACAAGAATTGGAACTCCTTGATGAGAAGAGACAACGAGCAACTGATCATTTAAAAGCATATCAACAAATGATGTCTCGCAGCTATAATCACAAAGTCAAGCCACGTACCTTTCAAGTTGGGGATCTTGTTTTAAAAGAGAACCCACGAAATCAACAAGACAGAGAGAAGAAAGGAAAGTTTGAACCAAATTGGCTAGGTCCGTACGTGGTCATAGCAGTATATGGTTTGGGAGCATACAAACTGTCAATGTTAGAAGGGGACCTATTTGACAAACCCATCAATAGTATGAACTTGAAGAAGTATTATGTCTGAAGTAGTTATCATCACCCAAAACAAGTCCTAAATTTTTTTTAAAAAACAGTAGAAAAGTCCTGAAAAAATCTACAAAAACAACAGAAAAAGTCCTGAAAAAATCTACAAAAATAGCAGAAAAAGTCGTGAAAATTTTTTAAAAAAAAAAGAAAAAGAAAGAAATCAGAAAAATGCAATAAACACAAATAGTGAAAATATGGCAAACAGACGCTATTTGTAGCTCTCCATCTATTAGCTCATGTTCTGCACTTAGTTTCTCAGCCTTCCTTTCATGCGTCATTCTAGGGCCATAACAACATTATAATGCCATTATTTTCCTAAAGTGATAATGTCTTACCATGGCTTGATCGTTGTACATATTCATTTAAGCAAGTTGTGCCAATATTGGGGGCAAATGTTGACATACTGGAGACAATCAACTTTCAGAGTTTACTAAAACAGCTAGACAATGACGTAACATCCGATCATGCAAACAAACAATCAAATCACATGAACAACCACCCAATCATTGATACATATCACAGTTTTCAACAAATTTCATATCATGACTCATATCTGGATGATCTAAAATCTGAATAATGTTTGGAATAGTAGTATTATATTTTGAACAATGGTTTTTTGATTTTTGCTATCATTCCTCTAGAGCACACTCAATGATGTATTGAACTAGAGTGGCAAGGAAAGAGAATGATTTTTCTTTGTCTGTTGTCTTGAGATTGACTATCAATTTGGTGCAGATATGTCCCGAGACATGATTTTCAAAGCATATCATTAATGACAGTTCCAAATTTTCATCAGAAAGTGGTTAATCTTTGTTTGTTTATGCAAGAAATGCTCAGGTCATCTCGATTCAATTATACCTCGATGCTTGTGTTCACTTGCTATATCAAAAATCATGAAAGTTGTACTCAAGTTATCATTGGTGCTAATTTCCCCTTTGATGCTTGTACATACTTCCAACATTTTAAAATGCTCTATGATGATTCAAGAATGCTAACAAAGGGCTCAAAAAATAGTTGGTTTTGTTTCATTGCATTTCATTTAGATCAATGTACATATCTGCATACTAGATTTGCATCAGAGTTTTGAAAGGCTGAACAAAAACATCAACGACTGTCATGTCTCTTTGGACTATTTGTGGAGGGCATTCAGACATTTGTTTCATTATCATCTTTTATCTTCATCATCATTTCCTTAAATCATTATCATTTCATCTAGGTACTCTACATATCATATATTTTATCCTTTATCATTCATTTTCATATCAGTTAGATCCTTTATCATTTATTTATCCATCATTATGCATTATCATTTCATTGCATATCATCTTTGTTTTATTGCATATCATTTAGATCCTTTATCATTTCATATCATTCATTTATTCATTAGGTATTTCATATCATTTCCATTTTCATATTTTATCATTTCATCTCATTATCATAACATTTCATCATCATTTCATAACATTATCATTATCATTTTATCATCATTTCATTACATCTCATCTCATTATCATTTTAACATTATCATTATCATTTTAACATTATCATAACATTTCATCATCATTTCATTTTATCATCATTTAATTACATTTCATTACATCATACATCTCATAATTATTAATCATGTTCATTTCATCCCATTATTTATCATTTGTCATAAATTACATTCATATCATATCTTTAATCATCTATCATTTTCATATCATTTATATATCATGTCATTTTTCCCAAAAAATTTGACTCATTTCACATATCATTTCATATCATTTCCTTAATCATATACATACTACAAATTTATGACACATAAACATAAGCATCCATTTTTCATCACTTCTATTTCTTGCATTTGAAAAATCCAAAAACAAACATTCCATCCATACATTACATTTCCACATCATTTTTCATAAACATATCATATATCTCTGTGCACACTCTCCTACTCAAACATCCTAGGGCATTCACTTGCATGACATCATAGCATGAATCATCCTACATATCATGTTAATCATCAAATCAATAAAATGCATATCAAAATCCATACTACATCATACAAAAATACATGCATATCACATCATCAAAACTCATCGCCACTGCATATCATCGCTCATAAAAAATGCATGCAAATGTCCAAAGTCCAATAAAACTAAACAGTATAGAGAGATACATGAGATATGATAAAAAACAATGTACATGCTCCAAAAATGATAAACATCAATAATACTGCATCAATAAATCATGGCTGGCTGGTGGAGCCCCATGATGGAGTTGGTCTAGAAGATGATGGTCGGCCACTACCCCCTACATCAGGATCTTGTTGTGGCCCTGTGACCCCTCTGCTATGTGTCGTTGTCCGTGATCTGCTCCTGGTCCTACTGTGGGACCGAGGGTAAGGCTCTCTGTGGTCGGGAGGGAACAACTCCTCGTATCTGATCCGATAATGCTCAGCCTCCCTGGCAATCTCAAATCCCTCTACAATAGCCTCTCGTAAAGATGCACTCTCAATGGTGCCCATGAGTCTCTGCGCTACACCCTCTTCCTCTACTGCCCTCTGTCTAAAAGAATCCCTCTCTGTTATCAATTGGGCTACCTGTGGGTCAGGGGCAGGTAGAGGTTCCTATGACTGTGTCTGCACAAGCTATGCCTGTAACTATACTGCCAAAATTTGAGCCTGAGCCAACTAGCTCTACAACTGTGCCTGCTACCCCTAAAGTGTCTGTACCTGGGCCTATAGAGTATCTATCTATTCCTGTTGTCCAGTGGAGGATACCTAGATCACTGTCCGCCATCCGGTACCACTCCTCGGCCTCAACATGACCTGAGCACTGCCAAAGATATCCTTCCTCTGCCTCACTGGCCTTTGCTCCTCCCCTCCGTCATCTCCACTGTCATCCCGATCACCATCATCTGAGCTCTCCTCATCTCCACTATCTGCCTCCTCTCCACTCTCCTCCAAATCCCCTCCACACACCACCTGCTCTCCCCCTGCCACATCCTCCTGTCTCCTACCCCCTGGCTGCTGTGCCACCAAAATGGGTGCCAACTCATCTAGACATGTCAAACGAGGGAATGGGTGTGTGTGAAAATAAACAGCGTACTCATCCGACATCCTTGCATCCGTAATATCTGGCCTATAAGCCCATGCCTCGGGCTATAAATTGGTGTACTCTGTATATGCTACCTGATACGAAATACATGGCCCCCATCCCGAATCATCCTTGCACCGCCCATAGTGCGCAACGCCTTATGGCATCCCCTGTGTATAGCCATACTGTCTCTGTACTCGCAATGCCAAAAATATCTCTATAATAAAGGGGGTCTGCCCTATCAGATACCGATGCATACATACAAATGGAATCTCCAGATGATCAGTATCCCACCCCTCACAATCCGTATATGGTATCCATATCACTGCATCAACATTGTCCAGAGTCTGTCGCTAGTACTCCAACTTGCCTAGCTTGGGCTGGACAAGTGCAATAGAATATGCATACACATATGGCTTTCCTGGTGGCCTCACTCTCAGAAAAAGTGGTCTCGCAATCGCAATATGTTCCCATGCCCAGACCTGGAGCAGGGTAACACCATAGGAAAAACTCGATGATCCGTTGTATACTACCCGTGTGACCGATTTTTAAGTGTATCAATTATATAAAAACAATAAATCAAACACACCAATAAGACATTATATCAAAATAGAAAATCAAATGAAAATAAATGCAAACTTAGTCTTTTGTCTTTGATGTCGTCCTATCGTCCTCTATCTCCAGTGTTTTTGTCGATTCCAGCTTGCTCTCAAATTGTGTGCTAGGCTCAACAAACGGTCTTCCTAGAGAATGAGATTTGAAGATGAATGCATGCTTAAACTAGACATGATTGCTTGAATGAAAGATTACGGAATTATGAAAGCTAAAGATGATAATGAAAATGCCAAAATGCTAGAATGCAACTAATCGCCAATGCGTGTGTGTATGTCGGTGTCTGTGTTGTGTGTAACCAATGCTTGGATTCACAGGGGTATTTATAGAGTTTTCAAAAGATTCTGATTGGCTGATGTGATGAACGGCTGTGAAAATTCCTGGCAGATCGAACGGTCGAAGATGGATAAAACTGGAGAGAAAAATAGAACACCAAAAAGCAAGATCTGTTTCCTTTTTCGTAGAAGAGATAAGATGAGATGATAAAGATGAATTGTAAAAATCATCTTTTTGTGAGATTTTGGAAACATTTTGAAGATAAATAATGAATTATAAATTCAATTATTTATTTATGGGTGACATGGAGATTTTTCTTAATTAAATAAAACATTCAATTAAGATTTGGAGAATAATAAAAGATTTCACAATTAAATAAAATATTTAATTATGATTTGAAAAGATATGAAGGATATTAATTAAATAAAGATATTTAATTAATTTTTTAGGAAATGACGTGGATGAAATTAATTAAATAATTAGAAGAAAGATTTAAATAGGAGAAAGAAAATATTTAAATTTAATTAAATCAAAAGACTTAATTAAATTCAAAAGGTGATAATTAATTAAAATAAATAAAGGTTATTTAGTTAATTAATCAAGTAGACATATGAATGTGAAATAATTAAATAAAGTTGATTTATTTAATTATGGGGGAAGAATAAAATGAATGAACAATATAATTAAATTAATTAAATTTAATCATATGTAGAGGACTTTTAGAGAGATTAATTAAAGAATAAATATTTAATTAAGTGCCAGGATTAATTAGATATGACCAATTTTATGCATATACATTTTTCCCCTCTTTGAAGTGATGTGTGAAATGCATTACTTCAAAGAAAATATTCTGCTTTAAAATTTTTGCTGTGTTTGATTTTGCCCCTAATCGGGAAAATTTTAACTGATATGCCCCTGATTAAAAAAATGTGCCTGATATTGATGATGCCCCCTCGGGAGATAAATCACTGATGATGAGAAAAATGTTGATTTGGTGGTGAAATTCAGATGATGAGAGGGACGTAGTGATTTATCTCTCGATAATTGATTAAAAGATGCCCCAGTTTGAAAATAAGGTCAGAGTTTGATAAAAAGATAAAAATAAAAATAAAATGCCACAAAAAACTCACTTTGGTTGACCTTTAAAAGGTAAAAGGGTAAAAAGGGCAAGTAATTTTCACCTTTTGACTTTACTGATTTTGTGCTCTAATAATGACTTGGCAAGATGGAGATTCCTTATCACAAGCATAGATTCGAGTGGGCCCGCCGATACCAAAGACCAGCCGCGTATGGACCACCAGTGAGTCGATTCAACCCTCTCTGCTTTGAAATTTTTTGTTTGTAGTTGAATTTTGAGATGTTTTCATGCAGATTTAAGGGTTACCAGTCCGTTTTAGCGTTTTTAGGAAATAGAGTAGCGCTTTCGATGTTTTTTGTAGCGCATATAGGGTTTGATTTAGCTTTGCTAGGTAGGAGGCAGGTTAGCGCATACGATACGCAAAGTAGCGCTTATAGGATTCTGGTGGGAAATGGGTACTTTAGCGCATATAGGAAACAAACTAGCGCTTTTAGGGTTTTCACGCATCAGGTAGATGAAATGGCACATTTGATTAGGAGTGTAGTGCATATAGGGAAATAGCACATAAAGGAATTGATTTAGCACTTTTAGGGCACATAATGGTGCATCTGATGTTTTAGCGCATTAGGGAGAAACTTCAACACTTTTAGGGTTTTAGCGCTTTTAGGTCGCAGATTAGCACATCTAGGAAATTTAGGTAGAATGCACTGTATGATGAAAATGATGATGTATTATTGCTTCTTTAGTCAATAGATAGATAAATTGTCTTGTCATCATATTGATATGGATAGAAATGATAGAAAATTTGATAAATGATGAATTGTTAACTTTGTTTCCAAAAATAGAAAGCAAAGAGTAGATAGTTGATAACTTTATTGCCAAAGAGTAGAATGATTGATTGCATTTTTCTTGATAACTTTGCTTTTAAAAAACAAAGAGTAGATGATTGATATGACTTTTGATAAATTTTCTTTCTGCGATAGAAAATAAATAGTAGATGATGTGATTGAAAACATATTTGCATTCATGACTGAAGTCAAAATAGGATGATGATTTGATTGTTGATAAATCTGCTTTCCTGAAAAACAAAAACAAATAGTAGATAATGATATAGTAGATTGATTTGATGTTCAGATAGATAAATTTTGGATTGATTTCATGATATGAGTCCCTTAAATAGAACACTTGATATGGTTCACGTGATATGATGCACTTGATATGAGTCTGATATGTGTCACTTGATATGAATCAGATTGATATGGGTCATTTTATATGGGTCACCGATATGTATGATGTGAAGTAGATAGATTGCGCTGATATGAGCCTGATTGATTGTCCTTGTGATGACCAAAAATAGGAGGTTTTCAAAAACCTCCAAATTAGAGAGCGCTTCACTGTAGGTTGGGATTGGATACGAGATCTCACACCTACAGATGTACAGTTGATAGTTAATTGTGGGTTGGGACCATTGTTTTCTATGCCTCCTATTCGGGTCAACAGGGGACTGTTGACCGCACTAGTAGAGAGATGGCATTATGAGCATAATACTTTTCATTTATCGATGGGTGAGATGACGGTGACCCCAGAGGACGTATATAGGATTTTTGGGATCCCAGTGGTAGGTTCCCTTATGTTCTATGACCACAAGGAGTTAGGTGGTACAAACACACTTAGGAGGGTGTATGGGGATGTTCATATAGCAGGGTATTGGGTTCCATGGGAAGATTTGAAGGGATATTCGGCCTTACCTGCAATTTTGGGTGCATTCCTTGGAGACTTCCTTTGTCCAGATCGTCGGTCAAAGGGACTATCAGTTGGGTGGGGGAGGATTATTGAGCTGATGATGGGGCAACCGTGGAGATATTCCTAGGGGAGCTGTATGTTGGCACATTTATATAATGACTTGCACCAGGTGGTATACAAATGATCAACTAGCTTGTCTTGTGGTGTTACCCTACTCCAGATTTGGGCATGGGAGCATATTGCGATTACGAGACCATTTTGTCCCAGAGCTAGGCCACCAGGTAGGCCATATGTGTATGCATATTCTATTTCACTTGTCCAGCCCAAGCTAGAAAAGTTGGAGTATTGGAGATGGACCCTAGATGATGTGGATTCAGTGATATGGAGGCCCTACACGGATTGTGAGGCGTGGGATGCAGATCATTTGGAGATGTCATTTGTATGTATACCTTGGTTTCTGATAGGTTAGACCTCATTCATTATAGAGAGATTTTTGGCATTGCGAGTACAAAGACAGTTCAGATTCACATAGGGGATGCCTCAGGGCATTGCACACTATGCACGGTGCAAGGATGAGCCTAGATGGGGGCTCTGCATTTCTTATCAGGTTGCATATATAGAGTATACAAATTTACAGCCTGAGGTATGGGATGGCAGGCCTAATATTGTTGATGCGGGTATGTCTGAGTACTCTATTTATTATCACACACCCATTTCCGCGGTTCACATGTTCGAATGAGACGATGCCCATTTTGGTGGCACAACAGCTAGGGGTTAGGAGACAGGATGATGTGGCAGGTGGGGAGCAAGTAGTTGGTGGAGAGGAGGATAGTGGAGATGACGAGGAGAGTGGAGAGGAGGAGAGAATAGATGATGGCAATGGGGATGATGACGAAGATGGCGGAGGGGAGGAGCAGAGGCCAGTGAGACTGAGGCCAAAATTTTTGAACAGTGTATAGATCATGCAGAGGCCAAGGAATGGTATTGGACGTCGAAAAGTGATCAAGGTCTCCTCTACAGCGTAGGGGGCATAGATAGCTACTTTGCAGACCCAGGTACATATGCTCCAGGAGCAGTTGCAGAGCCAGTTGGCTCAGACTCAGAGTGTTACAGTACAGTTACAGGCACAACTTGCGGAGGCATATACACATGCACAGGAACAGGTACAGGAATAGGCACCTTCACCTGCCCCAGACCCACAAGTAGCCCAGTTGATAGTAGAGAGGGATTCTTTCAGATAGAGGGCAATAGAGGAAGAGGGTGTGGTGTAGAGACTCATGGGCACCGTTGAGAGTGCATCTTTGCGAGAGACTATTGCAAAGGGATTCGAGATTGCCAGGGAGACTGAGCATTATCGGATCAGATACGAGGAGTTGTGCCCTCTTGACCGTAAAGAGCCTTACCCTAGATCCCACAATAGGACTAGGAGCAGATCACGGATGATGACACACAACAAAGGGGTCACAGGGCCACGATAGGATCCTGATGTAGGGGGCAGTGGAAGGCCATCATCCTCTAGACTAGCTCCATCAGGGGGGTCCACTAGCCAGCCTTGATTTATTGATGTATATCATTTTTGAGCATGTACACTATTTTTGATCATATCTCATGTATCTCTCTATATTGTTCAGTTTCATTGGACTTTGGACATTTGTATGTATTTTTGATGAGCGATGAGATACAATGGCGATGAGTTTTGATGATGTGCGTGTTTGATGTGATGTTGTGATATGCATGCATTTATGTATGATGTAGTATGGATTTTGATATGCATTTTCTTGATTTGATGACTAACATGATATGCAGGATGATTCATGCTATGATGACGATTTGTGATGTGTACTAATGATGTCATGCAGGTGGATAACCTAGGATGTGATTATGAAAATATGCCATGGGATATATGATATGTTTATAAAAAAATAATGTGGAAATGTAATGCATGTATGAAATGTTTGTTTTTGGATTTTTCAAATGCAAGAAATAGATGTGCTGAAAAATGGATGTTTATGTTTATGAGATGCATCATGAATTTGGAGTATGTATATGATTTAGGAAATTATATGTGGAATGAATCAAATGTTTATGGGAAAAATGTCATGATATATAAATGATATGAAAATGATAGATGAGTGCAAGATAGGATAAATAATGGGATGAAATGAACATGATTAATAATTATGAAATGTATGATGAAGATAATAAATGACATGTAATGAAATGTTGATGAAATGATGATAAAATGATAATGAAAATGAAATAAAATAATAAATGAAATGAAATGCAATGATAAATGAAAATGATATGAAATGATAAGTGAAAATGAAATGCAATGATAAATGAAAATGATATGAAATGATAAGTGAAAATGAAATGCAATGATAAATGAAAATGATAAATGTAATGAAATGATGATGAAATGATATGCAATGATAATGAAGATGATATGAAATGATAATGATAAAATAATGATAAAATGAAATGATAAGAAAAGATAATGAAGATAATAAATGAGATGCAACTGCGTAGAATGAAAATGAAATGATAAGAAAGGGATAAGTGAGATGTTTAATGAGATGAAGACGATAGCTAATGAAAGTGATATGGAATACCTAATGGATAAATGAATGATGTGAAATGAGAAAGGATCTAAATGATACAAAAATGAATGATAAATGATAAACTATATGATATGTACAAGACCTAGATGAAATGATAATGATAATGAAATGATGATGAAGATGAAAAATGATAATGAAACAAATGTCTGAATGTCCTCCACAACTAGTCCAAAGAGACATGACAACCGTTGATGTTATTGTTCAGCCTTTTTAAAACTCTGATGCAAATCCAGTATGCAGATATGTACAATGATTAAAATGAAATGCAATGAAATGAAACCAACCATTTGTTGAGTCATTTGTTAGCTTTCTTGAATCATCATAGAGTGTTTTAAAATGTTGGAAGTATGTACAAGCATCAAAGGGGAAATTAGCACCAATGATGACCTGAGTACAACTTTCATGATTTTTGATATAGCAAGTGAACACAAGCATCGAGGTATAATTGAACCAAGATGACTTGAGTATTTCTTGCATAAACAAACAAAGATTAACCACTTTCTGATGCAAATTTGGAATTGTCATCAATGATACGTTTTGGAAATCATGTCTCACAACATATTTACAACAGATTGATAATTAACCTCAAGACAACAAACAGAGAAAAATCATCCTCTTTCTTC
This sequence comes from Sequoia sempervirens, assembly GCA_007258455.2. NCBI lineage: Eukaryota > Viridiplantae > Streptophyta > Pinopsida > Cupressales > Cupressaceae > Sequoia > Sequoia sempervirens. The sequence continues at coordinate 8,596,715 of VDFB02000015.1, read as the reverse complement.
GCCACTCTAGTTCAGGACATCATCAAGTGTGCTCCAGAGGGATGATATCAAAATTCAAACAACCATTGTTCAAAATATAATACTGCTATTCCAAACATTATTTAGATTTTAAATCAACCAAATATGTGTCATGATATGGTACTTGCTGAAAAATGTTGTGATATGGATCAATGATTGGATAGCTGCTCCTAGGATTTGATTATTTGTTTGCATGTTTGGATTTTATGTCATTGTCTAGCTGGTTTGGTAGAACTTGAAAGTTGAGTGCCCTTAGTATATCAACGTTTGCCCCCAGTATTGACACAACTTGCTAAAATGGATATGTACAATGATCAAGCCATGGTAAGACATTATCGCTCTAGGAAAATGATGGCAGGATGATGTTATTATGGTTCTAAAATGATGGAATGAAGGCTGAGAAGCTAAGTACAGAACATGAGCTAATAGATGGAGAGCTACAAATAGCGTCTGTTTTCCAGATTTTCACTATTTGTTTTTATTGCATTTTTCTGATTTCTTTTTGATTTTTTTATATTTTTCTTGTCAATAGACTGCCTGTTGCCAGGTTTTCACCCTATGACGAATTTTTTTTTTTTTTTTTTTTTTTTTTCAGGACTTTTATGCTTTTAAAAAAAAAAAAATCAAAACTTTTTATGCTATTTTTTTGTATTTTTTTAGAACTTTTTATGCTATTTTTGTATTTTTTTCAGGACTTTTTATGCTGTTTTTGTATTTTTTTAAGGACTTTTTATGTTGTTTTTGTATTTTTTTTAGTACTTTTTATGGATGATGATAATTGCTTCAAACATAATACTTTTTCAGGTTCATGCTATTGATGGGTTCGTCAAACAGGTCCCCTTCTGGCATTGACAACTTGTATGCTCTTGAACCGTATACTGTGATGCCCACGTACGAACCTAGCCAATTTGGTTCGAACTTACCTTTCTTCTCTCTGTCTTGTTGATTGCGTGGGTTCTCCTTCAAAACAAGATCACCAACCTGAAAGGTACGTGGCTTGACTCTGTGATTATTGATGCGAGACATCATCTGTTGATATGCTTTCAAATGATTAGCTGCTCGTTGTCTCTTCTCATCAAGGAGTTCCAGCTCTTGCAGTTGAGAAACTCGGTAGTCATCATCTATTATGAGACCCTTCAATGATACCCTTAGTGATGGAATCTCAAGCTCTAGTGGAAAAATGGCTTCTTCTCCATAGACAAGAGCATACGGTGTTGCTTCTGTTGGTGTTCGAATGCTAGTTTTGTAGGCCTATAATGCGGGATTGAGTTGAACATGACAATGTTTCCCTGCATAATTCACAGTCTTCTTCAAGATTTTCAGTATTTTTTTGTTCGAGGCCTATGCTTGGCCATTCCCTTGTGGATAATAAGGTGTTGAATATCTGTGTTGGATATGGAATCTCTCACAAAGTTCATCAACATCCTGATTCTTGAATGGTCGTTCATTATTTGTGATGATGGAGTTGGAAATGCCATACCAACAAATGAGATAGTTGAGTATGAACGATGAGATTTGTTTGCTGGTAACCTTAGTGAGAGGTACTGCCTCAATCCACTTGGTAAAGTACTCTGTCGTTGTGATGATGAATTTGTGTCCGTTTGATGATGAAGGATGAATCTTACCAACTAGATCTAAACCCCATTGAGAGAATGACCAGGTTGGCCTGAATGGGTGAAGTTCTTGTGCAGGAGCATGGATGAGATTCCCATGAATCTAGCATTTAGAGAACTTCACAAAAGTGAATGATTCCCTCTCCATTGTAGGCCAGTAGTAACCCATTCTAATCAATTTCTTGGATAAGGTCAATTCACTTGAATGAGTACCAAAAATTCCACCATGAACTTCTTGTAAAGCCTTGTCAGATTCGTCACATTCAAGATATCAAAGTAAAGTACCATCAAGACCACAACGATAAAGGATGTCAATGATAAGAGTATAGTGAGAGGATTGGTGAATAAAGTTGCGCTTTTGGTTACGAGATAAGTCAGGTGGTAAGATGTCATCTTTTAGGTAGGCATAAATCTTTCCATACCAGGGTGAATCAGATCCTACTAAGTGGAAAATTATTTAGCTTTCAGGTGTGTCATAAGGTAGGTGTAAATGATTGTTCCACCAGAAATTTATAGTGGTTCTGATTTTTTGGGAGTTGTAGCAATGATGCAATTGTGGCCATGACGTCAGTTGCTTTGTTACCAAGTCTTAGAATCTGTATGAACTTGATATCCATGAAGTACTTCTTGAAATCATCAACCATTTTCTTATATGGCAACAGTTTGTCATCTTTGGTCTGATAATCATCATTGATCTGATTAATGACTAACTATGAGTCACCATAGACTTGTAGTTATGTGATTCTCCATTCTAACGCTATCTTGAGTCTAGTGATTAAAGCTTCATATTCGACTATGTTGTTGGTGCATGGAAACATTAGCCTATATGACCGAGGAATGGTATGTCCTTGAGGGGTGACAAAGAGTATGCTTGCCCCCAATCCATGTTGAGTGAAAGAACTATCAAAATATAAAGACCGTGATTGTTTTGATTCTGCAATGAAGACGTTAGCATTTGGAAATTCGATATGCATGGGATGTTCTGCTTGTAGTGGTGCATCAGCCAATTGGTCAGCGATAACTTGTCCTTTGCTTTCTTTGTGATCAACATAATAGATGTCAAACTCGCTTAGGATCATAACCCATTTTTCCAACCTTCCTGTCAATGTAGCCTTGCTTAGCAAATATTTGAGTGGATCAATCTTTGCAACAAGATTGATTGTATGAGTTAACATGTAGTGTCGAAACTTCTGTGAGGTAAAGACTACTGCTAGACAAGATTTCTCAATGAAAGTGTAGTTGATTTCATGACCTGTTAGTGTTCGAATGATGTAATAAATTGCATGTTCCTTTCCTATAGAGTCCTCCTATGCTAATAATGCCCCCAAAGATGTCTCTGTTGCGACAATATATAAGATTAGTGGTTTTTTCTGGATTTGGTGGTACTAGAACTGGTGGGTTCATTAGGTATTGCTTGATTTATTGAAATGCCATTTCACACTTGTCATCCCATTTGAAAGGAACATTTTTATGCAATAGATGTGTGAAAGGTAGGCTTTTATTTTCCAGTTGTGCGATGAACCTTCGTATAGATTGAAGCCATCCCTATAATGATCTTAACTGACTGATATTCCTTGGTGGAGGCATTTCCATGATTGCTTGCACCTTGGCAGGATCTACTACAATTCCCTTTTTGGACACTATGTATCCCAAGAGTTTTCCAAATGTGACTCCAAAAACACATTTCTTAGGGTTGGGGCAAACTTTGAAATTTTCTAACCTTGCAAATATTTTGGATAATACTTCAAGATGTCCTTCTCTTGTGTATGACTTTTCCAATATATCGTCTACATAATCTTCCATGAATGTATGCATTATGTCATGAAAATTTGTAGTCATAGCCCTTTGATATGTAGCCCCAGCGTTCTTTAGACCGAAAGGCATAACGTTCCAACAATAAGTCCCCCATGGACATTTGAAAGTTGATTTGTCCTGGTCTTCAAGTGCAATCTTGATTTGGTTGTAACCAGAAAAACCATCCATTAGTGAATACATGGCATGACCAGCTGTCAGATCAACTATAGTATCAATGTTTGGAAGTGGGAAGTCATCCTTAGGACATGCTTTATTAATATCTTTGAAATCTATGCACGCTCTGACACTTTTGTCGGGCTTGGACATGGGAACAATGTTGGAGATCCATTCTGCATAGTCGATCGATCTTATAAATCCCACATCAAGGAGTTTTCAGAGTTCTTAAGCAGTAGTGCAACATGATGATGCATCTTTCTGAGTTTTTGTTTCACAAGTTTGACTCTTGGTTTTATGGAAAAGTGATGCATTATAAGATCAGGATCAAGACTTGGCATGTCTGCATAAGACCAGGCAAAGTTGACTTGATTTTCTCTGAGAAATTCCATGAACTTGGGTACTTCTTTATCTTCCATTGGTGCAGCTAACTATAGGATCCTTGGTTTTTCTATAGTTTCAAGATTAACTATTTTTGTAGGCTCAATAAAGATAGGCAATTGCTCATGATAATGCTCTGGGAGAGTGTCAAGTATCCCATCATTAGGTTCCTTAAAAATGTTTTCACCATCTAGTACGCTCTTTGTTTTATCTTTTGTTTGATCTAACACTGCGAGATTCTAGTTTTCACCATTAGAACTTTCTTTTTGACTTTTATTTTTGCAGCTAGGAGACTTGACACTCTCCTGATTAAAGACTCTATACCGAAAATTTCCAGTGGAACAATCATTTGTGTTGTCTGCGGAAAGGAAGTTCATGATAGATTCATCACTTGGAAACATAGGTATATTGATAGGTTCAAATAGATCCTAGCCAATGAGATCGGGATGGATCAGTGGTAGCGGGTCATCGAGCTGCATGAAATTGGCTATAGTTATGGTCATAACAAAGTTGTTCATAGGATATGAGGTATGGGACAAATCAATGATGATACTGTTCTCATGATAGTGTTGTTCGATTAAATCTGACTCGGTATCACTAGAATCATAGTTACCTTGTAGTTCAGATCCTTGCAGTTGGAACACTGACCCTTCACCTTCGATTAGAATTGGGGTGTACTTTTGTACCACATCGACCTTTTTGTCCCTCCAAAACTCATTATTGTAGATGGTGTCCCATTCGTATTCACCAGAATCCGTGTCAAAGTTATTATCCATGAAATTTTGAATTGCTGTCAAACATGCTTCTCTTGTATCAGAACCTTCTTACAATGTGAGGACAATATCATGCAACTGCTTGGATGGTTTTTCTTTTGAGTTAGTATCATAGCCTAGTCCTGTTTTATCTTTTGTAGCAAGTCCTAGAAGGTGAATAGGCTCAACTACTCCTTTTCTCTTTCCGATAGGACCATTACCATCATAGCCCATCTTTTGCATGATTGAATATCCTTTACCATATTGATCAGTAGGTAGTTTGACATTGAGAACTATTTCATCTTCATCTTTATAGAGCCAACTTAGAACTTCTCTATCCTCAGAATCTTCAATGGGGAATTTTTCTTTGATAAATCGTCCATTAAACTTTGTATTTGGCTCTGTTGGTGGTCGCGTTGATGTTGATGCTACAGATATCTGTTGTTGGGCGATAGAAGGTTGTCCATGTGACCAAGGCGACGTAGGAAGATTATCAAGACAGATCTAGAGTACTCTCCAATGGACATTTTCCTTGAATCGTAGTTGCTTGTCAAAGCTTTTGGTTAACTGACTGATTTGTGTATCAACTTTGGGAGAAGTACCAACAAGAGCTTCTCAATTGTTAGGAACCAAAGTATCTTGACTAGCTTTGATGTTGGCACAAGTCTGACTGTTTGAATTATTAGCTGGTATTGTGATCTCATGTCTGTCATAAGGAAACTTAAGACATTGATGATATGTGGATGGAAAAACTTGTATTTCATGGATCCAAGGATGACCCAACAAGATGTATGCAAGATCACGGTCTAATACTTGACAAAAATTATTCTTGATAACATGTCCCACTCTGACTGGCAACATGATTAAACCCTTGGATGCTCTTTCCTTATCATTGTAGGCTTTAATAGTAATCTTTCTTCTAGGATCAATGGAGTCCTCAAAAAATCCTAAAGCCCGAACTAACTTCATAGTACATATGTTCAAACCAACACCTCTGTCTATTAGTACACGTCTGACACGAAACTTGTGGATCATGACTTCTAAGTATAGCGATGAGTTATGGGGATGATTCATGGAAACGTCATATTTTTCAGAGAATGAGAGGCATGTGGGTGAGGATAAGTGTCCCACCATGGCTTGAAATCGTTCCACATCCAGATCAATGGATACAGTTGTTTCAACGAGGGCCTTTTCTAGAATTTCCTTGTGTGCTGGGGAAATCTTTAGGAGTTCTAAGATAGAAATATGAGCAAGATTTTTTCCAAGTTGATTGACTAAATCATATTGATGTTGAAGTAGGGGCACAGTGGTTTTTGAAGAAGATCCCTTTAAGACAACTTTAGCTTGTTCCCTTGTTGTTGCGTTGACTTCTCTATATTCCATCTTTTCCTTAACTTTTATAACATTGACCCGCTCGTCGTCAGTGTAGATATGATTGATTATATTGTTGTTGATGTGATTCACACTTTTTCCAGAAGACTCACCCTTTTGATGGTTGGGAAAAGGGTTGCAAAATGCTTGGTGGTCTTCATTTGATTGTTGGTGTCCTTCTATTGTGATGGTGCCATTTTCGATTAAGTCTTGGACTTTATTTTTCAAGGCTTGACAATTATTTGTGTGATGGCCCTTGCACCGATGATAATCACAATAGTATCCATCATTCCATGATGGAGGTTTCACACTGGGTTCAAAATTGCGTTGAGGCGGCAAAGTAAGAACATTTTTAGCCATTAATTCTTTGAATACAGATTCTAAGGATTGACCCAATGGAGTAAAAGTTCTTATGCTTAAGAAGAATGAAGATCGTTGTGGATTTGTGTTCAGGTTATTTCCTAAGGCATTGTCATTATTATTGTTTCCACGGTAACCTTGATTGTTGGTATTCCCTTGATTGGGAGTAGAAGTTTGATTCACATTACTCCTCAGAGGAGGAGGAGGATTGTTACCCTGATTTGTGACCGAGTTGACATTGTTATAGTTATTGTTGCGAGGAGAACTAAGAACAAATGGCTTAGTCGAGACTTGATTTGCATCTACAACACAATCATTCACCACGTTTTTGTTGCAAGTCCAAAACTTATATTTTCATTGTGGTGATTTGAAGAGCAAGGATTGTCCTTATCAAGTTTTATTATCCCTCTCTAGACCAAGGCACTTTCAATGGTGATGGAATTTTCAATCAATTTTTGAAAGGAGGAAGGAAAATGAAGATTAAGATGATAGCTCATCTCTTGATCCAAGTTGTTTATGAAAGTAATGATCTTTTCCTTTTCAGGAACATGACGTGGGTATCTAGTGAACAATCTTCTCCATCTCTGAATAAATGTAATGAATGGTTCACCAGGTTTCTGTTTAGCCTTGCAGAAATCAATCATGGTAATTTGATGTTGTATGTTGTAGGAATATTGTGATATGAACTCGTTAATCAATTCCTCAAATGTCTTGACAGGCGGTGTGATTTTTGATAGCCATTCCATAGATTTGCCTCCAAGACTTCTAGGAAACAAACACATCAAGTATGTATCCTCATGGGAAAACTCTAAAGTCATATTGTGAAAGTCCCTAATATGATCGATTGGATCCAATTTCCCATTGTAATGATCAAACTTTGGGATTTCACAATGTTTGGGAAATGGGATCATGTTGAGATGTCGGTCAAAAGGATAAGGACAAATGTCATCAAGAGCATATGTCTTCGTTGTGGCTCCCCCTTGCATGTCTTTAATTTGTTCTTGAAGTGCCTTAACCTGTTGAGACAAGGCACTAATATCAGAAAAAGGTGTTTCATCAAGACTCTTCTTTAAGTTCTCAGTATCAAAATCATGAGGTAATTTAGCTCCTTTGTCAGCCAAATACAGGAAATATTTTTCTTTGTTGCACTCTAAGATCTTTTCTAAGGATTTGTGAAATTTGGGATCCTGCTCAGCCTCTCTAAAGTGATGTTATTCATCTCGTTCATCATCACTATCTACAGGAGTTCTTCTCATGTCTCTATTAAATTGGAATGGATTTTTTTCTCTTTCACCCATGTTGTCATTAAAAAGGGGATTGCTACTCTCACCTTCTTCTTGAGTTCTTCGGGTATGATCTTCTTGTTGAATATCCTTATTGTATTGAGATCTTGTAAAAATATGCATATGATTTTGAAATGTTCTTCTAGACTTAGATCACAATTTGATAAGTGCAAAAATGATGATGTTTTGATCCGATAAGATGAAAATCTTATGATATGATCAAAAGATGTTCCTAATTCTTGATTGTGGCTTCCAATGATAAAGGATATCAGAATCCTGTTGGGGAAGTTGAATCAATAATCAAAAATTTTCTTGAAAGGTGCACTTTTAAGATTTGATCTTTGTTTTTGAAGAATGATAGCCTAATAAAATTCACTGAAGGATTTGACTGGGATGTGTTGGATATTCAATGGAAAGTTGTGGTAGATAATCGAAGTTGAGAGGTTGATTGTGATTGTGTCATTGTGATAGAGCTCTTCTCTGGAAATAGGTTCGTGAATATAAAGGCTCTACAACGTACTCGTTGGTAAATCCCCTACCAAAATCTTGGTACCTATGGAGAAACTCACGGTAATGGAGCAAGACGTTTCAAATTTTATACAAAAACTTTCTACGTTGCAAGGTTTTCTTGTAACCTAAATGTTTCTTAGGTTTCTTGATCTTATTGGTAATCGATTTCTTGACAAATTTGGTTGATTTCCACTCTCTAAGCATGAGAGAAATGTCAAGATGCTACTGGACCGAAGATGTTACAAACTTAGATCTATCAAAAGTAATAATTCTAGAAAGTGATAGATGCGCTACTTTGTACCCTAAATGCGATGTAGAAATAGGCATATGTGCTAGAGAAACAATCAAATGTGCTATAACAGACCTCAGATGCGCTACTCTATGTCCTATATGCACTACAGAAAAATGCTTTGACAATGACAAAAACTATTTTTAGAATATTCAGCCTATGCGCTGAAACATGATCTAAATTCGCTGAACTAACCAGTGAATTCGCTAGACTAGACCTTATATGCACTAAGATATCCCCTAGATGTGCTAAAACAGTTTTTCAAAGCAGTTTTCTAAATAGTTTTGAGCAGTTTTAGCTGAAATTTTGCATGTTCATTTTGGATGATCTTCTATCTGAATTAATGTGATTGAAAACACATCAAACATTCTGAAAAAAATTGTTTTTAATCCCTAGACTAAACAACAAATGTATGTTCAAAAATGTTTTTCAAAAAGTGTTTTCACAGGTTTCACACATAACAGAGAATTCAGGTAGACTCACTCTTAGTACTCAAGTAGGTCATCATAATAACCACATCCCGCATCTTAGAACTGTGTCAACTCACATAGTCGTGTCACCCCCGAAGGGGCACCTATGTTTTTGTCTTTTCCAGGCGCGTACTCAAAGTGACGGAAGTGGATACTGGATCCCCTGAGAAAATGGTCCTTGGCAGTTATATGGTGAGTGTCTTGGGGGAAGATTCTTCCCTCCCCTTGCACTGTGATTTTTAGGATGTTCAGAAACTGACACAGTTGGCTACTACACTAGGTTCATAGTAAGGGTTTCCGTTCGGTGCGTCAATAATAAACTCCCTCAGAAGACCTCCCAACCTTTAGAAAAAAGGATTTTGGGGATGGTTATCTTGCACACTATCGAAAAAAGTGGGTTTCCCCATATTTGTTTTAAATTTTATAGTGGGGTGGAATAGCCTAGATTTGGCTTGAACCCACTTGGGTCGTTCCTCTTGGGTGAGTACTTTTTCCCACAAGAGCAAGCCCTCTACAAAATATAATAAAGCATTAAAATTGTAGAAATTGAAAAGGAAAGTCTGGTATTCTGATCAACCAGTTAAGGGGAGAGCATAGACCTATTGCCACAGACAAAGTAGACAGTGTTCTTTTTAGAGCCCAAATGACAATGATTTAATCTATGTGAAGATGTTGCTTCACAAAAAGCATGGGATTCATTTTAACTGCAAATTCAATTATTGGTGACTACCTTAGATTGCTTTATTTTAATCCATGTCTACCCTAGGGTTGCTTCTTTTTAAAACCAAATGTGACTATCCTAGATTGGTTCTTTTTATGCCAAAAAAAAAGTTTTGTCTGTAGAAGGTGTCAGACTCAAAGCTTTGTTTAGTTACAACTTGTAAGCTCTAAAATATCATACAAAAGCACTAAAACAAATAGTCAATGCGCTAAAACAAATAGCTAATGCCTTTCAGAAAACCTTAAATGCATTAAAAGAAACCCTAAATGCATTAAAAGAAATGCAAAAAAATTCCTTTTTACAAAATTTTAATGAAGTGAACCGAGTGTATGCACCATTTTGTTCCTTAGAAGCATCATTTTATTCCCTAGATGCATCGAAATAGTTCCTGGATGCGTTGAAAGACCTGCAAAAGCGTTGTTAGAAGTATTGGATGTGCTAAAGAAAGCCACGTATGCGCTAAAACGAGATTTTTTGTCGAAAAGCCAAATTCCAGAACAAGAAACCTACAAGTAGATGTCAAAAATGGGGCAAAGGCCCTACAGTGGGCGCCAAAAATGTGTGACCGATTTTTAAGTGTATCAATATATATAAAACCAATAAATCAAACACACCAATAAGACATTATACCAAAACAAAAAATCAAATGAAAAGAAATGCAAACTTAGTCTTTTGTCTTTGATGTCGTCCTATTGTCCTCTATCTCCACTGTTTTTGTTGATTCCAAGTTGCTCTCAGATTTTGTGCTAGGCTCAACAAACGATCTTCCTAGAGAACGAGATTTCAAGATGAATGCATGCTTAAACTAGACATGATTGCTAGAATGAAAGATTACAAAATTATGAAAGCTAAAGATGATAATGACAATGCTAAAATGCTAGAATGCTAGAATGCAACTAATCACCAATGCGTGCGTGTATGTCGGTGTCTGTGTTGTGTGTAACCAATGCTTGGATTCACAGGGGTATTTATAGAGTTTTCGAAAGATTCTGATTGGCTGATGTGATCAACGGCTATGAAAATTCCTAGCAGATTGAACAGTCGAAGATGGATAAGACTAGAGAGAAAAATAGAAGAAAACTAGAAAGCAAGATTTGTTTCCTTTTTCGTAGAAGAGATAAGATGAGATGATAAAGATGAATTGTAAAAATCATCTTTTTGTGAGATTTTGGAAAGATTTTGAAGATAAATAATGAATTATAAATTCAATTATTTATTTATGGGTGACATGGAGATTTTTCTTAATTAAATAAAATATTCAATTAAGATTTGGAGAATAATAAAAGATTTCATAATTAAATAAAATATTTAATTAATTAGAAGAAAGACTTAAATAGGAGAAATGAAATATTTAAATTTAATTAAATCAAAAGACTTAATTAAATTCAAAATGTGATAATTAATTAAAATAAATAAAGGGTATTTATTTAATTAATCAAGTAGACATATGAATGTGAAATAATTAAATAAAGTTGATTTATTTAATTATGGCAGAAGAATAAAATGAATGAACAATATAATTAAATTAATTAAATTTAATCATTTGTAGAGGAATTTTAGTGAGATTAATTAAATAATAAATATTTAATTAAGTGCCAAGACTAATTAGACATGACCAATTTTATGCATATACAGTACCTGATGCAAATCATGGTATAAATGAGCTAACATGCGACTCCCCTAGGCATATCTCTGTTGCTGACCTATCATCAGCTCAATAATCCTCCCCCAACCAACTGATAATCCCTTTGACTAGCGGTCCAGACAAAGGAAGCCTCCAATGAATGCACTCAACACTGCAGGTAAGGCTGGATATCCCCTAAAATCTGCCCATGGCACCCAATACCTTGCTATCTGTGCATCCCCAAACACCCTCCTGAGTGCATCTGTCCCACCTAGCTGCTTGTGGTCATAAACCACAAGAGCACCTACCACTGGAATCTCCAAAATCCTATATACATCCTCAGGGGTCACGGTCATCTCACCCGTCGGCAAATGAAATGTATTATGCTCAGAATGCCACCTCTCTGCTAGTGCGGTCAATAGTCCCCTGTTGACCCGAATTGGTGGTATAGATAATAACGGTCCTAACCCACATCCCACTATCAACTATACATCTGTAGGTGTCAGATCTCGTATCCAATCCCACCCTACCGGGAAACGCTCTCCGATCTGGAGGTTTTTGAAACCCTCCTGTTTTTTGTCATCATAAGGACAATCAATCAGACTCATATCATTGACCCATATCAACATGATCTATCTACTTCCCATCATACAAATAAATCAGACTCATATCTATCTATCAGTGAACCATATTAGTGAACCATATCAAGTGACTCATATCACGTGAATCATATCAAGTTTTCTATCTAAGTGACTCATATCATGAAATCATTGCTATCTCAATATCAAATCAATTTACTCTATCATCATCTACTATTTTTTTTCTATCACAGAATGCAAATTTATTAGAAGTCATATCAAGCATCTACTCTTTTTTTTGTAAAGAAAAGTTATCAGAAAATCCATCATTTATTCTACTCTTTATTTTTCGTTCAAGGGAAACAAAGTTATCAGCTATCTAGTCTTTGTTTTCTATTTTGGGAAACAAAGTTATCAATTCATTTATTATATTTTCTATCATTTATATCCATATCAACATGATGACAAGACAATTTATCTATCTATTGACCAAAGAAGCAATCTACATCATCATTTTCATCAAACAAGTGCATTCTACCTAAATTTCCTAGATGCGCTAATTTGCGGCCTCTATGCGCTAAAACCCCACATGCGCTAAAGTTTCCCCCCAATGCACTAAATCACCATATGTGCCATTTTGTGCCCCAAATGCGCTAAAATTTTCCTCCAATGCGCTACTTCCCTATATGCGCTAAAACTCTACGCATATGCACCATTTCATCCCCCCAATGCACTGAAACCCTATATGCGTTATTCTATTTCCTATATGCGCTATAGTACCAATTTGCTATAAGCGTCCTATATGCGCTATTTCACCTATCGAATGCGCTAATCTGTCTAAACCCTCAAAGCGCTAAATTATGCCCTATATGCGCTAAAAGAAAATTCGAAAGCGCTAAAACTATTACTCTATGCGCTAAAACGGACTGTTAAATCCTAAATCCGCGTTAAAATGCATCAAAATTCCATTCAAAACACAAATTCTCAACACAAAGGGGGTTGAATCAACTCACTGGTGGTCCATACGTGGCTGGTCTCTGGTATCGGCGGGCCCGCTCGAATATATGCCTGTGATAAGGAATCTCCATCTCGCACAATCACCGTTAGAACACAAAATCACTAAAGTCAAAAGGTGAAAATGACTTTCCTTTTTACCCCTTTTACCTTTTAAAGGTCAACCAAGGTGGGTTTTTGTGGCATTTTATTTTATTTTTATCTTTTTCTCAAACTTTGACTTTATTTTTCCAATTGGGGCATCTTTTAATTAATTATCAGGAGCTAAATCATTGCATCCCTCTCATCATCTGAATTTCATCATCAATTCAACATTTTTCTCATCATCAGTGATTTACCTCCTGAGGGGGCATCATTAATATCAACAATATATTTCAATCAGAAACATATCAGAGTCAAATCAAAAGGCATATCAAGGATTTTTTTTTTTAACCCAGGGGCAAAAATTAAACACAACAAATTTCAAAAGCAAGAATATTTTCTTTGAAGCAATGCGTTTCACACATCACTTAAAAGAGGGGAAAAATGTATATGCATAAAAATGGTCATGTCTAATTAATCCTAGCATTTAATTAAATATTTATTATTTAATTTCTTTCTTTCTTAATTCCTCTACATATAAATAAATTTAATTATTTATTTATATTGTTCACCTACTTTATTCATCCACTTAATTAATTAAATAAATATCATTGTTTATTTAAATTAATTATCACATTTAAGTTTAATTAAATATTTGATTTAATTGAATTTAATTCCCTTTCTTCTAAATCAAATATTAATTAAATATTATTATTTAATTAATTCCACATGTCACTTTCCAAATCTTAATTAAATATTTTATTTAATTAAGAAAATCTCCATGTCACCCATAAATAAATAATTGAATTTATAATTCATTATTTATCTTCTTAAATCTTTCCAAAATCCTCTAAAAAGATGATTTTTATCATCTCATCTTATCTCTTCCTTGAAAGAGGAAATTTTTTTATCTTCTTAAATCTTTCCAAAACCTTTTAAAAAGATGATTTTTATCATCTCATCTTTTACATGAAAGAGGAAACAAATCCTGCTTTATGTTTTGTTGGTGTATAACTCAACATGAGTTATTCTAACATAATCATAGTTAGTATCTTTCCTCACATGTGGAAAGACTAAGTCTCCTTAGGTGAGTCACTAGTCGATGTGTCAACTCATTTTTGACACATCGCTGCTACATAGAAGGGAGGTTGAACTATTGAGCTAGTCTCATGGGTTCTCATCCACCACCTTTCCTATTCTTGTGGAGTCTTGTTGTAGACTTTGTCTCAAACTTCACCTATAAATACCTTATTGGTTGTAAAGCTAAATGTTCGTTTTCAATTCATTGCAATCTCGTGTTTGATCTCTGCTCCACGATCTTGGTCTTATGCTCTCACATGGTATTAGAGCAAGTGGAATAGCATCACATTGTCATTTTCTTGTTGATCGAATCACTCCATTGTCGCGAATTTCTGCAATCTCCTTTGCACGCAAGGCTCTATCTGGCCTTTTATCATTGCAATACAAGGAACCTTTTCGAAGTTCGACGCCTCAATAGAGGCAACGATCAGGTGCATGTAACAGTTATTTGAAAGCATATTTCAACATTTATTTACAGATTGTATATGCCTCATTGGAGGCACTGTGAGAAACTTTTTTCATAGCTCATCGAGCCTCACCACAGTGAGGCCAAATCATAGCTACGACGATCCTCACGGAAGGCCGAACTTCATCCTGTTCGGGCCTGCATCAAAGGTTGAAGCTGAAGCTTGAAACCTGCATCCAACGGAGCCTCACAAGGCCCAATTTTCTCAGTGACACAGGAATTTACACAGTGGCCCCATTTAAAGGGTCAAGCCTGCTTCCATAGGCCCGTGGTTATCTCTACTGGCCAAGCTAGCCTCATCACGCTCTACATCCAACCTCGTCACGCTCCACATCAAGAGTTACAAGCTTTTTGAAGGCTGCAAAGCGTCCACTCAGCCTGCACACCTTCCACTCACTATTGGACACCTTCAATCTATGCAATGAGAGCATTGTGGAAGACAACTTCAGTCCATTTTTCCCTACATCGACCTACAAAAATTGGTGAGCACCTTCCAATAAACATCTATGGCAAGGTGGAGAGGCATTATCTAAGACGAACGCCTAAACTGCAAGCCAAGTGTTGTTTTTGGAATTTGGAGGTTGTGAACGTATGGAGAGGAGAGCCATGCCTCATTGACAAAGAGCTCGTGTGGAAGAAAGCGGCTCGTCATCAATCACTGAGGGCACTTCAAGTGTTGTCGGGTTCTACAAAGACCCACTCACTCCTCTTTTGGAGGTGTAATTTCATCCAACATAAGAGGCGCTATCAAAGGCGGATTGACATAGTCAAAAGCATGATCTAGGCATCACTTAAAGTTGAGTTCACCACTACATCAACCCTCATTCGAGAATCCAAAGATCAAAAGCTTGTTGCAGTAGGCAAGGTTTGTCACCTTGAATACAATTTCATCTTTTTGCATTTTACATCTGGTAAAGAAGACAATCAAGATGCAACTTCAGAGTCAAGTATAAACTCACGGCTCAGCTCTGTTGGTTCCATATAGTAGGTTGATTGAACTCCACTGACATTTTTGTTTGTAAATAAACTCATGTAGTGTCATATAATTGCAAGTGTAAAGGAATTTGGAAATTGTACTCACACTGATCTATAAGTGTAATGGGGGTTGTAACAATCTCAACTTGAGTCACACAAATTCTTATCTCATTCATGTATGTGCACTCAATGCACATCCTTTTCTTCAGTTGTACAAAATATTTCTTGGACCTACATCTTGGTCTTCATCCTTTGATCACTACGAATTTCAATTTGTTTGCAATTCTCTTGGAATTAAGGGAATGACAAAGTTTACTACTACAACATGCTTCAGGAGTTCCAAATACCTACATTGGGATCTACATCAACATCATCATCAGGAGGTGTCATCTAAAGTCCTCTCTTTATTTTCTCTCTTTTGGAGGAAAGTTTTTTCCCATAGGGTTTTCTTTCTTTCTCCAGTTTTTGAGAGATATTTTGTAAATGAGTACCTAAAATGGCGCACAGCCAGGACTCATGTTTCATAAACCTACCTAAGCTATGCTTAAGGGGGGGTGTTGGTGTATAAATCAACATGAGTTATTCTAAAATAATCACAGTTAGTAGCTTTCCTCACATGTGGAAAGACGAAGTCTCCTTAGGTGAGTCACTAGTTGATGTGTCAACTCATTTTTGACACATCGCTGCTACATAGAAGGGAGGTTGAACTATTGAGCTAGTCTCATGGGTTCTCATCTGCCACCTTTCCTATTCTTGTGGAGTCTTGTTGTAGAATTTTCCTCAAACTTCACCTATAAATACCTTATTGGTTGTAAAGCTAAGTGTTCATTTTCAATTCATTGCAATCTCATGTTTGATCTCTGCTCCATGATCTTGGTCTTATGCTCTCACATGTTTTTCTTCTATTTTTCTCTCTAGTCTTCTCCATCTTCGACAGTTCAATCTGCCAAAATTATCACAGTTGTTGATCACATCAGCCAATCAGAAGCTTTTGAAAACTCTATAAATACCATTGCGAATCCAAGCATTGGTTACACTCAGATAGACATACAGAGATAGATACACATATGCATTAGAGACATACGATTAGCATTTTAGCATTATTAGCTTTAGCATTCGTAATTTTACATTCTAGCAATCATGTTTAGCATTCATAGCATTTTAATCATATCTTAGCATAGCATGCATTCATCTTTAATCTCGTTCTCTAGGAAGACTATTTGTTGAGCCTAACATACAATCTAAGAGCAAGCTGGAATCGACAAAAACACTGGAGATAGAGGACGATAGGACGACATCAAGGACAGAAGATTGAGTTTACATTCCTTTTATTTTATTTTCTGTTATGATATAATGTCTTATTGGTGTGTTTGATTTATTGTTTTAATCTACATTGGATACACTTAAAAATTGATCACACAGGAACAACAACCAAAAAGAAACTGTTCAAGCAACAAAGCTTGAACCCAACAAAGCCTCTGAGGGCGTGTTAAACGAAACCGTGACCTTCTTAGAATTATGATTCTTCTTCCTGTGCACAGTTGGGTGATCCCACAATATTGGTTTACAATTTTTGGCCAAACTGGACATTGAACTGAATTTTTTTTAACTAAAGTCACTTTCGGGCACCTATAGCTACTAAACCATGAGGAATTTGAAGATGATGGGAACTAGTGACTTGAAACATTTTATCTATAGATTCTATATATATATTTCTTAAATTTTTTTGAATCAGATTGCATTTCCTTTTCCATCTCCTTCAAAAACTAGTTTTTATCAGTAAACACCATTTTTAGGAAGTGATGCTCACCGTAAACAACATAACTTTTTTTCTATGAAGGATAATTTTTTTTTTTAATTTAGCTTTGTAACTACGAGATCTAACAAGTTCATTTGGTTTCATAGTTTTTTATTGAATATTTTTTTCTTAATCAAATTTTGAAGCCAAACGAATTATAATTCAGACATAGGCAAGCCATCAACAACATAATTTTTTTTGTATGTATCAAAATTCAACTTTTTTTACTGGATCGAGGACATCAATACCTATCCCAAACATATTTTTTAGATTTTTTTTTGATAATCTACTATTTTTCCACATGTGCAAAACAAAGAGCTTGATTTTTGGTAAAAAAACCATGTTTAATTAAACTAAAAAATAAAATACATAATAAAACAAAAATATATTAAAATTATATTCGATGGATAGCTCATTTTGAGGAATACCATCATCCAGTTGGGTCTGTGAAGTTTCCTCCATTTTCATCCTCAACCCGATCTTTGAAAGATAATTTTTTTGCAAAAATTTGGTGCAAGAAGGGGAGAAGGGGAAAAAAGGGGTGTTCACTCAAACCCCCCTTCGAGTGAACACCCCTTGACCTTTCGAGTGAAGGGAGGTTCGCTCGAAGGAGGATTTGAGCGAACCCCCCTTTTTTCAAAATTTCCCTTTGTTTCCATTCTGGAAAACATGCAAAAAGTGGGTCCCATCATTATAGAAAGTTCGCTCGAAGGGGGGTTTGAGCGAACCCCTTTTGGGTTAGAGTGAACCCCCCTTCATGCGAACCCCCCAAAACCCAAAATTTTCTTCATGGGGGATTTTTTTTATTTTCCTTCCTCAATGGAATTGTAAACTAGTTTTGTGGGATCACCCAGTTGTCCAAGAACAATAAAAAAACAAAATTCAGAAATTTTGATCAGAAGGGGTAGACTCCCTTCTAGAGTTGCTTACAAGAGGAACAGTTCTAATACTTCAGGTGAAGCATCTGAAACCAAACCCGAAGCAACAA
Source organism: Sequoia sempervirens (assembly GCA_007258455.2). NCBI lineage: Eukaryota > Viridiplantae > Streptophyta > Pinopsida > Cupressales > Cupressaceae > Sequoia > Sequoia sempervirens. The sequence goes on along the minus strand of VDFB02000015.1, from coordinate 8,578,375 downwards.
GATTTACAACATCATTTTCCAAATTGGGAGCAATAGGGGCCTCAGGGGAGGCATCACACACAACATTAGGAGTAGCCATGTCTAGAGATTGCACAACAGTAACAACAGGGGAAACAAAATCCACCTCAACCAGAGCAGGTGGAGTAGTATGAACCTGCATAGAAGAAGCCTCTGAAGGAGCAACATCAACAACAACAGTAAACCTATGCTCAGAAGGAGAAGAAGGCTTCTCATTATCAAAAGAATATTCAGCATCAGGGAACACTGTTAAATGTTTTGGAAGAGCATTCTTCCACCAGGTGGAGGAAGAACCAGGATGATCCCCACGAGGACAGTCACGAGCCAGGTGTCCAGTAGCGAAACAATGTCTACATCGAAAAGGGATACCTTCATAATCCACCAACTGAGACTAGGACCAACCATTAACCTAGAGTACAACCTCTCCAGGTAAAGCTTAAGATAAATCAATTTCCACCAAAATTCTTGCAAAGGAGGTGTGAGTAAAATTCTTGGAAGCAATGTCAACTCTCAAAAATCTACCAAGAGCATTTCCAATATCCTCATTTAAAGTGGAGGAGCACCAAAAATGTAAGGGGAGATACTTCAATATCACCCAAACATGCATAACATTAGTGGGCTCCTTCAAGGGGTTGAAGGAATGAACCCAATGCTTCATGGATAGGGGATGAGAGTCCCCTCCCCAAAGTCCATGATTCAAAATTGCTTGTCTATCTTCAGAAGATTAGAAGACAAATACAAAAAATGCTCTAGTAGAAGGATAAATCTCCATCCTACCTTCCACCAGGGTGATCCCACAATAGTGGTTTACAATTTTTAGCCAAACTGGACACTGGAATTATTATTTTTAACTAAATCTTCACATTCGGGCACCTATAGTGGCTAAACCGTGAGGAATTTGAAGATGATGCAAACTAGAGTCTCGTCACATTTTGTTTGTAGATTCTAAAAATATTTTTTTCAAAATTTTTGGAATTAGATTTCACTTCTTTTTCGATCTCCGACGAAAACTGGTTCTTTTCAGAAAACAACATTTTTAAAAAGTGACGCACACCATATAACACACTGACTTTTTTTCCATGAAGGATAAAATTCTAATTCTTTCGAATTTAGATTTGTAACTCCAATATCTAGTGCTTTCACTTGGTTAGATAGTTTTTTATTGAATATTTTTTCTTTAATCAAGTTTCAAAGTCAAACCAATTACAATTCGACACAACACGACCATATAATGCGTAACTTTTTTGTATATATTGAAATTCATTTTTTTTTGGATCAAGGACTTCAATATCTGGTGCACTCATATTTTTCAATTTTTTTTGATAATCTACTATTTTTCCACATGTGCAATAGAGACCTTCATTTTCAATGAAAACCTATGTTTAATAAAACTAAAAAAACAAATACATAATAAAATCAAAACATATTAAAATTATATTTATTGGATAGCTCGTTCCGAGGACTACCTGATTCTAGTTGAGTTTGTGAAGACTCCTCCATTTTCATCCTCAACCCGAGCTTCGAAGCGTAAAAATTTAAGTTTTTTTGTGTTTCAGGGGGAGAATGAGGAATTAGGGGGGTTCGTACGAACCCCTATGGGTTTGTTAGAACCAGGGTTCATTCGAACCCCCCTCAATATGTATTTTTCTTTTGTTTTTTTTGCCGGGAAATGTGGGCCTAGTAATTAATGGGCTTGCTCGAACCCTAGTTCGGTTGAACTTTTAGGTTCATTCGAACCCCTGAAACCAATTTTTTTGCCATGGGGTCATTTTTTCTCAATTTTCCTTCCTCCATCAAATTGTAAACCACTATGGCTTCACCCACCAATGGAGACTAGTGGTTGGAAATCCAAAGATGTAGCTCAAAGAGGGGAGGCCACCATTGGTAAAACCTGCAAATTAGGGCAGTTTTTGAATAGGAGTCAATATTATCAGAGACATCTTTTCCCAAAGGGATAACAGGGGCAGAGCTAGCACAAGGCAAAGGTTGCATAGAGCCCGCCCTAACAATATTTTTTGGTACCACATCCACAAAGGAGGACTGAACAAGCCTCTTTGTAGTAGAAGAACCCTCACGGAACCCATCCACAGGTTGCTTTGAAGTAGGAGAACATTCAGAGAGCCCAACCACAGGAGAAACAAGGTCCGCCTTAGCCCCAACCACCAACGGAAAACACAACGAAGGTGTAAGGTCCACAACTAAGTCATAGTCGCGCAGTGAAGCAACATGCAAGATCGTCTCAAAGGGGCAACAACAACGGTTAGGAGAGCGGGGGGATTTCAAATTAGCCATAGGGCGGGAGATACCAGAGGAACCGTCCATCTTTATATGTAAAAAATGTTAAATACATAGGAAAATGTATAAAAAGTGGATGAGCTATCTTGCACTCTAGAATTTACTGAAGACAAAGAAAGGGTAATTTTTATGTGAGGAATGAATGAATAGATATGAGGAGTATAATAAATATCAAATATATGAAATGTGTAAAAATAAATGAAATAAGGTCAAATGTGTGCAAATGTGTTGAATAGAAATATGTGAATAATCAAAAAATAAACAAGTAACTTTATATACAATTATACCATTTATTATTATATGATTTATTTAAACCATTCCATCAAAATGAGCCCAAAAATTAATGAGAACCAACATGAATATGCAAATTGAGATCAAAGCACCCTCACAACATAGTTTTTGGTTGAGACCAATAGATGCAATATAAAAATAGTAATATGAAAAATAGACAAAAAAATTGGAGGGTAGGGTAATTTTGAGAACAACAAGCTTATATTTCAAAATTGAAACTACCCTCCTAAAGTTGAAAGATTGGAGGTTGACCATTTGGAAAATAAAAAAAGATTAGACTCCATGAAAGATAGCAGCATGAAGAAGAGAGATAAACACAATGCTAGATAATTTGTCCTAAGACGAGAGATGAAATAAATAAAGGAAAACCAAATAGTGGGGTTGAATATTGAGTGAAAGACTGACAAAGATGGATGGAGACCCTGCTTCACCACTATAGGTTGAAAGAAATGATAAGGCTAGACCCGGTACACGACTAGGGGAAGCAAGTTAAAAAATGAGAGAATTGAAGAGAAGAATCTGGAGGACTTTGTGAAGCTACATGAAAATTTCTATTTTTTTACATGTTTGTTATCTATCTTGATCTCTAGTTTATTGTGAGTTGTTTTTCTTATGATCAGCAACTCTTTCGTTGACATTTTGTTGCAACTATCCCCATAAAATCTATTAACCCTTTAATAGAAAACACAAATTTAACATTACAAATGTATAGTAGAGAAATAAAACCCATGAGAAGTATGAACCTGAGAGTCTCCAAGAGAGTATAAACCATCGATAGATACAAATACAAATATAACTTCTGAAAAATGCAAAAGCATTTGAATGGTATTATGTCAATCTAATGTCCTCATGAACAATTTTCTCCCGAAGATAGACCAGCTATAACAACATAATTTTATTCTCCGAAACATATGTATTGTCTTTGAATCTATTTGTGTCGATAAATGCTGCTTTGAAAAATAGGAGATCTCTACAACCTTGAAGTGAAGGCAAGGAAGAAGAGTGCATTGCATAAGCTTGACTTTCTTTATTTCACCCGTGGCAATCTGCACTGAGGTGACATCCACCCCAACAACTCAACTCACTTGGCACATTATATCTGACCGACAAATTAAAGCTAAAGCAAAAGAAAAACTTGAAAACCAAGACAAGATCAACTCATCTCAAAATTTTCCTTGGTTTAACAATGCAAATAACCAAACTCTCCAGAATAAGCTGGATTTCACTATTCTTCGAACGTATTTTCACTCTTCTACTTGTTTGAACGCCTGCTTTTGTACCTAATACTAGCACTAGCTCCATCTGGAGGGATACTCAAATGCCTATATGTGTTAATAAGGAAGAAGTAAGTTAAAGATCTGGAGCACTTGACATATAAGTAATATCAGAACAATGCATTCCACACAGCACCATCTCCTTCGCCGCAGGAATGGTGCACCTCTTTTAGCCTTTCCACAGACTTACAGATTCCACTGCAAGTCCAATCAAATGCTGCAACACATACATTCCCTGCTTGTGTCTTCCATTCACAATCTGGATAGTGACAGCACGTACAAAAACAATTAGTTTTGGTTATGGTGTTTACCTTCAACTCAAACTACCCAAGTGAAAACAAGAAAATATCGATATCTTATACCTGGAGGAGTACCACAGCACATGCTACGTTCGTCTACATGTTGGACTTCTAGGCCAAACAGCCAGGCCCCCAATGAAACATCCTCATTGGCATACTTATGCAATATGGGTCTGCAAGCAACATTTTAAATAAATTAATATAGAGATCAAGCATTTGGGAAAGACAATTTGGCTTAAAAAATACATTCTAAGTTTTGATTAATTTAGACGTCTTATCTGAAATCACAAAAACTTGTTTGGACATCTCATCTGAAATCACACTAATAGATGAGTCTTATTGAAAAAGATAATGTGATTTCAGATAATTCACTTAAACAAATCAGAACTTACACTGTACTGTTTAAACTTGCCTGAAAAAACAAATCGCTACTCACGAATTTATAGAGATGTAATTCACCAGATCCCTTGATATAGCATATATCTGGCCAGTTGCATGCCTGAAGTATTTGTTACCATCTTCTCCAAACTTCCAGTATTCTGGCTCATGGTATTTGACACCTCTGCATGAAAATAAATTGAGTGTTCTTAACAAAATAAAATCAAGAGAAAAGTGTTTTGAGTCTTAAGGAGTTCCATATCATGAGAACAAAATACGGTTTATAGATGATATGCTAGTTGGGCATGGTTACTTACTTCTGCGATAGAACAGGTCCAGACTTCATGCAACCTATGTAAATTCTTGGTTTGGATCGGTATCGTGCTAAAGTGGTAGCCAGCATGCCTGAGTATTTATTTATATCAAAAAAGTTTCAAAAAGGTTTTGAAATATTGATAATGAATTCAATTTCGGCTTAAATAATATATTCTAAGTTTTTATTTGGTTAGGTGGTATATTTGAAATTACATTAATAGATGAATCTTATTAAAGAAGCGAGTGACTTGTTTAGGTGATGTATATGAAATCACACTGATAGATAGGTTGTCGAGTGTAATTTTAAATGACTCATCTAAACAAACCAAAACCAAAATTTAGAATGTGATGTTTAAACCCAACGCATAGAAACAATGATGTACCTAGATTGACATGCACGTCATCATCAACTTTAACATAGAATTCAGCATTCCATTTTGCCAGTGCTGTAGAAAAGTAGATCTTGGTCTTTGCTGAGAGCTCATGGTAGCCTTCAACATGTTCCAGCCGTAGGAAGTCTTTATGCTCGGCATCTTCTGTATCAATAGCATGATCCAAAATACCGCGAGGTGTGGCACTGTGTCCGATAACAAATCTAATGACAATACCCTTTTCCTCTTCCAACTGCTTCAGTTTTGGTCCTGTCATTTCACAGGAAGCTTGTTAGCTTACACCCACGGGCATGGTCTGTTATCTTTCTTTAATATTATTGATAGGTTTGAAAGGAGACTCCAACAATACTCTTTAGTAATATTCAGATTTGTGAAAACAAAAACTTTTGTTCTTTCTTTTCCTTTTTAATTGAATCAGACGGGAGAGCTGCAGCTTATTGTTCAACCTTGTGGCATCCAGGTTTCTCGGACAGAATCACGTCGCTTTCTACTGCTAAAAGCAGTGTTGATTCCAATTACAACAAATGCTTTGTGACGTACAATCGCAGAAGCTCCGTCTACTTTCTCCAGAGTGGGAAACCCATTGGCGCTCATGCCTGTGCCTGCGCTCGCAAGTCGAGCTGCTCCTAATTCCATTTCCAGGGAAGACATTGTTTTGTCTAATGACCTGCATTAATCATGCTCGTTTATATAGTTAGATAAAGATTCTCGAGACTCATCCATTCCAATATTACTCATCCTCATACTATTCTAATTTAAACATAGTTATGATCATAAAGTTTCTTTCTTTATATTTTTGTTCTTTAAGATCTAAATATTATATCATCTATGTTTGTTTTAGTATTTGATATGGAAGCATGAGTCTATGTCGATATCTCTTAGTAAAATCTAAATATTATATCATCTAAGGTTTGTTTTGCAATTTGATACAGAAATATGAATATATGTTGATACTTCTTGATTAAGAACTATGAATAGATAAATATCCATTTTATCAAAATTACTTAGAACACAATCCAAACTTTATCTCTTACTAATTCATTCTCATATAAATTGAGTTAGAATATATCGAAATTCAACCGAGTAGTTTGATCTGGGTTTGATAAAGATCATGACTCTGAAAAGTCATTACATAACACTATGATCTTTTAAAAAAAGATAAAAACCAGAACACAATGGCACCTCAATGATCAAATTGAATTAGCAGGCCACGAAATCATTGATAGTAATGCTCCAAATGCAAAGACTTGTTTCTTCAAACCTAAAACAACGATCAAGTGGCTTACTGAATGGCTTGATGAGTTTTGGAAACTTCTCCAATTATATCCTTGCTTTCGCCATTATCAAGTTTCTAGTAACATGCACACAAGCAAAAGCTCTTATTACAAATCCCTTAAAACGTTCAAAGCCAACAACCAAGTTCAACGACCTTACATATAATGATTGAACAGCATTACTCACCTGCTCACTCTTGTGTTGGCAATCTTGGGGGAGGAGAGTTTGCAGCTTTGTAGTTGTGTGTGCACCGCTCCACATTCGGTACGCAAATAACATACCGATCGAGAAGCAGGCAACGCAAAGGAATGGAATGAATTTGGGGGGCATGGTAGAAACACAAACTCCTCCTCCTCCTCGCATCTTCTTCTGCTCTTCTTCAGAGGGATATGCCATCGTTTCCCCTGTCAGCAATCCCACTTTCCTCTCCCCCAACACCTACACAGACAACCCACACAAGATTAGAGAGAAAGAAAGAGTATTAATAATGGAGGAGGCAAAGTGAGGAAAGGACCATTTTGTGTGGAAACGGAGAGTGGAGGTGAAAGAAACAAGAGCATGGTTTTGAAGGGGTGCTTCGTCTGTGCAGTTAAAGCACACAAATAATGTGGGAGAGTGTCCGCAGGGGAAAGAGGAATGGGGAGAGAGAACTCAAACAAATTTGCATTCACTATTTCACTCCGCCCACTAAGATTTCGTGAAGTCCATATTTAATCCCCACGCACAGGACATGTGATTTTCTACGAGTGCATTACATACTTCCTCGATGAAAAACTGAATATTTTGGGAGAGCGCTGTCAGGCGTGATCGATTTTGCCGTAGAAAAATCGTTCTTCTGTAGAAAGTCAGTTTATTCGTGCCTCGAATTCATATTTTTCACTGATTTCACAACTACTACATTTTTCGAAGTTTTAAATTTCTTTGTATCTTAAATTTGGTTAATTATTTATTTGTAATTCATATTGGTTTCTCGTCTTACTACTAGTGTAAATGAATAAGTGGATAAAAGCACAAATGTGTCATTTTAAAAAAAAAAAAAAAATTTAAATCTTTTTAAAAATTGGTTTGATATTTTTTTAATAAATTTAAGCGTAAATTTTAAATTATTGAAAATTTTAGAAAATAGTGAGGTGAATGAGAAGAAAAAAAGAGAAAAACAATTTTCTTTCATGATCTTTTTTCTTCAAATAGATAACTTCAATATTTAATGCATGGAAAAATATATTAATATATATATATATATATTAATGATGTTTTAAATATTTTTTTTTAAAACTGAATCAGGTAGCCCCCTATAAATTGGAGTGTGTTTGGTAAACTTCTTCCACCTGATCGATGATGCTGGCGCAACACACCTCCAACACCATGGAGACAGGGAGGAGGGGGACTAGACCACATGAATTTTAAAGTCAAACTTCACCAAAAAAACATTGTCTTCATGGGACATCAGCTTTTGTCTAATTTTTTTAACATTTTCGAAAAACAAATTATACTTTTTTGGAAAATATTTTCTCTTCTAATACACCGTATATATTTTTTAAAAATTTAATATGTTTAAATATATATTATTAACCTCAAATCAATCTCATCTTTGATTATAGCAACCTACTTGCAATATTTCTTTTAAAATATATATATTCGGATTGTAAACTTTGAGCTCTACAAAAGGATATTTTAAAATTTTTTAAAAATCAATTCTGATTGAAGAAATATTTAGTTGATATTTTTAAAAAATTGTGAAAAAGGGTGAGTTGGCTGCTAACAAGGATGCCACATAGATAATTTTAGTCAAAACTAGTTTGGTCGAAATTGTTTCGCCTGAAACCATTTCAATTGAAACATTATCGGTTAGTACAGTGTCGATTGAAAAAAATGGTTCGATTGAAAGGTACCATATAAAAAAAATTGTTAATAATTTTTCAATTCAAGCAAGTGAAGAAAATGCACAAAAGAAGTTTTATTAAAAAAAGAGGCTATGAAACTTTTAGGTATGATGATTTTCAACTTGTTTCCCCTTCACTAAGAGGATAAACCTTTTATTTTTTATATGTAACGATGTATTTGTCACTTGTATTTAGTCATTTTAAGGTTTGTGATATTTTATAATTTTGATCTACATATACATCTTCTACTCATTCCTAATCCCTAGGCTAGATAGTCATTCATCAAGCTCCAATATCCCTTAAAACCTTGGATTTCAATTCCTCTCATATGTGACCTAGATATCTTTAAGGTTTTCTATGTCTCCTCACTTACCCCTCTCCCTTTAGCCAAGTCATTTCCATCCTTGATTATTCTAGATACTAGAATGCTAATCTATATGCTAGCACACATCCTATTATCACCTTAGCTTGTTCATCCACTTCATAAATTGTCATGTTACTTTTGGAGATAAGCCTAGACTTTACTTATCCAAGTTAAAGTGATAAGTAAAGTAGATTACCACATGTCGAATAACACATGTTCTTAGATGTACATTATAATTGACATCATATGATCCAATTTGAACTAAAATTTGATGCCTAAACCTATACTCCAATTTTTTTTATAAGATCTAAATAAGTTCAATATTGATTTATCTTGTATTTATATTGTTCTTACATATTTTTGTTTTTTTACTTAAATTTATATTTTAAATTTTATTAGGCTACATGGTTGGATAATCCTTAATTGGACTCTCTAACATTGACTACATTAGATGGTACACAAGAAATATTTAGCATAGTTAATTGACCTTGGAGCAAGGTAGTGAGGTGAGGAAATCAAGACATATTAGAAAAGTTAGTGTTGCAAGTTTTCTAGTACGAGAGTGTTATCTATAGAAGACTAATATGACTCTAATTATAATGGATAGACCATTAAGTATTAAGGAAATTCACATTAGATCTAAAATATTTTAGCTAGAAGTATGAATAAGGGTCAAAGTGTACTTCATGTTTTAGAATGAATTGAGAAAATGTTTGATACAATTATGGAACATTTAAAGATATAGTTGGATTTCATAGAAGAAAATATAATGAGAGGCATTTTTTAAAACTTATATTAAATGATAATGATGAGGATCTAGATGATGAAGGTTTAGAAGAAATTGTCACAGTTGAAGAGGAAATACCTAAGAATACCTAATGATGTAAAATCCCTTAATAAGCTTAGTAAGAAAAGTATTTAATGAATTTATATTCATAATTATTTTAATAGTGTATATCCTAAATAATTAATTTATTAGATAAATGATCTTGAAGAATAGGTCTTGAATAATATGAGAATATTTTTGACCTAGAAATAATGAAAAGTATATATCCTAAATAATTAATTTATTAGATAAATGATCTTGAAGAATAGGTCTTGAATAATATGAGAATATTTTTGACCTAGAAATAATGAAAATTTTAGGGAAAAAGTTGAAAGTTCATGCTACAATGAAATATTTTTTACTTAAAGTTGAAAGTTTGTTTTAATTATGAGACATGTATTTTATTCATTAACTAGGGATCTTCCCTTCAATTATTATGTCAATTAAGGATTGTACCTTTATTAAGCATTTATAAGGCTGTCATTTGATTTAGATATATGTAATTTATACTATAAATTAAAAAGCATATTAAAGCAAAATAATTATTCATGATCTTTAATATTTAATTGAAATCAAATCAAATTTATCTCTAAGAGAAAATATGATAATTCATTAACCTTAGAGTTATGAACCTTAATTTTTATAACTGTAAATGATTAAACCTTAAGTATTTAGAAAGGTGTCAAATTTTGTTATAGTCATGTGATATTTTTAAATGGTTTTGATTGGTAATTTTGTGTCTTAATCCATTACAAGTTTTCCAAAGTTATACATTATCTATGTCTAAATTTTGTATGGTATGATGTCAATTTGGAATGTTCATGTATAGCTACTCAAATGTACCTTTACCCTGGGTGAGTGCAAAAAGATGGGAGCCAAAAAGTGGCCAAAATTTCAAAAATCATTTGATAGGCTATAATGTGAGCGCATTATAACACGCTCGCGTTATGGCTTGGTATGACTGAGCCTTGAAGGCTCGGTCACATCAAGCCTATAACGCTCTTATAATGTGAGCACGTTATAGCTCATTAAAACAAAAAAAAGAAAACGACTTCATTTTATTCTCATTGTGTTTTTTTCTGCCCATGGCCAAGAAACCCTGCATTTGCACACTCATGTTTTGGAAGGAGCTTAACTTGAAATTTCTTCATTGATTTGTTGTAATTTTGTCACTAGGACGTCGCCATGTTGATGGGGAGGTCAAACAAGTAAGTAGTGTTTGGATTTTTTTGTGAATTTGTTGTTAAATAGGTTGTTTTAGGTTGTTTTTTATATTCATTTGTTTAATTTGTAGGAGATGTCAATGAACTTGAAAAACCTCCTCAAAATCTTAAACAACTAGAGCAACAAGCACCTGAACAAAATCCTCAACATCCACAACAACATCTCCTTCACCAATTCCTCAACATCCTCATGGCGCTCAGCAAAATTTAATGAGGGTAATTGGAAACAATAAAAAAAAGATGGACTTGAGTTAATCATGATGTTGAATGATCCAGTAAGTTCAACTGTGGAAAGAAGAACAATTGTGAGTTCACTTCAAGAAATGTTAAAACACATGCAGATGCAATCAACACAAAATTAAGTGGTTAGGAAGATAGGAGGTAGGTGTTTAGAAATTTGTATGCAGATAAATTATCATATAAATAAGTAAAATATGAAAAAATTACAAAATATGATTTGTGCTTACTATTCACTAACCCACGAACAAATAAAAATCTTGACCTTAATGCCAAGAGGTTTTCTATCCATTGGTGCCACCACCAAGGGATTAGGAACAATTTTTGGGATAGGTGGTACATGGTTTTTGACTATCCACCATGCAACAATTGTGAAGTCTCCATATATTTCTTGAGGAAACTCTACTGTGAGTTCATCCTCAACAAAATCCCCAACTACTTTGATATGGACTTTCAAGGGAGAGGTGGGGGGTTGGCACAAGATAGACCTAGTGCACAATTGGATCCTTAGTGGCAAGGGAGAAAATATCTCACTAGGCTAGCTCATGAGCACGTCGTTATCCCTTCTGTCGCAAAGGAGAGTGTTGAGGTGGACACTTTTCATTCTATCAACTCTTTGACCGAGAGTATCATCCAGCATGTCGGTCCCGTAGTATAGCACCATCCAGGGGAGTCTTCAAGGGGTAGGCTTCCACCCCATTCTTGTTAGGTTTGCAAGTCAACTTGTACATATGAACCCACAGACACTCAGGAGGATGGTGCACATGATATGTCTGTGGTCGCAAGGATGGTGATGGAAACTGACATTTTGAATCAGGCTTTCGACATCAATACTTAGGTAAATGTTAGCATGTTCATTGAATTTAATTTATTAAATTTCATTTTTGAAATGCAAGATTAACTAATTTAGTTTTATTATTGTAATAAAATTTCAAGGTCATAGTGTTGATACTAGATACATCGGCTCTCCACCTGTTTATTACTCCACTGCATCTACCGCTGAGGTATGTAACTAGTAAACAATTATAAATTTATTACATGTGAATAGCATTGTTAAATGAATGGTATTCTAATATCCGATTTTGGATGTTGAATAGGCTAATATTGGAGGTTTCGTGGGAACACCTCGCAACGCCAGTGGAGTTGGACAAACCTTCATACATGTAATAGAATAAAGGGTTTAACTAATGAATTGTACTTAATAGATTTGTGTAGTTTATATTCATATCATTGATTAAATTGCATTGCACTTATTTCAAACTCAAAGCATTACTTCACATTGCATAACTAATAACTAGATGTTGATAGATGAAAAAAATTCAATTACAATATAGTTGTTTAGAAATTCAACATAAGCAGTGATGCAATTACTTCACATAGCATAAGTAATAACTAGGAGCAACTGCCAATTGTATTTGCTTGTCATGGTATTCCATGAGACCACTTTTTATTGAGGCATTTTTCAAACAATTCACTGCCTTGTCATGCTATGGATGCTTGGATGAAATATATGAAAGAATTTAATAGAAAGCAATAGCATAGACATGGAAACGAGTTGTGTTGATGGTAAAAGTAACACAACAACATTAAAACATAATACTTATATTCTATTTCTCATGAAAAATACATGATCTAAAACCACCTATCTTCCAAGGTCTTTGTAGTTGGTTCTCAACTATGTTGTCATCATTAAGTGGCCTATGCAACTATAATGCTCAAGGGGCCTGCTGGTAAAGAGTACAAACTGAATAGTATAGACTAATCTAAAAATTTTGGGGGGTGTAAATAAATGACAAAAGATAGGATAGGGCTCAAGACAACAACACATGAACACATATTTTTTTTCATTTAGACATGTAAACTTTATAATGAGTATTTTCTTAATAACTAAAACCATAGAATAACACAATCTACATAATAATCCATACCATTGCATTCATTCATAGTGAAAATTTTAAAGCATACAACCATTCATCATCACTTTTTTTAAACCTTCTTTTCAAATAACAAAATATCACAAGCTCATTACCAAAATTAACAGATCAACAAATATAGAGAAACATCATCCACAAATAATTGAATGAAATGGTTTCAGACTCAAAATATTCTATTGATTTTCATCAAATAAGAGACATTTATGCACAACAAAGCTCACTGGCATATGAATGACCATTGTTCATTAACATTATCAATAAACTGACAAACTTCTAAAAATAAAACTAATTGCATTAAAGTTGTAAAAAGTGTTTTGAGTATTTTTGCATAAAAAGTTGTAAAACATCAAACTATATCTAATCTCTCTTTCAGGTAGCTAATTTTACTTCAATTAGCTGGCCCTTACAATGAGGCTCGAGAATTTTTAATATAGAAATTTTTTAGCATCAATTCCTCCTATCAAATATTAAGATCCATAATCTGGGGCCCAGATCCACAATTATAGGGACAGCCAATTAACTCCCAGTGTTTGTCTCTGCTAAGATTGTTGGAGCTGAGAAGGTGTGCCATCTACTTCTTCAATCAAAATCTGAACTACAAGTCTCAACTCAGTTCTCTGTTGATCACCACAATCTCTTAACTTGCCAATCCTGACCCATAGTCGTCTATTTGTTCCAAAACTGCCCTGAAAGTATTGTTGTCAAAAAGATGACTGAAACAATTTATTCACTTGTCACCCTCATGAGAAACCCCATGATACTCATCATAATTGGAGAAATTTTTTTTCAACGTATCATCATCAGGCCCATCAACCTAATCAGCTTTAAATTTTGAATCTTCAAATTTCTTTCCCACGGTAGCAACAATTTCTCTCAACTGAGCAATGTCCATGACTACCCATTGCATGTCACATCTCATATCTAGTAGCCTATCCATGAGTGTCAGCTTAGAAGTATCTTCTTCCTTCATTATCCTATCAAGCCTTTCCTCCCAAGCATCTTTTATCTCCCCTAATGATTCAAGTCTGTTATATGGAGGTAAATCTTTATCAATAAGCTTTGAAATAATATCTTAAAAAATGCCTATTTGTTCCCATATATCATTAATACCCATAAGCATGAATATCCTTTGTTCAAGAAGGTTCTGTGTTTTGAAAATAGATATGCTAATAGACTTTGAAATAAAATCAAGGCCTTCATCCCCCAAAATCTATGACTGGACCAATTCTTCATCAAAAAAAAATTCAATCACCCTCAGTTTACCCAAATACTGCCTGAGCTTCTCTTCTTCTTCCCACCATTCTCTTATAGATTCTTCAATGGTTTTAACTAGTTTAAGGCCCCTGACATAATGTTTAAACCCTTCATCTGAATTATCGTCCATGCTAGATTTAAAAGTATTAAACCAGTTATCAAACCATGTGGCCTTCTTCTTCATTTTATTAAGACCATCCACCTCTTTTTTGCTCATCAAGATAGGGACCTCCAATGGTGCAGGTTGTTTAGGAGTAGATGAAATTAACTCAAATAAATTCTTCATTTTTCCTACTTCTTGCCTTAAGCTCATCCTTGACCTGCTTATCCTTAATTAATCTTGACTTGGTGGTGGTGGAAACAATATCTATCAGATTTATTTGTTGATTTTTGATATGCTTCCCTAGATTAATAGTACTTATTTGATAATCTTCAGGTTGCAATTCTCTATCATCTTTATCAGCAATAGGGGTATCAATTTCCACTACCATATCTCCTTCATTAGTCAACTTGGTTGAATGTACAACACAAGGCTTTTTCCTTGACTTTACCTTATCAATTTTTTCTCTCATCTCATCCCACGTTACTGGTTGGGCTTGTACTTGTTGCCTCTTTTCTAAATTCAATTGTAGCCAAGTGGGTGCAGCTGGATGAGTGGCTACTTGTTGAACATTAGGAGGTGTCGAGGATGGTGGTGTAGAAGAAATTATCCCAATGGTTTGCTAAGAAGTAGCCTTTTGTAACCATTCATGTTCCATTCTCTCATTCTCAACTCTTATTTCTTCTATATTTTTCATTTCTTCCTCTTGTCTAGTAGCCTCCTCTTCATCCTTTAGCCTCTGCTACTCTAATTCTTTAGCCCAAAGCTCTTCCTCTATTTCCTTTTCTTGTGTAGCCTTCAATTCCCGTTCGATAGCTTCTTCTTATCCTTTCTTCAGTGCTTTAGCTACTTCCTTTTCTTGAGCTAGCTCTTTAGTTTTCCTCCTTTGTTCTTCTTCTTCTTGGGTAGCTTGTTCAACAACTAACTTTCGGGCACTTTCCATTAATTCTTCATGTTCTTTTTTCAATCAACACATCATTTAGCTCCACTTTTGCACTATGCAAACTACCAAATTCAAACCCAATTTCCTCTTCTCCTAGTTCCTCTTCAACTTTCCTTAGATATTCTTGGGCATTCAGGTCCTTCTCCTTCCTGAGATGGAGTTCTTTTGGAATTTGAAGAAATATATGCTACATCAATCATAGGAGATCTCTTCTCTTTAGCAATTACTATACCTGAAGTTGATGGCATAGTAGGAGTATTTTCCTTGATTCGTGGAGAAACAACATGAACTTCTTCAGAAATCTCTTCACTAGGGTGAAAAATAGCTAAGGGTGTGGCAGCAAAACCTGAAGTAACCCCAACAACAATCACCTCGTAAGTAAGCTTTTCTTTTTGCAAAGTATCATCAATCTGTTGTAATGAAATATTTTCTTCTACTGAGGCAGGCTCTTCTGTGGTTGTTTCCCCTATTGTAACACCCTTATTTAATCTTTTGTATTCATAGAGAAGGGGAATTCGCTACTCATGAATTCTCTTCATTCAGATAGCCTCATGGGGTGAACTACCCTAAACTACCTCAAGGAATAGCGGTGAGAGTTCTAGAATCAGAAAGAGTAGGTCACAAAGATTTTCTAGACAAACTTACAAGCTCTCAGCTAAAGGATGACAGTGCATAATACGGATGACAGCGCGGTGCGCTGATGTCTCAGAAGTGCGCTAGCATCTCATATGGACCAGAAAGAAATTTCGTCACAGAAAATAGCAAAGTGGTTGCTTATACTCTAATTGCTAAGAAATCTTAGAGCATGAGAAAACAATAAAATATAATGAAACTAAAATAAAGTGAAACAAAAATGATAAAGATAAGGAGAAGAAAGGAAGTGCTCACAACCACACAAGTGATGAAGCCTCCAGTACATGAATGCTTTCAAAACCTATACACGTGATATATGGAGAAAGTGTTGAGGCTATATAGGGGTTTGCCTCAGTCAAACCCTCATTTTGGTGTTCCTGCCTCCACAAAAAACCAAGAAGATAGAGAGAATAGAAGTAAGCAAATGCGATGTGATAAAAGAAAACCCCGCTCAAGGAGGAGAACCTATATCAAAAAATTTAGGTGATAAAAGCAATCCCTGCTTGAGGAGGAGAACCTGTATATCATGAAGTAGAGATGCAGTAGATAGGGGATATGGAGTCCCAAGATGCTCACAAGTATGAGATAAAGGAGATGAGGCTGCAAGAGCCAAAGGAGTTGCAAAGGGTATTGTGAGAGCTTGAGAGTGCTACAAAGAGAGATTGAAAGGATCCAAGAATGTTGTTGTAATGAGTGGTGAAAGCTATGCAAGAAAGATCAAGATGGTAGAATGCTTGAAAGAGAAGATAAGGAGAGGAAGAAGCTAGAATAAGTTAGAAGGGAAACTACTGTAGAAAGTTGTATGAAGCTATGCAAGAAAAAGCTGGAGAGTAGAAGGTTATAGCCAAAGCTGAAGAGAATTTAGAAGCAAAGGAATGGAGCTATCAACATAAGAAGAGGCCAAATGAGTTGAAAAGATAGCTTTTAAGGAGGGAAAAGAGGCTTCCTGAGCCGTTTCAGGGCATCTCAAGCCATTACCACCGACCAAAGGAGGTGCCAAGTGGAAAAAATGCATGAAAATAGTCGTTTGAACATGGAAATGTCACAGGATGCTAGTGCAACACACAGACATCTATGTGGCATGCTAGTGTCTAGACACGTCACTATACAAAATGACATGAATGGGAAAAGCACAAGGTTCGATGCAAAGCTGACACACGAGGGTAGCTGCTGAAAAGGGTGTTGAGCATCTTGAGAAGGGAAAAAGGCTGATGTAGAGGCTAAAATGAGCCTACACAAGATGCTAAGGGATTGGACACTAAATTAGATGCATAGATGTATGTCAAATTGCAAGGGGTGCAATTTTATGACTATACATTTTTCCGCCACTTTAGCAGGCATATGAATCTATATTAATATGCACGCTAAAGGAAATATACTAAACATAAATAAAATCATATGCCAAAAGGATACTATAGAGGAAGCATACAAATCTTCGAACCATAGAAGCATGCCCCTAGGCTAAAGACCTGCAAAAAAAATGCATTAGACAAGAAAATCTTGCACTAGACAACAATGTTAGCACACAGAAACTAAAGGATTTGAGTCAGCAAAGTGAAAGAGACCTCAATGTAGAAGGTTCTCTCAGTACTATGCGTCATCCCCAAATTAAGAAATAATACATAGAAGAATTCTAAAATGAAGAGAAGAAGGTAAGGATTGATTACTTGATGAGAAGAATGCACCAAAAAGAGTGGGAAGCAATCAATATCAAAGAGAGAAAGAGCATATACTTAGGATGAAGAAGATGCAGATCTTTGATCTGGTATACACAATTGAGAAGAGAAGATAAAGATGGAGAAACTAGAAAGGAATGAGAATTCCAAGAGAGATGGCTCCACAATTCCTCAGACCTAAGGAGAGTTTGAAAAAAGAGCATTGAAGGCCTATAGACCAACGATGGACATATCCAGCAGGATGAAAGTGTCTCACAAGCCCGTAGACGTGCGAAGAGGTAACCCTCAAGATCTCTCACATGAAGGAAGTTTCATGAAGTATGTGCCTCAAAGGCCTGTAGACTTGTAGGAAGGTATCCCCCAAGATCTCTCACATGAAGGAAACCTAAAGAAGCAAGAACCTTATAGGCCCGCAGACCTGCAAGGAGGCATCCCCCAAGATCTCTCACATGGAGGAAGCCAAGAAAGCACCCTATAGACTTGTAGACCTACAAGGAAGGTTTCCTTCAAGATCTCTCACATGAAGGAAACCTAGGAAAGTGCCCTACAGAATTGCAGACCTGCAGGGAGGTATCCCCCAAGATCTCTCACATGGAGGAAACCCAAAGAAAGCACCCTACAAACCTGCAAACCCGCAAGGGAGCCACCCCCAAGATATATCACATGGAGGAAGCTCAGAAGAAGTGCCGTAGAGACCCGCAAACCTGTAGGGAAGGTTTCCCCCAAGATCTCTCACATGGGGGAAACCCGAGGAAGGGGACTCCGTAGAGTCAAAAAGCGGCTTCATAGGTGCACCTGCAAAGCGACATGCTTACCCATAGATAAAGCATGTCTAAAACAAAGTGGCCACATGGGAAATAAAGCGTACAATCACGTAGACTGTCGACATGTTGGAAGGATTTCAAAGGGGTCCCTCGGGAACCGTCCAAAAGAAAAGGGGTCAACTCAAGGGATACAGTATTTGAAAAGCAAGGTCTAGTCAGGTTGCCCACAAGCTAGATGCCAATGAATTCATTTGAGAGAAAAGCTTTCAAAAGGGGGGTTCCTTCAGTAGGGAACCCTTCAAGACACAAAGGGGCCCATTCAATGGAACACAAAAATTGAAAGATAGGGAGAATAGAGGAGGTCCTTAAGAAGGACACACATCTCCATAACAAGTTATCATTTCCCCCAACATACAGAGGAGGAGAACCATGCAAGATACTTAGAACATACAGGATAGAGGTAAACCTCGATATTACTTGTCATGCAAAGAAAAGGAAGGTGCATCAATGAAGTTGTTGTATTTTATCTTTCAAGGCCTTACATTCACTAGTGGAATGGCCAAGCACTCAATGGTATGCACAAAAATATTTTTTTTCTTTCTTATATTCATGAGATTTATTGCATCTAGGAGGAGGAAGAGTAATTAAGTGGGCTTTGAGAAGCCTCAAAAAAATATACTCTTGCTTAGATAAAGAATGAGGAGCAGGAAGCAACCCTTTCTCTTGTGGAGAAAAGTTTGATTGCTCACAAGAACAAGATACAAAGATAGCAGATAATGGAGGATCTACATGAAGAGCATTATTCTAGCAATGAGGATCACGCTCTTCTACGAGATAACTATCATCCTTTTTAATAGTATTAAACCAACATTAACCTCTTTAATAGGAGTGTGATCATCTTCCTCAAAAGGAGGAGGATCGACATTAAGGATATTACAAGAGTAACCATCTTTGATAGTGGGTTTGGATGATGTTATCGGAAGGTCTGAGTGGATCAGGCCGACTTTATATTAACTAATGAAGGAATCTATAAAGTCTAGAGAACCCCAATCATCACCAAGACATGCATTCTTTTGAGAAGAAGTAGGAGTAGACTTAAGATTTCTTTCTTCAGAAGGATCTTCTTCAGGGACATCTATCTCAAGAGTATCCTTTGCAGTAGGTACTGCTGGAGTAAAAATTGACACATTGGAAGAAACTAAAGGAATAAGAGTAGGCACAATTGAAACTTGACCGATAGCTGCCATCTCACATAATTGCATAGCATCAGGGTCAACCTTAACTATGACAACTCGATTATTTCAAATGAACTTAATAGATTTATGCAACGTAGATGGGACTATACCCATAGCATGAATCCACGATCTACTGAGAAGGTTAAGGTAACTTTTATGACATAACATATACAAGGGTAGGTACGATAATAGGTCCCAACGTCAAAGGCAAGACTATCGTGCCTAGGGCTTGTTGACTAACATTATCGAACCTGCGAATTTCAACAAAAGAAGCATTCAAAAAAGATGAATCAACATTAATCTTAGGCAATAGATCAATGCTACATACATTGAGCATCAAACCGGTGTCAACGAGAGTACGTCTAATGCTGATGTTATTAATGTTAACTATAATCATTAGAGGATCTGCTTGCTTCTGTACTTCCAGAGGTGGGAGCTCCTACGGATAGAATGTGATATTCGACGGATCCACACAAATATACGCCATCAATGCATTACCATCCGTCGGCCTAGCAGAAGAAGGCAAGAGGATATTTTGTAAGGCTTCTTGAAGCATACCTTGATAAATCGAAGCAGACTGAAGCAATTCCCACAGTGAGATCTTAGTTGGAGCAACACGAAGTTTCTCGACAAGATCATAATCACTAAGTGCTTTAGTTGTAGGTTTAGGTGCTTGAAGAAGCATTGGTTTTTTATTCAGACTATTCTCATAAGTATGGGCTACTGCTTTGTGGGAGGTAGCCATAGAAAGATTAGGAGTATCACTATCAAATGGAATACCATCGATAGAAAAAAATCATTTTAGGAGGACTAGCTGGAGTCACATAAATGATAGGTCTCTTAAGCCTTTGAGGGGTAACAGAGACATAGATAACATTTACAGACTCATCACAACTAGTGGAATTTGAAGACATGTTCTCAACATCAATCTAGGGAGGATCAGATGTGGAAGGAGATACATCATTCGCTAATGCATCATCTCTAGAGGAGAGTGCATTAGAACAAATATGAGATTCATTATTCACAAATGTATCATCTCTAGAAGAGAGTGCATTGGAAGGAAAATATTCATCATTCACCAATGCATCATCTCTAAAAGAGAGTTCATTGGAACAAAGAGAAGGTAAAGTAACATTAAGAAAGGTATCAATGATTTCATCTTCTTGCAACAAAATATCCTCTGAAGTAAGAATACTTTCGTCTTAGAAGGATTAAAGATATTGAGTGACATAGGAAAAGCCACGTCACTATCACATGCATGAAATGAAACATCATTAACATTTTGGATATAATTTTAGATACTGAACTAATAAAATAAGATATTAAATTCATTTTAATGATGAACAAAGAAAACTCAAAAATTTAGATTTTCTATTTTTTTTGGTATTTTCTAGGTTGTAGTATTTTACATTTTCAGAGGTCTTCAGAGCGGAATTTGAGGTCGGAACCTGCGTCGGCCCCTAAAATTTAATTTCCAAAGACATTGTATTTTAGGGACTGAACTAGTTCTCTAGGAGACCTTTCCAACGGTGCAAACGATTATAAATGTTGAGCATCAAGTCAAAAGTTATGACCCCGCCAAGTAGGGGTAAATAAATTCCTAGTTTTTGAAAAATACCCTCTTCACATTGAGTTCACAAAAATGTAGAGAAGGGGGATTCGCTACTCACGAGTTCTCTTCATTTAGAGAGCCTCATAGGGTGAACTACCCTAAACTACCACAAGGAACAATGGCGAGAATTCTAGAATCATAAAGAGTGGGTCATGAAGATTTTCTAGACAAAATAACAAGCTCTCAGCCAAAGGATGACAATGTAGAATACAGATGAAAGCATGTCATGTTGGCATATCAGAAGTGCACTAGCATCTAGTATGGACCAGAAAGCAAGTTTGTCATAGAAAATATCAAAATGGCTACTTCTACTCTAATTGCTAAGAAATCTTAGAACATGAGAAAGCAACAAAATATAACGAAACTGAAATAAAGTGAAACATAAATGATAAAGATAAGGAGAAGAAAGGAAGTGCTCACAATCACACAAGTGATGAAGCCTCCAGTACGTGAATTATTTCAAAACCTACACACGTGATATCTAGAGAAAGTGTTGAGGCTGTATAGGGGTTTGCCTCAATCAAACCCCCGTTTTGGTGTTCCCACCTCCACAGATAGCCAAGAAGATAGAGAGAATAGAAGTAAGCAAATGTGATGTGATAAAAGAAAACTACGCTCGAGGAGGAGAACCCATATCACAAAATGTAGGTGATAAAAGCAATCCCCCCTTGAGGAGGAGAACCTGTATCATGAAGTAGAGATGTAGTAGAGATGGGATATAAAGTCCCAAGATGCTCACAAGTATGAGATAAGGGAGATGAGGCTGCAAGAGCCAAAGGCGCTGTAAAGGGTATTGTGAGAGCTTGAGAGTTTTGCAAAGAGATCTTGAAAGGATGCAAGAATGTTGCTATAATGAGTTGTGAAAGCTATGTAAGAAAAATAAAGATAGTAGAATGCTTGAAAGAGAAGCTAAGAAGGAGACGAAGAAGCTAGAAGAAGTTAGAGGGGAAGTTGCTATAACAAGTTGTATGAAGCTATGCAAGAAAAAGCTGGAGAGTAGAAGGATAGAACCAAAGATGGAGAGAAGTTAGAAGTAGAGGAATGGAGCTGCAGCAAAAGAAGAGGCCAAATGAGTTGAAAAGATAGATTTTAAGGAGGGAAAAGAAGCTTCCCTAGCCATTTTTGGGCATCTCGAGCCGTTACCACCAACAAAAGGAGGTGACAAGTGGAAAACATGCATGAAAATGGTCATTTGAACATTGAAACAACACAAGATGCTAGCACGGTGCACGGACATTCGCGCGACGCGCTAGTGTCTGGCACATCATGCTACAAAATGACACGAATGGGAAAAGAACAAGGTTCGATGCAAAGATGACATGCGATGGTAGCTGCTGAAAAAGGGTGTTGAGCATCTTGAGAAGGGAAAAAGGTTGATGTAGGGGCTAAAATGAGCCTACACAAGATGCTAAGGGAGTGGACACTAAAGCGGATGTAAAGATGTATGTGATATTGCAAGGGGTGCGATTTTATGACTATATAGTATTGTTTAGTTTTTGTAGAAGTAGGTTCACTGCTTGAACCCCTTTTCTTTGAAAGCCCAATTCTTAGCTATTTTAAATGGAGTTGAATCCATTTCAAGCTCCTGTTCACCACTCCCCGTGACACTCTCCTGATCTTAGTTTCTTCTTTTTCTGCCCAATTGATGGGATCCAAACTTTTTGTGGCCCATATGATACCTAGGATCAAGGGTGATCCCATCATTTGTAGTGCCTTCAGGAATATCAGTTTTAACATCAAAATCCCTCATCTAGGGAATTGTTAATCTCTCATAGCCCCTTTTTCTTACTTTAAACTAATCCTGAAGGTTGGCCCAAAAATCCTCAAGAAGTGGAAGATGCTGAGGAAACTGAGAAGGGTACAATGCATACATATTTCTCTTATATTAATTTTTTTATATAAGTGTGTTGCTACAAATTTAAAGCCTAAAATTCCTTTGTTGCTAACTTAACCATTATCAAAGAAGAACAAGAATAGAATCCCAATTTTAAGGGAAAAGAATGAGCAACAGTCTTATGTTGTGAGGAGAATACAACATTTACTTTTGCAGCTTGTTGAGCAAACTCCATTAGAATCCACCTATCGCCACGACATCTTGGCAACTTAAAAGGGTGACCATAAAAACCAAATAATCTGAAATAAGAAGTCTTGGGATATTGAATAAACCAATACCCCCATTCCCGAATGAACTCCATAGCTTCTCGTGAAAATCTGAAACCAATGTCACATATGAGCTGATTTATAACAACATATAGAAAAGCATCATTGAATCTTTTAAAGTGTTTCTCCGACTCCTTGAGCTCAAGTTGGTCATAATGTTCCCAAAAATTCTTTTGATTTGGGCCATCATCCATTGACCCTTGAGTTTTCAACCCAAGAAACCATCCAATCCTTGCTACACAGTACATAACATAAGAAGGCATATAAAATGTCTTAGTTTGTGTTACTTTGATGAGGTTTTCATGAATGTTATCTGAGATGATCTGCCTCCAATATAAGTGATGCTTTCCATATAGAATCAATTGGATGAAAGGAAGCGTCCAGTGTTCAAAGGCACGAGAATTTGGTTTACCAAACACTTTGGCCAGTAATGTGATAATATCCCCTATATCTTCAAAAAAGTTTGACCTCTTGGGATTAGGTGACACTTTCTTCACTAACTTCTTTACTTTCTTCAGCCACCATTTGTTGATAAGCTATTGGTTTCCTTCCACATCATTTTCCCATACTTCAAGTGCTTTATCCTTAGTCATAATTTTAAGATTGGGGTGAGGATGAGGGTCAAAAACATATCTGATCATGATCAAGGTTAAATCAATTATTACATTACCCTAAGCATCAATACATTGTCTCTTAGTAGGATTGTACGTTTGTGCAGCAATTAGAATAAACTTATGACACTGTACAACAATAGGAAAACTAGCTACATGAGCTAGCCCTGACTCTACAATTCTCCTTGCTCTTGGGGCAACATCCTCTAGAAAAAATATTTGTGCGGAACTGCTCCAAATCCATATGTCCCACCAATGTGTCAGTAATGTTCATGACCTCAGATTCAAAATTAGATGGAATTGAGCTCCCCTAGAACTTATACTTCAAAGTGAGAGGAACTTGTTCTAGTTTTAATCTCTTAGCTCTTGCTCTCTTTGATGTTCCTTTAGATGTTCCCTCAGTAGGTATTTCCCCTTCAGAGTTAGACATTTGTTAGTTATCCTACAATTTTTTGTTATTAGGCAAAAAGGGAAAGATATATGAGTAGTTTAAACATAAGCATTCATATGACATCCACATTAATTCAACATAAAATCTGATTCAACAAGTTAATTCATCATTTTCGGGTTTCAGGTTTAGAACAAAACCAAGAACTTAACCATTTTAAACATAAACCGAATTCTATTAGGAGTCGGGATTGGTTCATGACCAAGTACCATATCTATGTTAAACAAAAATTTCAGTGTTATTCCATAGTCCAACCTCATAGAGTTCAGGAGTTAGGATTGGTTTTGGGTCTTGGCCAAGCACCTACACACATAATGGTAATCAAGTTAAGTACCAATCCACCGTTCGATCCCATAGTGTGGTCAGGAGTGAGGATCCGGTTGCAACTAGGCAATGGTAGTTAGCAAATAGAATCGATGAAGGGGAATCTTGTAAAGTTTTGATCCTGATGTTGAATCGAAAGTCAGGATTGAGTTATCATTTGGAACCAGACCCATTCATAATGGACAAGTGTTAGTAGCTTCCCAAGTCCAGGTCCCAATAAGATATCGAGAATCTGGGTCGTGAGTCCGTCATGAAATAGACCTTAAATAAGCATATTGGGAATGGGTCAACTTTGAGTTCTGATCCTGATAGGATATCAGGAGTCTGGATCAGGGTGTCACTAGACCAATGCATTTATTGATGTGCTAATACTTCAGTGTTGAACTAACTTTTGATCCTGATGGTAATGTGGGGATCGAAAGTGGAACTTAGAATTGTTGGTATGTGGCGACTGATCATGCTATACTGTATAGCCCATGGTATACTATACACCCTTGCCCCTATCCTTGCTGGGGTCCGGGGCTGGGCCGGGCCTTGGGCGGGGGTTCGGGGGCAGAAGCCCTCGAGAAAAATTTTCTTCCTACTTTTTCGCGTGATCACCAAAAAAGGGAAAAATCAATGAAAAAAGAAAAATCTGATTTTGTAGAACCCTAAAATCTGGAAGCTTCTAAGCTTGGTAAAAAGGGGTTCGGATGGGTATTACTATATGATAAAAACACGATTATTTGCAAGATTGTAATAGGTTTTACACTAGATAATAAAAGTATTGGATGGTTGCGGTTTGGTGGATGTAGCCCGGATTGGGTGAACCACGTTAAATTATCTCTGTTATGATTTATTCTGTGTGTGTTTTAGTTTCTCTGTTTATTACATAGATCTGCATTTAATTGTTATATATCTACCATTTCTAACCCTAACAAGTGGTATCAGAGCAAGTTGTGTTTTGATTATCGTATGTAGGAAGATCTCACCGTTGAGTGGGAGTCTCACGGTTGAGTGGGAGCAATGGCAGATGAGGGTAAGAAGGTTGAGAAGTTTAATGGGCAAAAATATCAGTTATGGAAGATGCAGATGGAGGAATATCTCTATCAGAAGGATTTATGGTGGCCATTGTAAGGGAAAACCAAGAAACCCGCAGCAATGTCAGATGAGGACTGGGAGATCTTGGATAGAAAGGCTCTTGGCAGTATTCGTTCGTGCCTAGCACAAACAATGGCGTTCAATATTACAAAAGCAAAGACAACTCAAGAGTTGATGGAAACCCTGGAAAAGCTATATGAAAAGCCTTCCGCTTCGAATAAGGTATTTCTTATGAAGCGTTTATTTAATATGAAAATGGTAGAAGGTGGGTCAGTTACTGATCATTTAAATGAGTTTAATACAGTCACGAGTCAATTAACTTCTGTAAAAGTAAACTTGATGAAGAAGTTAGGGCTCTTTTGATTCTGTGTTCTTTGCCTGAAAGCTGGAATAGCTTGGTAATGGCTGTTAGCAATTATGTTTCTAGTTCAAATACATTGAAGTTTGATGATGTTGTTGGTGTTATCTTGAGCGAGGAAATTCGTAGGAAAAGCTCAGGTGGGACATCCACATCAGGCAGTGTTTTGAATGCAGAAAGCAGGGGCAGAACAAAGGAGAGAGGAAACAATTCTGGAAATCATGGGAAGTCATGAGGAAAATCAAAAGACAGGAAGTCCCAATCTAGAGACAAGAAGGATTGTTGGTACTGTGGTAAGCCGGGTCATCTGAAGAAAGATTGCTGGTCTCAGAAAAATAAAGGAGACAGAAAGGAAGGAAGTAAAGAGGCAAATGTGGTAAGTAATAAATCTGATGAGGATGCTTTGATTCTTTCCCTTGATAATGCTGATGATTCTTGGGTGTTAGATTCAGGGGCTTCATTTCATGCTACCCCCATAGAAGTTATTTTCTTGATTATGTCCAAGGGGATTTTGGGCTGGTTTATTTAGGAGATAACGAACCCTGTCAGATTGTTGGAAAGGGAAGAATCAAGATTAAGTTGCAGAATGGGAATCATTGGCTACTACGTGAGGTAAGGCATGTTCCAAAGTTAAGTAGAAATTTAATTTCAGCAGGGCAACTAGATGATGAAGGTTGTGTTGTTACTTTTAGTGATAAAAACTGGAGGGTCACAAAGGGTGCCTTAGTGGTAGCAAAAGGTGCGAAAGTAGGCACCTTATATCTTTGTATAGGTCATACTTGTTCCTTCTACTTTAATTGTTATAGAAAAAGGTCAATGTTCAGGAACAGTTGTTGCAGTTCAGCAGGTAGAAGATCATACAGTTGTTGTGGACTCTAAATCAACACTGTGGCATAATAGAATTGGGCATATGAGTGCAAAAGGTATGAAAGTACTTCATTCAAATAATGTTTTACCAGGTCTAAAATGTGTTAATATGGATTTATGTGAAAGTTGTGTGTATGGAAAACAAAAGAGAGTAAGTTTTCTCAAGGATGGGAAGCAAAAGAAAGATGAGAAATTGGAGCTTGTGCATACGGATGTATGGGGACCAACTCAGGTATCTTTTCTCGGTGGCTCTCTGTATTATGTTACATTCATTGATGATGCAACTAGGAAGGTATGGATTTATTTCCTTAGGTAGAAATCTGATATATTTGAAACTTTTAAAAAATGGAGAAGCTTTGTTGATAATGAGACGGTAAAAAGGTTAAAATGTCTCAGATCTAATAATGGTGGTGATTATTGTAGTAAAGAGTTTGAAGATTATTGTTCCTCTAATGGTATTCGTAGGCAGAAAATGGTTCCAAGGACTCCACAGGAAAATGGAGTGGCTGAGCGTATGAATAGAACAATAATGGAGCATGCACGGACTATGAGATTACATGTTGGGTTGCCTTTAAAAATGTGGGCAGAGACTGTAAACACTGTTGTTTATTTAATTAATCGAGGTCCCTCTAATCCTTTGGGTTGTGGTATTCCAAAGGAAGCATGGAAAGATAAGAAGGTGAGTTATTCTTTTCTCAAAACCTTCGGTTGTGAAGCATTTGCACATATAGATTCTGAAAATAGAACCAAGCTTGATGAAAAATCAAAGAAATGTGTATTTGTTGGATATGGCATTGATGAATTTGGTTATAGGCTTTGGGATTTTGAAAATAAGAAAATTGTGAGAAGCAGGGATGTCATATTCAATGAGAAAGTGTTGTACAAAGATCTGTTGCTGTAGCATGAGAAGAAAGAAAATGATTATGCAGTGTTGGATGATATTCCAAACAATGATGTTTCAATGGTTGTTCATGCTGGGCAACAACAACAACAACAAATACCACAAACTCCTGTTAGACGATCTTCAAGGATAAGTAGACCTCCTGAAATATTTTCTCCCTCTTTGTATACTATTTTGTTAACTAATGCTAGTGAACCAGAATATTATGATGAAGCTATGCAGGTGGATACCAAGGTTCAGTGGGAGCATGGAATGGAAGAAGAAATGGACTCCTTGCTAAAAAACAAGACTTGAGAATTATGCAAGTTGCCTGCAGGTAAAAAGGCTTTACCAAATAAATGGATTT
Source organism: Sequoia sempervirens (assembly GCA_007258455.2). Taxonomy (NCBI): domain Eukaryota; kingdom Viridiplantae; phylum Streptophyta; class Pinopsida; order Cupressales; family Cupressaceae; genus Sequoia; species Sequoia sempervirens. The sequence goes on along the minus strand of VDFB02000015.1, from coordinate 8,550,059 downwards.
ATAGGTTGAAAGAGGAGGATGGAGGTAAGAAAAGATTTAAAGCTAGATTAGTTGTAAAGGGATTTGCATAGAAACAGGGTATTGATTTTGATGAGATTTTTTCTCCTGTTGTTAAAATGACTTCTATTCGTATTGTGTATTGTTGCTGAAGATTTGCATTTAGAAAAGCTTGATGTTAAAACAACCTTTCTCCATGGTGATTTGGAAGAGGAAATATATATGGAACAGCCACAAGGATTTGAGATCGAAGGTAAGGAGAAACTAGTGTGCAGATTGAATAAAAGTTTATATGGCTTGAAGCAAGCACCTCAACAATGGTACTTGAAATTTGATAGTTTTATGGCTGAGCAAGGCTACAACAGGTGTAATTCTGACCATTGTGTTTATTTTAAGAGGTTGGATAATGACAACTACATTATTTTGTGTTTATATGTTGATGACATGCTTGTAGCTAGGTCTAACATGGATCACATAAGTGAGTTAAAACAACAGTTAGCAAATTCTTTTGCTATGAAGGATTTGGGGGCAGCAAAACAAATCCTTGGTATGAAAATTTGTAGAGATAGGAAAAACAGAAAATTGTTTTTATCTCAGACTAATTATGTTGAAAAGGTGTTGCGAGATTTCATATGGAGAATGCAAAACTGGGCACCTTTGCCTAGTCATCAAATTGACTAAGGATATGTGTCCAAAGACACAAGAGGAGGAAGAAAAAATGTCCAAGGTACCATATGCTTCAGTTGTAGGCAGTTTGATGTATGCCATGGTATGCACGAGACTGGATATTGCACATCCTGTAGGAGTTGTTAGCAGGTATTTGAGTCATCCCGGAGTTGAGCATTGGAATGCGGTAAAATGGATTCTCAGGTATTTGAGAAGTACATCCAATAATTGTTTATGTTTTGGGGGCTCTAATATTGATTTAAAAGGCTATGTTGACTCAGATTTAGCAGGGGATATAGATACCAGGCGGAGTACCACAGGTTATGTATTTATAGTTGGTGGGACAGCAGTGAGTTGGATTTCTCGCTTGCAAAAGGTGGTTGCTTTATCCACCATAGAGGTAGAGTATGTTGCTGGAACAGAGGCGGCAAAGGAGATGATATGGCTGCAATTTTTCATGGAGGAGTTGGGAAAACAACAGGCTGGAAATTAATTGTTTACAAATAGTCAGAGTGCTATACATCTTGCAAAGAATTCTGCTTTGCATTCTAAAACAAAACACATACAGTTGAGATATCATTTCATTCAGTCAGTGTTGGAGGATGGACAGGTCAAGCTGGACAAGATACATACAGATGTCAATCCAGCGGATATGTTTACGAAGGCGGTAACAAGGGAGAAGTTGAGCTCCTCTTCAGCTTCGGTTGGTCTTCAAGGTTGAATTCAAGTATAATAGAGCAACAAGGTCCAAGGTACTTATTTCTAGTGGGAGCTATAATTGTAGCAGTGTCGTCCAAAATTAGTCTCCAAGTGGGAGATTGTTGGTATGTGGCGACTGATCATGCTATACTGTATAGCCTATGGTATAATGTACACCCTTTCCCCTATCCTTGTCGAGATCCCGGGCTAGGTCGGGCCCTGGGTGGGGGTTCGGGGGTGGTAGCCCCCAAGAAAAATTTTCTTCCTACTTTTTCACGTGAACACCGAAAAAGGGAAAAATCAATGAAAAAAGAAAAATCTGATTTTGTAGAACCCTAAAATCTAGAAGCTTCTAAGCTTGGTAAAAAGGGGTTCGGATGGGTATTACTGTATGATAAAAACGCGATTATTCGCAAGATTGTAATAGGTTTTACATTGGATAATAAAAGTATTGGATGGCTGTAGTTTGGTGGATGTAGCCCGGATTGGGTGAACCACGTTAAATTATCTATGTTATGATTTATTCTGTGTGTGTTTTAGTTTCTCTATTTATTACATAGATCTGCATTTAATTGTTAGATATCTACCATTTCTAACCCTAACAAGAATAACACTTAGTCAAAATTTTATATCAAGCTCATGGTGTTGGTTCAATCCCCAATCCTGATAGTAATGCGAGGATCGGAAAAGTGGAAGAATCGAGACCAAGAAATGGAAAAAAAAACCTAAGTGGAACTTCGATTCTCGACCCTAGAATACATGTAGGAACTGGGTATCACAGGGCAACGATAACGAAGGTAACAATAACCATGACAATATCTTAGAATCTTCCTTTGGGACTGGGTTATGACTAGGATCAAGAACCTTTGATTTGAAACGGTCGGAACTTCAATTTTGACAATTCAACACCCTTCCTGAACTTAGAGCAAAACCATAGAAAGCTAGGGCACAGTGAGATGGAAAATATCGCAACCAAAACACTACACAAACAACACATGAAAAACAAAATACGCCCCAAAAACCCAAAAAAGATTCAAGAGTGAAGAAAACGTGCTAAATGGTGTGAAGGAGAATGCAGATAGATGAAACAAATCCAACAAGACAAGAAAACGGAAAGCAATAGCAAAAATGTGAAACATGAGCAACACAAGGGAAGCAAGAATTAAAACAAGGACAAGAAACGCAAGTGAGAACACCTACCTTCGAATGAACCCAAGAATTATGGCAACACATTGACAAATCGTAGTGAATTCCTCAAACCCTAGCTCAACATCACTCTCATTCTCTTTGCCAAAATCTTCAAAAAAAATGAACGAAAATAGAGGAGCGGTAGGATAAAAACCCATTCGCACGTGCAAATGATTATGACATTAATTGCAGGTTGGTCGGGCCTCGAGATCTGAGTGGAGTCATAAATATTAGGTTGCAGGAACAAAGGCAAGTAGGAGTTGGGATCGGGGTGTGAACTAAGACCGAGCTTTCAAAAGGTGAAAAGTTCAGTTGATGGCCCATGGCCCGAAACTTGATGAATAGAAAAAACCACGCGGGAATTGGAATCGGGTAAAGAGATGAACCTAGAACTTTGAAAAGTTCAAACTGCAAGTCACGGTCCAAAATATGGCCCCAAAACAAACAAAAAAAAGTGGGAACCAGGATCAAGACTTCAAACGAAACTAGAACTTTCAAAAGGTGCAAAGTTCAAGTCATAGTTCAGAGTTTGATCCTAAAAGACACACAAAAGGAGTCCATGGTTTCAGTTCCAGTCTGAAACCTGATTCTGACATAAGCAAAATGCACAAGGCAAAAAAGCGAAGGTCAGGATCGGGACATGAACATGAACCAACACCCAAGAAGGATGCAAATTATTAGTTCCAATTTGAAACCCGTCTCTAACACACAAAGAAAAAAGACAAGACAAGACAAAATGTGGGACTGAGACCGAGACATGTACAAAAACCTAAACTTCACAAAGCAACAAGTGTGAATATCAGTACACAATCTGAACCTGAAAGAACAAAGAAAATACACAAGGAAAAAGATGAGGCTAGGACTGGGACATGAATAGGGATTTGAACCTTTGAAAAAGTAACAAGTGCATGTTCCTTCCCAAACCCAAACCTGAGAAACAAAGAAAACAAAGACTTAGGAGGAAAATAATAACTCCTAAGACCCAAACAAGAACACCGAGGAAAAAAAAACACAAGGGGGACCAATTTTGACCAAAAAATAAAATGGGGTGGTTATGCAAGGCATAAAAATTGGCGACTCGACTGGGAAAATGGTTTACCCATTTTCAAGATACTAAAGAATTCAGTCACCCAAAACCTCTTGTTCATGAACGTTTTAACTCAAGTATGATCAATCTTGGAAAACAAGGTTGAGTTGGAATCTCAAATGTAAATTAGCAATAACAACTTTGAATCTGAGTGTGTGCATGTATGGTGCATCTCTTTCCCTAAAGTCTCTTCCTACCCTTGAACAATTGTATTTAGCATTCAAGCTACGTGAGTTGAGCCCTTTTGATGTCATGCAATGATATCTTGGGCATTGCTCCGCTACCAACCAGGCATCTATAGCCCCGATGGAGATACCTCTAGTTCTCTTAAAGCATTGCTCTACTGCTAGCCAAGAGTCCATAGCCCCAGTAGAGATACTTTAATTACCCTTCTCATATTGATTTTTCCGTCATTTAATGCTTCTCTTTTATTTTCCTTTGCATAGGCTTTACTTGAAGAAATTATTTTTCTTATCTTTTCTCAATATTCAGTTATAACAACCTAAAATTTGGGTTGAGAACTACAATGGACCTCATGACAGTGTTAGGACTCATATTTTTCACTTGAATCTAGAATACAATCACCTTAAGACAAATAGGCCTTTATGTAAACATATGTTTCTATCTATTTTGTGATAGATTCAGCTGTGGTTTATGAGATCACTTACAATATACCTATTTTTTCTTAACCTTTTAGACTGTTATTAAAAATGAACACAAGACACAGGTCATGAAATGAAAATTTTCAACAAACATACCTGAAAATACCTAAACTAATTTCTCTTCTAGAACTTTTAGTATACTTTGAATAACTACCCTTTCACTCCAAAAATGGAGAAAATGAAGGTCCCCCCACAAACAAAAGAAAAGAAACACAAACAACAACAACAACAAAAAATAAGCAAACAAACAAACCAGGAGCAAGAAAATAACTAATTACATATATACAATCAAGCAGATTATCAGACCCTCATGGGCCAAAATAATGTTTGAGAAACTACCCATTGAAAGGAAATGGGGTAGGTTCTCTTGTTAAAGTACTTAACTGGAAGGCATTCTCACCAAGGATTTTGGAATTATGATATGGACCCAACCAAAGTTGGTCAGTCTTATGGTGATCACCTTTCCTTTCCCTGGCTTTGTCCCACAGCAACACAAAGTCTAATATTCTGAAGGCTTTAATTTTAGCTCTTTTGTCAAACCAGTGTTTGACAACTTGATGTGTGGAAAACTATTGGAGAGCAACATCCTTCTGTTCTTCCAAACTAAGTAAACTAGTCAGGTGGACCTCTATCCTATCATCATTAGAGTAAAACTCTTGCATGAACCAAAGAATGGGTATCTTTAGATGAATGGGGAAGATTGGGTCTTGGCCGTAGACTAACTTAAATGGTGAGTTTCCTAAGGTGGCTTTGATTCTAGTTCTATTTTCCCATAAGGAAAATCTTAGCTGTGTGTGCCAATCCCTAGGATTATTCTCTAGTAACTTCTTAATTACCTCCAATAGATTTTTATTAATAGATTCTACTACACTGTTACCCTATGGATAGTAATTAGAAGAGTACTTCAACACAATTTTATGCTCATATTCCCATTGAATAAATTCTACACAAGAAAAGCAAAGGCCATTATCACATACCAGGGTGAACCATACTCCAAACCTAGTAACAATGTATTTGTTTAAGAACTTGATGATAACTTTAGTGGTGCTATTCTTGCAAGGTTGAACTTTAGTCCAATAGGTACAATAATCCATTGCCATCAAAATAAACCTATGACCTATAGATGAATTTATATTAATCATACTGATAAAATCTAATTCCCATTGGGAAAATGATCTTACCTTGTATACTGGTTGTAGGGGCATCACCAGATTGCATTCCCTAGATGCGAAAGTCTGACATGTATGACATGTCCTAACATGTTGGTGAGCATCATGAAACATGTGGGGCCAATAATAGCCTGATCTTAGAATTTGGTGTGCCATGGAATCAACAGAACCATGCCCAGTACTATGTCTACCGTGAAATTATGCAATGGCATGTTTTGCTTGCTATTGGTCGAGGAAACATAGATAGACACCTTAAAAACTTCTTCTATATAAAGCTCCCCCTTTGAGAATATAATGAGAACTCTTTATTCTTAATGCTCTTCTCTAAATGGTATTCATTCAATCTGGACAATTTTTATTCAACAAGAAGACTAGATCTGTATACCAAGGATCACCCGTGAATGATTGTACAATGTACTATTGGCAAGTGATCTTGGTATCAATGTCTGCCATAGCTTTAGATAAACCTTGTCCTATGAATAGCTTCATCAGGTGGATTTCAAGGTCAAATTCTTGCAAAATTTCCATCCACTTTCCTCATCTTTCTCCTAGCTCACTCTGCATAAGAAGAGACTTCATTGCAAGGTTAGGAACTATGGTAGTGATCTGACTATGGAGGATATAGCGTCTAAAATTTTTAACTACTCACACTAGCGTGAAGGCCTATTTTTCCAAGGATGGGTATCTAATTTCAGAATTCTTAAATGGAGAACTCATAAAAGAAATCAACCTTTCATCCCCTTCACCTTTCCGCTATGTCAAGACAACAACACACGAATGATCAGATGTGAGAGAATAAGTATAAAAAGGCTTTAGATAATCGAGACTAGTTAGAACTAGTGCCTCTGAAATAGACTATTTTATCTATGAGAAGGCATACTTAGCCTCATTTCTCTATTCAATCTTTGAATCCTTCTTCATCATTTCATTAAGAGGTTTGACGATCTCCACAAACCCAGTTAAGAATTTCCTTACAAAATTCATCTTTCTGAAGAAAGGCCTCATCTCCTTTTTGCTGCCAGGAATGGTTAATTTTATAATGGGTTCTGCTCTATCTGGGTCGATTGAGATTCCCCTTTCTAAAATTATGTGGCCCAATAATTTCCCTTCTAAAACTACAAACACAAACTTCTTTGGATTAAGAGATATGCCATAGCTTATGCATTTTCCAAGGACCTTTGACAAATCTGGAGCGTGGTCTTCTCTATTCTTAGAAAATAGTTAGATCATTCATATATATGATAATACACTTACCTACCAAATCCTTAAATGCCACATCCAGTGTGCGCTGAAAGGTGGCTCCAACATTGATAAGACCAAATGGTATCCTCTAGTAGGCAAATGTCCCCCACTTGGTAGTGAAGGAATTCTTCATCCTATCCTCATAGTTAACCATCACCTTATTGTATCATGAATATCCATCCAGGAACAACATCATCTGTGAGTTGTTAACTATCTACAGTACCTCATCAAGAGAAGGGAGAGGGTAATTATCCTTCTCTTAAGCTTTGTTGAGGTTTTGAAATTCAATGCATAATCTAATTTCTCCACTCTTTTTACGAACAGGGACCAAATTAGCGACCCAGGTTGAATACCTTACTGGAAAAATTATTCTTGCCGACAACAACTTTTGTACCTCTTTCAGAATTAAGGGTTCAATTAGGGCTTTCATTGGGCTTTCATTGGGCGTAGCTTTTGATGGAAGGGCTTCACTTCAAATTTAAAGGGGATAGTATGTGTTATTACCGAAGTATCAAAGTTTTTCAAATCTTCGTACCCCCAAGCAATCACTACAATATCTACTTTCAATACTTTTAGGATTTTATCTTGAATGTGTTTCGAACAAGTTTTTCCAATAAATACATTTTTCTCAGGGCCTGAATCTGCCAAGTTGATTGACTCGTACTTCCCTCCATCACTATCTATAGGTAACCTTTCATGAGCTCGAGGATCAGAATTGAAGATTCTTTCCAGTGCTAACATTCCCTTGGGAATGTTGTTGGTTTTTAGGTTAATTATTCCCTCTGTGTCACAATTTTTAGGATCCCAATCTCCCTGATCTCTATCCTATTCATGGATAATTTATCCCTCAAAGACATCTAAAATTTCCAAGAAGGAAAGTATATGTTGATCGTCATTAAGACCTAGAAATTTTAGACGTCTGGAATGGCTAGGATTGAAACTAACTCCACTGAGAATCTCTTCAACTCAGAATCCTACATGGGTTCCAAGGTACTAGTAGCAATAGCAAGTGCATTTGAAATTTGGTTATCTTCTTTGGGAATCAATTTTATTCCAAAATCATCAAATTCTTCTATCAAATTCCATATCTTGTTCCTGTATGCAACCAACCTCTTGTTATGGCATGTGTATTGGCTACAAACCTATTTGAAAATTACCTCAGAATCCCCCATGACTGTCAGAGTTGTAGCCTTCTTCTGATGCACAAACATCAGTCCCCTGGCAAGCAGTTCATACTCCACAATGTTATTAGTACAGCTAGATTGTAACCTGTATGAAGCAAAGTATGTTTTCCCTTTCAGGTTTGTTAGTTCAACTCCAACTCCACTCCCTGTTTTGGACTTGGAACCATCAAATTTGAGGATCCACAATTGATCCTGGGCTAGGATTTCTTTCTTAGGGTGAGATATAGGTGATCGCTTGCAGGAAATAGGTGGTGGCTCAGACTGGTTCAAGATGTCCAATTCTGGGGACTATTGTGAATGACGGTCGTCAAAAATTTCACTCAGATTTAGAACTTGTGCAAAAACTACTTCCTACACCCCATCTCGAGTAATTTGACAATTGGTTATCTTTTTGAGCAACCCCTTGGGCATTGGAAGGTTAGCAGGGGTGGGTGTGTTAGACAATTTATGAGATTCATCAACCTTATCTTGTAGATTAGAAAATAGGCCCTGAGTTTGTCCAGTTTGGGGAAATACTTCTTCCTAGATAGTATTGGTCCTTGTCAAAATAGTAGCGTCTCTAGCCTCAAATGGAAACTAATTCATAGATGTTTTAGGATGGTGTTCATAAGTCTCTCCTGACTAGAAAACATGGTTCAAAATGTCTATATAAGGTTGAAACATCAACTTAGAATGACTTTGGTAATGGACCCTGCACCAGTTTGGGAGTAATAAACTCCATTAACCAGCCTCCTCTCCCAAAACCAACCTATCTTGTTCCAATTTTCTGATTAAAACTTCCTTGTTGATAGTGTTCATAGGGTCATTATGCTCTAAATGTTGTAGGCTATCATTATTAAACACTGAAAAGGGTATGATTTCTTCCCTCCTATACACTCCTATCTCAGTTTCAAAGTAGGTACTTCGTTAGGACAATCATACTTTGTGATCATATATTTCAGACGGGGCTTGCTTTTGATCCTAATCTGAGTTGCTAACCCTTTCCATGGCAGCCACATGTGTGAGAAATCCAAGGATAGATAACCTCCATTTATTTTCATCAAGTCCTAGTTTAAGAGCATGATGTATGTCTCAGGGATATTAGCTACCTGAATATCCATATAGGTTTAGATCCGTAGGTCTGATCCAATTTGCACATGTACATTCTTTAGTTCCCCTACCACATTAACCTCAATTTTTCTAATTGTATTACTTTATTATGAGTCTGAATTGGACTTAAACCCAACTTTTTTCAAATAGAGAAAGGCATAACATTACTCGAGGCTCCAAAATCCAAGAGGAAATTATGTAGATTCTTTCTAAAGATTCTCAGGCTTAAAAGGAATGGGGGGGTTCCTGTCTTACCCTTATATAGGAACGCATTCATGTCAGTAGTTGGAGTCTCCTTATTCTTTCCTTTCGACCAATTTTCCTCTTCCAAAGCTCTCAACACAATGTCGCGTTGGGTGGGACACCACTTTAGGATGTCAAAGAATGATAAAGAGGTCTTTTATTTCTACATTTCTGAAATGAAATCGAATTCCATGTCATTATTCATCTAATATTTAGGAACAAAAGTTGAGTTACCTTTGTTTTGAAATTCAGGTGGGTCTTTCAGTGGAGGTGGATTGTTGTCAACATTCTAGTTATGGGGAACCATGGTGTTAGGAGGGGAGGATGTGGTGAATGACCCCTTATTTTGATTTCTCAGAAAATGGCCTCCTTTGGTTTGGAAGGCCTAAGCATCATAGATATCCTCTTCTAGTATGTTTGCCTCTTACCAAGGGAAAGGAGATCCCTCTTCATAGACCTCATAAGTCATGGTTGCATCTATGGATCCACCACTTTTATTGGGAGCACCTTGTAGTGGGGCATTAGCTTGTACAATCTTAACCACTTTTTCCATCTCTATGTAGTTAAATTTAGAATGTGTTGCAATGTCATGCAACCTACACCAGTTAGTCATGAAATTCAGGTCTACAACGTTTGCAGTGTGTGGTTTACCTCACTGGCTTGATAATTGTGGGGAACTCCCCCATTTTTTGGTCTAGTGTTCCACTGCCTATTATTATTAGACCTTTGGTTGTATCCCCTATTTGGTTCTAATAGTTTTGGTTGGGGAAGTTCTGACTTTGGAAATTCCTTTGATTTTGATTGGCATTCTAGTTGGAATAATTACCTTGGTTGGAATACCCTCCCTGATTTTGGTAATTCTAGTTTTGATTATGGTTTTGAGGGGGGGTATACTTGAGTTGTGCCATCTCATTGGTCACCTAGGATAATTTTCTCTTTGGAGTTTCTAACTTTGTTGTCAAATGAGTCGTTAGCTCACTTTCTACAGTAGTTACAATAGATTAATGCGTCATGGGGTTGGACCCTCCAGCATGATTATGAGAATTTTGAGTTTGATGTGGAGAATCTAGAGTCCCACTATTAAAGAATGGTCGTGGGGGTGGAGTTTGTAACTCAGCCGAAGGTCCATATGCAAAGTGGGACATCCACAGGACTATATTAAACAAAGGGGTTGGATTAGGCATCTGATATCCTAAGGAAGAAAAAACCCCACCTAAACTCCCTGCTTGTGAACATATTTGTTGCTGCAATTTAATAGCCAAGTGATACACCTTAGACAGGGAATCAATATCTGGCACAAGATAGGTTCTTTGTAGAAATAAGCCGATCAACGGATCTATGGCCTTTAAGTATGCTTGGATGGCGATATTCTCAACCACCAAGTACAGGTCTTATAAGTTCTTGTACATCCTCTGGAATCATGTATTAGACAAGGGAAACGGTTCGTGTGGTTCCTTCCTGATTGTAGAAAATTGGTGGTATAAGATGGCAGGGTTGACATAGACCCAGAATTGGTTAATAAAAGCATCTTCCAAATTTTTCCAACTCAGGATGGATCTGGTAGGTAGGTTCAAATACTAATTGTAGGCCATATCCCCCAATGAGTAGGGGAATAGTTTACATACAACAACATGGTGAGCAATTTGAGCTTGAGTACATGCATCTTTGAATTCTTGTATGTGCTCTTCAACACTTCATGACTCTCCATGAGCGTACCTGGGGAAAAATTTCTTTAGATTCTTAGGAATTTCGTGTATACCACTAGGAATAGTTCCCAGTGGGGAAGGATTATTTGCAAAGAATTCCATGGGTGGCAGTGGATTTGGTTGTGCCAGCTGTGGGATTAATGGAAATCTGGGTGGAGTGAGTGGTGGTGTTAATGGTGGAAGGATCAAAACCCTATGAGCTATGGGTCTGATAGGGGTTTGGAGTTCAACTAATGTTTCTAGATTTGTAGGAAATCTAAGAACTCTTTCAAACCTATATGGTAAAAAGGACTCGATTCGCTCTAGTTTGTTCTTCGGGGACCTCCTTCTAGCGCCAACTCTATTGATGGTCAAAGTAACACAATAACGTTAAAAGAAAAAATTCTACTCTATTTCTCCTGAAAAATACAAATGATCTAAAACCACCTATCTTCCAAGGTCTTTGTAGTTGGTTCTCAACTATGCTATCATCATTCAGTGGCCTATGCAATAGTAATGTTCAAGGGGCTTGCTGGTAAAGAGTACAAGCTGAGTAGTACAAACTAAGCTAACGTTTGCAGGGGTGTAAATAAACGACAAAAGATAGGACAAGGCTCAGGACAACAACACATGAACACAAATTTATTTTACTTTAGACATGTAAACTTTGTAAAGAGCATTTTCTTAACTAACTAAAACCATAGAATAACATAATCTACAGAATAATTCATACCATTGCATTCATTCACAGTGCAAATTTTAAAGCATACAACCATTCATCATCACTTTTTTTTTAAATATTCTTTTCAAATAACAAAATATCACAAGCTCATTACCAAAATTAACAGATCAAAAAATATAGAGAAACATCATTCACAGATAATTGAATGAAATGGTTTCAAACTCAGAATCTTCTATTGATCTTCATAATATAAGAGAAATTTATGCACAACAAAGCTCACTGGCATACAAATGACCATTGTTCATTAACATTATCGTTAAACTGACAAACTTCTGAAAATAAAACTAATTGCATTAAAGCTGTAAAAAGTGTTTGGAGTATTTTTGCATAAAAAGTTGTAAAACATCAAACTGTATCTAATCTCTCTTTTAGATAGCCAATCTAACTTCAATTAGCCAATCCTTACAATGAGGAGAGAATTTTTTAATATAGACAAATTTTAAAATCAATTCCTCCTATCAAAAATTAAGATCCATAATCTGGGGCCCAAATCCACAATTATATGGACACCCAGTTAACTCCCAGTGTTTGTCTTTGCTGAAATTGTTGGAGTTGAAAAGGTCTGCCATTTGCTTCTTAATTCAAAATACGAATTGCAAGTCTCAACTCAGTTCTCTACTTATCACCATGTGTTATCTCTTGACCTTCCAATCCTGACCCATAGTTGTCTACTTGTTCCAAACTGCCCAGAAAATATTGCTATCAAAAAGATGACTGAAACAATTTTTTCACTTGTCACCCTCATGAGAAGCCCCATGATACTCATCATAATTGGAGAAAACTTATTTCAGTGTATCATCATCAGGCCCATCAACCTAGTCAACTTTAAATTTTGAATCTTCAAATTTCTTTCCCACGATAGCAACAATTTATTTTAACTAAGCAATGTATGTGACTTCCCACTGCATTCCAGATCTGACATCTAGCAGCCTATCCATGAGTGTTAGCTCAACAATATCTCCTTCCTTCATTATCCTATCAAGCCTTTCCTCCCAAGCATTTTTTTATCTCCCCTAATGATTCAAGTTTGTGATATGGAGGTAAAGCTTTATCAATAAGCTTTGAAATAATATCTTCAAAAATGCCTACTTGTTCCCATATATCATGAATACCCTTAAGCATGGCTATCCTTTGTTCAAGAAGGTTATGTGTTTTGAAAACATATACGTTCATAGACTTTGAAATAAAATCAAGGCCTTCATCCTCCAAAATCTGTGACTGGACCAATTCTTCATTAGAAATTTTGTCAATCACCCTCAGTTTACCCAAATATTGTCTAAGCTTCTCTTCTTCTTCCCACCATTCTCTTATAGATTCTTCAATGGTTTTAACTAGTTTAAGGCCCATGACATAATGTTTAAACCCTTCATCTGAATTCTCATCCATGTCAGATTTAAAAGTATTAAACCAGTTATCAAACCATGTGGCCTTCTCCTTCATTTCATTAAGACCATCCACCTCTTTTTTTCTCATCAAGATAGTGACCTTCAATGGTGTAAGCTATTCAGGAGTAGATGAAATTAACTCCTTCATGAAATTCTTCATTTTTCCTACTTCTGCCTTAAGCTCGTCCTTGACCTACTTATCCTTAATTAATCATGACTTGGTGGTGGTGGAAATAATTAATATCATATTTATTTTCTAATTTTTGGTATGCTTCCCTAGATTAATAGTACTTATTTGATAATCTTCAGGCTACAATTCTCTATTATCTTTATCAGCAATAGGTGTAGCAATTTCTGCTACCAAATATCCTTCATTAGTCAACTTGGTTGAATGTACAACACGAGGCTTTTTCCTTGACTTTACCTTATCGATTTCTGCTCTCATCTCATCCCATGTTACTGGTTGGGCTTGTACATGCTACCTCTTTTCTAAATTCAATTGTAGCCAAGTGGGTGCAATTGGATGAGTGGCTACTTGTTGAACATTAGGAGGTGTCAAGGATGGTGGTGCAGAAGAAATTGTCCCAACGATTTGCTAAGAAGTAGCCTTTTGTAGATCCTCTTGCTCCTTTTGTAACCTTCATGTTCCCTTCTCTCATTCTCAGCTCTTATTTCTTCTATCTTTTTAATTTCTTCCTCTTTTCTAGAAGCCTCCTCTTCATCCTCCAGCCTCTATTGCTCTAATTCTTTAGCCTAAAGCTCTTCCTATGCTACCTTTTCTTGTGTAGCCTTTAATTCCCATTTGAGAGTTTCTTCTTCTGCTTTCTTCAGTGCTTCAGCTACTTCCTTTTCCCAAGCTAGCTCTTCAGTTTTCCTCCTCTATTCTTCTTCTTCCTAGGCAAATTGTTTAGCAACTAACTTCTGGGCCCTTTCCATCAATTCTTCCTATTCTTTTTCAGTCAACACATCATTTAACTCCACTTCTGCACTATGCTGACTACCAACTTCAAACCCGGTTTCCTCTTCTCCTAGTTCCTCTTCAAATTTCCTTAGATATTCTTCCCATTTAGGTCCTCCTTCCTAATATGGAGTTCTTTCAGAATTTGAAGAAATATTTGCTACATCAATCACAAGAGATCTCTTCTCTTCAATAGTTACTGTACCCGAAGTTGATGGCATAGTAGGAGTATTTTACTCGGTTTGTGGAGGAACAACATGTACTTCAGAAGTATCTTCACTAGGGTGAACAATAGCTAAGGGTGTGGCAACAAAACCTGAAGTAACCCCAGCAACAACCGCCTCATAAGTAATTTTTTCTTTACACAAAGCATCATCAATCTGTTGTAATGAAATATCTTCTTCCATTGAGGTAGACTCTTATGTGGTTTTTCCCCTATTGTAACACCCTTCTTTAATATTTTGTATTGCTTAGTTTTTGTAGAAGAAGTAGGTTCACTACTTAAACCCCTTTTCTTTGAAATCCCAATTCTTGGCTATTTTAAACAAAGTTCAATCCATTTCAAGCTCTTGTTCACTGCTCCCCGTGACTCTTTCCTAATCTTAGTTTCTTATTTTTTGTTCAATTTATGGGCTCCAAACTTTTTGTGGCCACTTTGTCCATATCATACCTAGGATAAAGGGCGATCCCATAATTTGTAGTGCCTTCAGGAATATCGGTTTTAACATCAAAATCCCTCATCTGGATAATTGTTAATCTCTCATAGCCCATTTTTTCTTACTTCAAATTGATCTTGAAGGTTGACCCAAAAATCCTCAAGAAGTGGAAGATGCTGAGGAAACTAAGAAGGGTACAATGCATACATTTTTCTCTTAGGATCAAATTTTTTTCTGTAAGTGTGCTGCTGCAAATTTAAAGCCTGAAATTCCTTTGTTGTTGACTTAGCCATTACCAAAGAAGAACAAGAATAGAATCCCAATTTTAATGGAAAAGAATGAGCAACAATCTTATGTTGTGAGGGGAATACAACATTTAATTCTACATCTTGTTGAGAAAACTCCATTAGAATCCACCTATCACCACAACATCTTGGAAGCTTAAAAGGGCGACCATCAAAACCAAATAATCTAAAACAAGTAATCTTGGGATATTGAATAAACCAATACCCCCATTCCCGAATGAATTCCATAGCTTCTCGTGACAATCTGAAACCAATGTCGCATGTGAGCTGATTTATAACAACATATAGAAAAGCATCATTAACTCTTTTAAAGTGCTTCTCCGACTCCTTGAGCTCAAGTTGGTCGTAATGTTCCCAAACCTTCTTTTGATTTGGGTAATCATCAATTGACCTGAGTGTTCAACCCAGGAAACCATCCAATCCTTGTTGCACAGTACACGACATAAGAAGACATATAAAATGTCTTAGTTTTTGTTACTTTGAGGAGTTGGTCATGAATGTTATCTGAGATGATTTTCCCCCAATCTAAGTGTTGCTTTCCATCTAGAATAAATTGGATGAAAGGAAACATCCAGTGTTCAAATACATGAGAATTTTGTTTGCCAAACACTTTGGCCAGTAATGTGATAATATCCCCTATATCTTCAGAAAAGTCTGACCTCTTGGGATTAGGTGGCACTTTCTTCACTGACTTTTTTTCTTTCTTCAACCACTGTTTGTTGATAAGCTATTTGTTTCCTTCCACATCCTTTTCCCATACTTCAAGTTCTTTAGCCTCAGTCATAATTTTAAGATTGGGGTGAGGAGGAGGGTCAAAAACATATATAATCATGGTCATGGTTAAATCAATGATTACATTACCTTGAGCATCAATACAATGTCTTTGAGTAGGATTGTATGTTTGTGCAATAGTTAGAATAAACTCAGGACACTATACAATAGTAGGAAAAGTAGCTACATGAGCTAACCCTGACTTTTCAATTCTCCTTGCTCTTGGGGCAACATCCTCTAAAAAGGTATATGTGCAACACTGCTCCAAATCCATATGTCCCACCAATGTGTTAGTAATGTTCATGACCTCATAGTCAAACTTAGATGGAACTGGGATCCCCTAGAACTTATACTTTATAGTGAGAGGCACTTTTTTTTGTTTCAATCTCTTAGCTCTTTCTCTCTTTGATGTTCCCTCATTAGGTACTTCTCCTTCAAAGTCAGATATTTCTTACTTATCCTGCAATTTTTTGTTATTAGGAAAAAAGGGAAAGATATATGAGGAGTAGTTTAAAAATTAGCATTCATATGAAATCCACATTAATTCAAGCTAAAATCCAATTCAACAAGTTAATTAATCACTTTCGGGTTTTGGGTCCAAAATAGAACTAAGAACTTAACCATTTGAAACATAAACTGAATTCTGTCGGGAGTCAGGATCGGGTCATTACCAGGTACCATACCTATGTTAACCAAAAAATTTAGTGCAATTCAATAGTCTGACCCTATAGTTTTTAGGAGTCAAGATCGGGTTCAGGTCTTGGCCAGGCACCTACACATATAATGGTAATCAAGTGAAGTACCAATCCACAGTCTGGTCCCGTAGTGTGGTCGAGAGTCAAGATCAAGTCACGACTAGGGAGTGGTAGTCAGCAAATTAAATCGATGAAAGGGAATCTTGCAGAGTTCCTATCTCGATGTTGAATTGGAATTTGAGATCAGGTTGTCATTTAGAACCAAACCCATTCATAATGGACAAGTGTCAATAGCTTCCCGATTTTTGGTCCCGATAGGATATCAAGAATCAGGGTTGGGAGTTCGTCATGAAATAGACCTTAAATAAGCATATTGGGAATGGGCCAACTCTGAATTTTTATCCCGATAGGATGTCAGGAGTTAGGATCAGGGTGTCACCAAACCAATGCATTTATTGATGTGCTAATACCTCGATGTCGAACTGACTTTTGATCTCAATGGTAATGCAAGGATTAGAAATAGAACTTAGAATAACACTTAGTCAAATGTTTATATCAAGCTCATGGTGTCGGTCCAATCCTCGATCTCGATAGTAATGCAGGGATCGAACAAGTGGAGGAACCGAACCAAGAAATGGAAAAAATAACCTAAGTGGAACTTTGATTCCCAACCCCGAAATACATGCAGGAACCAAGAATCAGAGGGAAATGATAATGAAGGCAACAATAACCATGGCAATATCTTAGAACCTACCTTTGGGACCGGGTTATGACTAGGATTAAGAAACTTTGATTTGAAATGGTCAGAACTTCAATTTTGATAATTCAACACCCGTTGACTCGAACTTAGAGAAAAACCCTAGAAAGCTAGGGCACAGTGAGATGGACAATCCCATGACCAAAACACAACACAAACAACATGTGAAAAACAAAACATGCTCCACAAACCTAAAAAATATTTGAGAGAAAATAAAATGCACCAAATGGTGAGAAGGAGAATGTAGACAGACGAAGAAAAGCCAACAAGACAAGAAAATAGAAAGCAATAGAAAAAAAAATGAAACACAAGCAACACAAGGGAAGCAAGAATGAAAATGAGGACAAGAAATGCAAGCAATAACACCTACCTTCGAACACACCCAAGAATTATGGCAGCATGTTGAAAAATTGCAACAAATTCCTCAAACCCTAGCTCGACGTTGTTTTCATTCTCTTCGCCAAACTCTTCAAAATAGAATGGATGGAAATCAAAGAGCGGTGAGATTAAAACCCGTTCATGTGTGCCAATGGTTATGACATTAATTGTGGGTTGGTTGGGCCTCGATATCTGAGTAGAGTCATAAATACGAGGTTGCAGGAACAAAGGAAAGTGGGATTAAGGATCGAGGTGTGAATTGAGACCGAGCTTTCAAAAGGTGCAAAGTTTAGTCAATAGACTACGACCCAAAACTCGACGAACAAAAAAAACCAGACGAGAATTAGAATTGGGTCAAGAGATGAACCTAGAACTTTGAAAAGTTCAAAGTGCAAGTCACAGTCCAAATTCTGACCCCAAAACAAATTAAAAAAAAAGCGAGAACCAGGATCGGGACTTCAAGTGAAACCAAAAATTTCAAAAGGTGCAAAGTTCAATTCATAATCCAAAGTTCGATCCTGAAAGACACACAAAAGGAGTCGGACGTCAGGATCAGGCTGGAAATAGGAACAAGAACTTTGGTTCCAATTCTGATTTGAAACCCGATTTTGACACAAGAAAAATACACAAGGCAACAAGTGGAGGTCGGGATTGGGACACGAACAAGAACCAACACACAAGAAGGATACAAAGTAATGGTTTAGATCTGAAACCCCTCTAACACACAAAGAGAAAAGACAAGACAAGATAAAACGCGGGATCGATACCAAGACATGCACAAAAACTTATACTTTGTAAAGCAACAAGTGTGAGTGTCGGTACATGATCCAAACCTGAAAGAACAAAGAAAAGACACAAGGAAAAAGATGGGGTCGGGACTGGGACATGAACAGGGACTTGAACCTTTGAAAAAGTAACAAGTGCATGTTATTTCCCGAAACCCGAACCCGAAAAACAAAGAAAACAAAGACTTAGGAGGAAAAGAACAACTCCTAAGACCCAAACAAGAACACCAAGGAAAAAAAAAACACAAGGGGGACCCATTTTGACCAAAAAGAAAAAATAGGGTGGTTATGCAAGGCATAACAAACTTTTTGAAAAAATGCCTTAAAGAAATGTGGTCTCATGGTGATGTCCATTACCATGAGACCCAATTTCTTTGAGGCATTTTTCAAACAGTGCACTGCCTTTTCTATGCTACCACATTTTCCATACATGTCTACCAAAGCATTTTATCAAACAGTTCACTTCCTTGCTACTATGGCTAAAATCCTAAAGAAGGTGCTTTCCAACAAACTATGGATTCTTAGAAAAAAATCTATCAAAGCATAATAGTAAGCAATAGCATAGACAAGGTAGTGAGTAGTTTGAAAAAATTCCTTGATGAAATGTGGTCTCATGGTGATGGAATGCCATTCCATCACCATGAGATCACATTTATTTGAGGCATTTTTCAAACAACTCATCACCTTTTCTATGCTACCACATTTTCCATACATTTCTACCCAAGAATTTGATCAAACTACTCACTTCCTTGCTGCTATGGCTAAAATCCTAAAAAAGGTGCTTTCCAAAAAATTGTGGATGCTTGGAAAAAATCTATCAAAGCATAATAGTAAGCAATAACATAAACAAGGTAGTGAGTAGTTTGAAAAAAATCCTCGAAGAAATGTGGTCTCATGGTGATGGAATGCCATTCTATCACCATGAGAACACATTTCTTTGAGGATTTTTTTCAAATAGCTCATCGCCTTTTCTATGCTACCACATTTTCCATACACATCTACCAAAGCATTTTATCAAACTACTCACTTCTTTGCTGCTATGGCTAAAAGCCTAAAATAGGTGGTTTCCAACAAACTATGGATGCTTGGAAAAAATCTATCAAAGCATAATAGTAAGCAATATCATAGATAAGGCAGTGAGTAGTTTGAAAAAATGCTTCAAAGAAATGTGGTCTCATGGTGATGGAATGCCATTCCATCACCATGAGACCACATTTATTTGAGGCATTTTTTCAAATAGCTCACCGCCTTTTCTATGCTACCACATTTTCCATACATGTCTACCAAAGCATTTTATCAAACTACTTGAATTTCCTTGATACTGTGGCTAAAATCCTAAAAAGGTGTTTTCCAACAAACTATGGATGCTTAGAAAAAATCCATCAAAGCATAATAGTAAGAAATAGCATAGACAAGGTAGTGAGTAGTTTGAAAATATACCTCGAATAAATGTAGTCTCATGGTGATGGAATGTCATTCCATCACCATGAGACCACATTTCTTTGAGGAATTTTTTCAAATAGCTCACCACCTTTTCTATGCTACCACATTTTCCATACATTTCTACCAAATAATTTCATCAAACTACCTACTTCCTTGCTGCTATGGCTAAAAGCCTAAAATAGGTGCTTTCCAACAAACTATGAATGCTTGGAAAAAACATATCAAAGAATAATAGTAAGCAGTATCATATTCAAGGAAGTGAGTAGTTTGAAAATATGCCTTGAAGAAATGTGGTCTCGTGGTGATGGAATGACATTCCATCACCATGAGACCACATTTCTTTGAGGCATTTTTTCAAACAACTCACTGCCTAAAGAATAGAAAATAAGCCTTTAGCCAAAATCTCCCTCCAAATTATTTTCAAGGTCCTCATCCTCATCCTCAATTTACCAATCCATGGAACCTTCCACCTTTTATTCCACTTATTCATATCCCCACCCCTCCCTCTTCATGTCATGATCACCTTCCATCTCATAACCAAGACCACACTATACCATCCACCCCATCCCAACATAATACTAGATAGAGAAGGCAATGAACTGTTTGAAAAAATTCCTCAAAGAAATGTGGTCTCATGGTGATGGAATGCCATGAAAAATTTGTTTGTAATGGCATTCCATCACTATGAGACCACATTTCTTTGAGGCATTTTTTCAAACATTTCACTTCCTTCTCTATGCTACCATAGTTTTCATACATGTCTACCAAAGCATTTTATCAAATGGTTCACTGCCTTGCTACTATGGATAAAAGCCTAAAATAGGTGCTTTCAAACAAGCTATGGATAGGGAAAATAGTAATCATGATAGTCATAAATATATAATTCAATAAGTACTCAATTTTTTTTTCATTATCTCACACATTATAAGCCATGACATGCATCACTATTATAGTTTTCGTGATTGAATAATTTGTTGTTTTATTTTTAGATGTTGCAAGTGGATACACCTCCACATGTTCATAGGGAAATGGAGCTTGGTGTTTCTTTTGATATAGACTCCTCGATGCCTCTCATAGAGGTATGAGGCAGATTACTAAATTTTAATTTACATTCGTTGTTATAGCTATTAGTTAGTGAAAAATCAAACCATTATTTATTCCTAGTTTAATTTCTCTTTGGATGGTTTCTACAAGGCTTCAACACACCACAACATGGGCATGCAAATATTTCCCTCGAGGAGAGTGATTGTCTAGTGGTGGTAAGTGATTATTTTGTTAAATATATCATTTTTTATAATGTAATTTCTATATATTAATGTATTTACTTGTTATTGTAACAGATAAAGCTTCACTAGGAACTAAACCCTGGGAGGAGCACCAAGAGTACTCCTCGACCTCAGAATAAATCAGTGACAAACTTATCGCCATCCAACTGACAGGCAAAGGGAAAAATTTTATTTTGAGAGCATGGAGAGCAATGACTTTTGATTCTAGAGCCCTTTGTTATATGCCTCTATGGCATTTTTGTACATATTTTGTATTGCATATATTTGACATTGTATGCCTATATGGAATTCCCGTAAGCCTATATGGCTATTTTGTATATATTTTATACTTGTATTGAGATATTGATGTATTCCTATATGGCTATTTGGTTAATGCAATTTTTTTTATTGATGGTGTCCATATTTGCATTATAAATCCACGGTTCAATAGATATGATTTATGTGTATTCAAGTGTATACTTTACAACTTATATGTATACTTTGTGACTTACGTGTATTCCAATGTATACTTACAACTTACGTGTTTTCATGTGTATACCTTGTATTTATGCATATACTTTGTATTAATGCATATACTTTGTATTAATGTGTATACTTCAAGGTTTACACATATTTGAGTACTTGTGCTTCACTTATTCACATATATACTTGAATTATTCACGTGCATGCTTATTAATTGGTTAGCCCTAGCATTGCTCATTGTTGTCCTTCATGGTTTGTCTTGAATATTTATTGATTGATGTTATATGAATTCAATATTTTTAGGAGTACTAGTAGAGTTACAAATTACAAAATTACACAAATTAAAAAGAAAAGACTAACTATAAATAAATGCATTGATTATTAACTTGATAATTGCTTAAGAATGAGTATCATATATATATATCAAGAGATGAGCCTTCTAGAATGGAAACTTCCAACTAGAAAATAGGCATGCAACTCCATGCAAGATTGCACAACTAAGCAATCATTATCCTAAAAATCTAAGAACTAGCAAACTTATCTAAAGGAATATTTTAGGTAGAATATTCTACACTAACATTTTCATAATCAATGGCTTGTTTCCATGCTCGCTCCCCAACTGTCAACCAATTTTTTTCAAGAAAACCCTTTGATATATTTCTATGTCCATAAAATTGATTGATATAAATCTACCCAAAGCATTCCTAATACTTTGAAAGCACTAATCCGCCCAAAATTGCAATAGGAGATAAGGAAAATGAACCCACATAGGCATAACTGAATAAAGAACAATTCACCCTTCACAGCTTGGTGAAACCATTTCAAAACTTAGAAGATCTTAAAGATAAAGAATAATTATGATCTATATAATATAGAATTAGTACCCACTTTGATCACTACAAAATTTTCAACGATGGGTTATCATGCTTTTTCAAATTTGGTAAGAAGACTTATTTAAGGCTTATTTAAGAGCAATGTATTTCCTAGTGCTCCCTTGTTCTTACATATCTCAATTCAATTTAATTCAAATAGTTCCATCAAATGCTTTATCTAAAAGAAAAAAACATGTTTTTCAATTCGTATTCCATGAGATGTTTCATAAAAATATTCCAGTATATTTAATTTTTTGATTGGAGCAACTCAATTAAGAAAAGGATACATAATCTTCACAACACTTGCAAAACATAATATTCATAGATGATGAGTAGTTAACTTCTTGACACATTATCATACAAACATTTATCTTGAATAGTCTTTAAACATTTTCAAAGAATAGTCCTCACAATACAAAATGAATTGTTATATTCTTGATCCATCACCATATAAACATGTCGAAAGATGTATATGTCAACTTTTTTCAATATTATTTCCTATATGGGAAATGAACTTGGGAGAAAGTTGTATGATTTATAATACAAATAAGAAATAAACTTGGGTGAAAACTTTATTTATCACACCATATAATAAATGTACATGAGAGAATCACTTGTTTCGCTTAGACTCCAATTTTAAAGCATAGCAAATCATTTCAAATGAAAATGACAATATGTTTCACAACCAAAGTTGTTAATTGAGGAAAAAATAAAATGTTTTCAAGTTCCACCATTGAACGCATTTTCAATTGAATTTATATTGTTGTAAGGGAAACGAGGATAATTAAAAAATGTCTTTCCCTTACTAGACTTGAGGATGATCATATGATTTTGGTGTGGAAAACTTAGACTTTTCAACTGTCATGTGAATGTTTCTCTTTTCAATTGTTTTTCATGTCATCATAAGAGATCAAGCCGATTGAACATAGCTCAGAGTGATTCAACATGTTTGGGTGTGAAAGAGGACCATGTCTAGAGTAAACATACCTATTCAGATGCGTTGGAATAGTCTGTTTGGTTACACAAGTTACAAAATGAAAGTTGCACCACTTTGCAACTTTACACTGCTTGCATTTGACACTTTTTTCCATCAACTGAAAATTTGTCACCACGGGAAAATGACTTTGAGATAACAAAAACTGAGAGAGGTTATTATAGAGGGCCCCAACTTGAACCCATAGGTTTAGACAGAGAATTCGTAAGGATCGTGGTTTTTGATTAATAGCTTGTCAAAGATTGCAACCATTTTTCACTTTGGACTCTTAAGGGATCGAGTTGATTGAACGTAGCTTAGAGTGATTTGGTGTGTTTGGGTGCGAAAGAGGACCATTCCTAGTGTAAACATACCCATCTAGACATGTTGGAACAGTCTGTTTGGTAACATGAGTTGTAGAATGAAAGTTGCACCACTTTGCAACTTTACACTGCTTGCATTTGACACTTTTTCCATCAATTGAAAAGTCGCCACCACAGGAAAAAAAAATTGAGATAACAAAAAATAAGAGAGGTTATTGTAGAGGGGCCCAACATAATCCTGTAGGCTCAGACGAATATTTTTTAAGTGTCATGGTTTCCGAGTAATAGCCCATCAAATATTGCGGCCATTTGACACTTTGGACGCTTAAGGGATCGAGTCGGTTGTACGTAGCTCGGAGTGATTCAGCGTGTTTGGGTGTGAAAGAGGACCATTCCTAGCATAAACATACACATTCAAACATATTGGAATAATCTATTTGGTCACACAAGTTGCAGAATGAAAGTTAAACCAATTTGAAACTTTACTTGCATTTGACACTTTTTCCATCAAGTGAAAACTAGACACCACGAGAAAACAACTCTGAGATAACAAAAAATGAGAGAGGTTATTGTAGAGGGGCCCAATGCGATCTCGTAGGCTCATATGAAGAGTTCATAAGTGTTACATTTTTTGAGTAATAGCTCGTCAAAGATTGCAACCATTTTGCATTTTGGACTCTTAAGAGATCGAGTCGGTTGAACGTAGCTCAGAGTGATTCAACATGTTTGGGTGCAAAAATGGACCATTCCTAGCATAAACATACCCATTCAGACCATTTGGAACAGTCTGTTTTGTCACACGAGTTGCAAAATGAAAGTTGCACCACTTTGCAACTTTACACTGCTTGCATTTGACACTTTATCCAAGTGAAATATGGACACCATGGGAAAATGACTCCAAGATAACAAAAATAGAGAGAGGTTATTATAGAGGGGTCCAACATGACCCCGTAGACTTAGACAAATAGTTTTTAAGCATCATGATTTCTAAGTAGTAGCTCGTCAAAGATTGCAACCATTTTGTACTTTAGAATCTTAAGGGATCAAGCTGATTGAACGTAGCTCAGAGTGATTCACCGTGTTTGGGTGCAAAAAAGGACCATTCCTAACATAAAAATACCCATCTAAATGTGTTGGAACAGTCCGTTTGGTTAGACAAGTTGCAGAATGAACTTTGCACCACTTTGCAACTTTACACTGCTTGTATTTGACACTTTTCTTATCAAGTGAAAACAAGACACCACAGGAAAACAACTCTGAGATAACAAAAACTAAGAGAGGTTATTGTAGAGGTTCCCTACATGATCTTGATGCCTTAGAAGGAATTCCCGTAATTGACACGGTCTTTGAGTAACAGGTCGTCAAAGATTTCTGCCCTTTTGCAATTTGGATTGTTAAGGGATTACACTGAATGAATTACAAATATTTGAGGGCAGCAATAAATTTCAAATTTTGATTAAATATCATTACAAATGTTTGAGGGAAGACATGAATTTTTAGTTGGAAAACATGTGTGAAAAACTTATGGGGTACTTGAGTTAATTCATGTTACTTGAACAACATCTAACAAGTCATGCATGCTTCTATTACTTGTAAATGTGATTATTTTTATGACATGTTGACATTATTTTATGACATTATACATAAAAATGTTTACAAATTGAACTTCTTAAATGTTTATGTGAATAGATGGTATGCTATATTGATATTGATATATAATCATTAGGATGATTTTTTTTAATAAATGAAGTTTTTATAATAAGTTAGTTAATTGGTGCTAGTTATAATAGAGAGAGAATTAAAGAAAAAAAAGAATGATTGGTAACCATCAATGGTTATTACACTCACTATATTAATAATATGACGTTTACAATAAAATGAGATTTATTTGGCATTCATAATTCTAATGTTTATTCTACAATTGTCTAATATGCTTCATACACCAATATGACACCCAAGTGCTTATACTTGTAGGAACAATTCTTTCTCAAAAATATTAAGTGGTAATACAAAATCATGAGAAAAAAATCAACCTATGTGAACTCCAACACCCCACTTAAATCAAATATTGAATCAATGTGCCCCATTTTCATGCACACAAACTCAACTTATAAGATTCTCTCATAATAACCAAAAATAGGATTCAAGGATGCATTAGGTACTCCATTCTCGTAGATCTTTTACAATGTCACTCATACATTTGAGATGATCTTATAATGTCTACATCATAGGTGCCCATGATGAGGTTAACTTCAAATGAATAACTTGAAATTCCCTCACTAAGCTTCACACACACTTTTATAATGTCTACACCATAGGTGGTCATGATAACGTTAACTTCAAATGAATAATTTAGTACCATTTGCTAGTCTTGGATTTGGTATGTACTTTATAACTTTATTTGGGTTTACTAGCTCCCACCTAAACAAAGAAAAGAGATTTTAAATATTAATAATCACATAATCACATAATCAATAAAAATAAACATGTGATATGTCAATAATTTAAAACTTGTGTGCTCAATTATGCAATATATTATAACTTATCACTAGTTAATAGTCCATTGAATATCTTAAAAAATAATTTTTATATAAATATCGAGCATACCTCGCATCTATTAGGATTAAACTTTAGAGGGTCCTCAAAGAAATGAGGATGAACATGAATAGAACATAACCAAACTATTACTTTCCAACCTTTTGGAAACTTGTAACATGTTATAAAAACAACACAATTTAATCTTCCACTTAGTTTACTAATCTATTGAGAATATCCTACATCATTTTTTTACATATTTTTGAGAAAAAATAAAATACCATTGAACTTTGTATCCTTTGCCACAGTTCTAAACATAAAGTGTGCTAATTGCAAGTATGATAACTTCATCAATCGCCTACATACATGATATAAACATTAGATGATAGCATTGGAATCATAAAAATTAATGTGCATACTTACAAATTAATCCAACGAACCATCCAAGTTTTCTCTACTCTTTATTGTGTCAAGTATTGCCTCATGGTCAGATTCACACACCTTCCACAAGGTCTTATTCAAAGGTCTACCCCCATATTTGATCAAATGAACATTGGATACCACAAAAAGGTTCTAGTAATGAAGAATCTTTCGATGTGTGTCAAAGTCCTGAAACAACCAAACATTAACACTCTTATGTGGGTGCCTTCTAAGCCACGTTCCAGTAACAACAATTGAGCCTATAGGGTATTCGATGTTTTCTCCATCTATAACTGGGGCCTCCAATTTCTTTTTGGCCTCAACACAATGACACAAGTAATAATCCATTCCCTCTTTTTTGTCTTCATTTGCAATAACTACATAAACATTCCCTACATTGATATGTGCAACAAATTAGATGAAATTAGTCAACATTACAAATACACTACAAAGTAAGATAACAATAGGAGTTTCAAAAAATATGCAAGTAGATATATTACCTGGTTGAACTAGATATGATATATGGTCATAATCAACCGATGATTCCATCCGTGTTAGTTCCAATGTCGTCGGAGGCTGATACATGTGAAGTGGGCTAAGATAACTTAACTACCATTTCTCAACCCACTCCTTTGACTCACACTCATCCCAAGCTTGCATTGTACATGAATAAAAAAAGCATGCCATCTTTCATGTATGGATACTCCATGAACCTGCATTTGAGCTAAGGAAAGAGTGTATCTCACTCGATCCTATCAGTGTGCAACAATCCCCATATGGTGCAATGTTAGTATCATCCATCAACCAAAAAAATATATGAGTTGAAGACTTACCTTCATTACCTAGACCCATTGAAGCATTACACCACTCGACAATTGATTTTGCATCTATCAACTTTGCATTGTCTTTATACTTTAACTCTTCATGTGCTAATGCTCTTTTGACACATGCTCTTGCACCATCATGCTCCCCCTTTCCATGCCCAGCCTCACAAAAGTTCCACATATGTTGAACACCTGTAATGACATGCAACCTACTCAACTAGTAGAACATGCATGAGTTCTTGAACTATGTTGCATAGTTATCTGACCATATTATATGCTAATTATATGTCATGCCCCTTTGAGCCAAATCATTGTAGAAAAACTAGAAGCAACCTTGCATGAACTCTGGAGAATGTGTGTGATCATCACTAATATAAAAGTGGTACTCCCCCAATACCTTCCTTTGGTCCTCTGTACTATCATTTGCATGAATGAATGCTATGTGCACAAATATTGAAACCTATGTGGAGTAGTAATATTGTGACTGCACCTCACACTATGGTTGTAGAGTGTAGTTCTCTACAAAGTTGACCATTGAAAATATGCTACCAACTGGAAAGGTGTCCTTCCATAACATGAATTGCAAGTCCAACCATTGAGCTCTATGGGTATGTCTTGCATACTCATACACTATAATGTCACGAAACGTAGACATAAACTAATACACTAGAATCTTTTGAATAACCAAATCACACCCTTTTTCTTGATTACCATCTTTTGTAATGTATGCCACTATTTTATACTTCCTGATCTCTACTAGTTACTTTCCCACCGCATGTGTTCTTTCCATATGTTGACATACTGGCATTCATTGCAAGCCACCACAACGCTAACATGAACCATCCAAGCATAGTTTCTTGTAGAATATTTGGCCATCCTCTCTTTCACATAATTTTTTTGATAAGAACTCTCTTGAAGATGTTGGTGGGGCATGTATGCCACAATCCTACAAAACATCGTTAGTATGAAAATATAAACATATAGAATGATAACCATCATAATGGTTAGATAATTCAATATGTAATCTACAACAACAAGTAGTGTGTGTGTGATTTATCTTAACATAAAAAGGTTTAATCATTTCAAAATATCTTTGAGAAATTTGAATTTGAGGATAATCCTCTTAAAATTTATGAAAAAATTGGGATTGAGTCGTATCCAAAAAATGCTTTGGATGTGGCTCATAGTTCTGACTACTAATTATCCTTCTTACCTTATCCCTTTGATTATCCATCACCCCCAATTTTGGATGGATTCCACAAGGTTCATCAGAAGAAAAATCTCAAACATAAGACCCATTAAGCATCACAATATGAGAAATAACATCACATACAAGAAAACACAAATATTACATAAAGAACCAAAAGGGTATTGCACATGTGAGCTGATCTAATAAAAAATTACTTGCATCCTAGTCTTTCTCATTAGAAATGGACGGCATAAAACTAGTCAAAGGGAGTACAACAATTTCCATACAAAGATTATCACCAGGTTTGACATGTGGTGAGTCACTCTCATCAAGAGGATCATCATGGTTTCCCCCATCTAAATCTATAGACTTTGAGAACAACAAAGATAATTTATTATGCACTTGTTCATTGATCTTAGTATCTTAATCTTCACTAGAAAAAATTATCACAATGGGTGGTTAAAGGAAAATATAAGTCATATGTTCTTGTTTCATTATTCATTTAGGTTGAGAAATTCAAGATTTAATGGCATAGTTTGGCAAAGATGGTAATTCATCAAGGTTTATTTGGATAGGCTTTTGGTCATCAAATAATTCCTTACTCTTTTTAGTGAACTACTAGGCAAGGGAACAACATCATTGTAGATGCTCCCTAGCATTTCCATTTCATCTTGCATGGGTTTAAATTTATTAAGGGGTAAGAGAGGGTTTCTCTACCATTGGTTTCTTTTCCTCCTTTGGAGGAGGAACTGAAGGGACCATGGATGGTTGAGAAACAATTATATCTTTAGGTTTATAAAAAAAATAGAGGAAAAAAGGTAATTATACATTTGTCACTTGGTCTTTTACATGATATCAGGTGTAGAACCACATCATAAATTCCTATTATACTTGGGAGGATATTCGGTTTACACACGAGTTCATCCATGACCTATGGGGTGGGAGGAACAACCATATTAGTCATCATAGAATGATCATCCTTAGGTGGGATATTACTAAGGGATAACTTGACTATGCACTTTTCTTTGAACTTTTGATATGACTTGAAAAATAAATCCTCACAAGTCTTCACACATTGTATAGGTTGAGGCCAAAATGAATCTAGTGAAAAGTTACCACGAGAATCTAAAGTTTTAAACCCACTATGATGAACTATAAATATGATTTTCAAATGGAAAAATTGTGCACTTGTGGATTACTAATGGGTCTGCATTCATGGACCATAGCCATGGATATCCTAGCTTCACACTGAATTGGTTTGATATTAGATGATGGTGAACAAATAATCTAGCTATTTTGGTCCAAATTTGATTAGAAGAGTTATTAAACCTATCATAGGGCGAGAAAAATCATCATGAGTTTTTAGCCATACTTTTGACTATTCATAAGAGTCTTTATAGAGTTCATGCACAAATAATAATTCTTCAGTGATCACATTCTCTAGACACACAAGATCAATGAGTATCCTAAGTGTAGGTTTTTCATTAACATGATTGGTGACATGGAGAGGACCATCGTGTGCATGCATGGATGCATCAATATGTGTGAAAGTAATGTCCATGAGCCTAATTGGACACAATTGGGTTAAGTTCTTATAAATTGTAATATTATTATATGAAGAGAGTCAAGAAATTGGGTGAATTTTCTATCTCTTGGCCAAAATTGATAAGGAGTTGGACATGTGGTAGTGACATGTGCTTCAATTATTTGAGGTGTCTCTATCTTAATATTTTTTTTGCTTTGCTTTTTGAATGTTGGTAATTATTTTGAGGCATGGATTTTTATTGATCAATAGGAGTCGATGAAGGTGTACCCTCATATTGACTAGCTGATATCTAATAATCATGAAGAGCCATACATAAGTGTGTAAAGGATGATGGGTACCTCATCAACATCTTGTCTCAAATATTAGCTTGTAAGTTTCCTATAAACACTCTTTAGACATAGGCATCAAGAATAATATAGGAGACTTGTGAGTAAAGTAATTGGAATCATCCTACAAAGTATGTAATATTTTCCTAAGGTCCTTGTTTACAATACACTAAATTAGTTAATATCACTTAAGGACCAATATTTTCTTGAATTTTTTTGAGAAATGCGCTAAAAAGTTCAGTGAGTGAATTTATGGAGTTATTCGACAATGAGGAAAACTATTCCAAGGCCATATTTGTTAATGATCTAGGAAAAAGTTTAGCTTGGAGCTTGTCTTCATATATGAAGTTTCTACACAATGGGCTAAAATCCAATGCATGGTTGTTAGGATATCCCTTACCATTGTACTTTTCAAATCAAGGTATTTCCATGTTTTGAGGTGTAGTTTTTTTTAGGATAGAAATTGACAATGGGTTTTGTGTGAGGTATTATGGAGGCTTACTATTTTGGTTTTGATTCAATGTGCAAATTTTTTGTTGGAGTGATGTCAAATTTTGCAAAACATTATTCATGAAAAGATCATAGTTTGATATGTTTTGAGAATTTGGTGAATATGTTGAAGTTTTTTAAGTGGATAGTGTACTACTATGTTTCATGTTTATGAAGGGTGATGAATATTGAGGTGTTATGGGTGAGATGAAAAAAATACAAGGATTCCCACTAGGAAGCCCTAAGCTTGGAGTTAGGCCATTGGTGTAATGTATTTTTGAAGCTACGATAGGAGGTGTAAATGTAGGAATAGAAGGTATTGTTGTGTGAAGGGAAAAAAAATTTCCTCCTTTGTTTTGATAATTTGTGAATGCTTAATTGAAACTAGCTACCATAGGGATGTTAGCATTTGCTATATGATATATACTATGCAATACCTCTATTCCTTGAGCATCATTGATCAACTTCCAAAGCTTATCCATGACAGGCATCATTTTTCCTGCTAAAGATTTAGTACTTAAGTAATGTTGGAAACCCTTTGAATCCTTATCCAATTGTTTTAATTTCTTATTAGAAACATGGAAAATAGTTGTCTCTAACTTCACATAAATGTTTGATTGTGGGGTAGTAATGGGTATTGTAGGATTAGGAATGGATTCCAAAAGGGGTTGGGTATTGACAACACCTTGTGTGAAAGAGTTGTGTAACATGCCAATTGTTCTACCCTAAAGGTTTACTATGTTTTAACCTCAAGTAAATAAATTATGATGCCAATACTAGCAATAAAAAAATTTCTCTTCATATCTAACATGCACATTTGAAATAAATATCATTCCAAACTTTCCCATTTCATTTTTAAAAAGTATTACAACTTTCCAAAACATATAATTCTTGGTAACATTTCATGTTTACAACTTTTACATACAATCATACATGTCTCCATTGAGCTTTCTGGCATTAGGTATACAAATAGTCTAGGAAATCCCCCATCAAATCTTGGTTGTCAACTGATGAGGAGAAGCATCACGCAAGTTCTTTTTTCCTACAACAAACTTATTGCAGTCCCTCACACATCTACCACATATGGTAAGATAGCCCTCCCTTCAATGAAGAGATTGGTTTGGTAACCCCATAATAAAATGACCTTTGAGCTTGGTGTTGTGCCCTACATATCTAGATCTGTCACACCGTGGCTACTACCTACCATATGGCATTACCTTCCTAGTATGTAAATTTGGATCATAGTGAATTGATAGTGTAATAGTGGAAACTACACTACTTTGGCCAAATTATTCATCACCACCAATTTAGGATGGACACCACACACTCACCCACCTTCCTAGATCAATTTGTATTGACCATTCATATCCTATAAATAGGATATCCCCTTTTCAATGGATTAATCTAACCCCAAGAATAACCTATTACCTCTTACATTTACTAAGACACATCTATCAAAGTAAATCAAGCAATTTCTACAATTCAACTCTTCAAAGTAAGCATTGACCATATAAGTTCTATCTTTAATATAGTCTATAATACTAATATTGTCACTCATCCCATAATAAGGAATATATAAATAACATTCAATTGATTAATCTCCCTAAACTAGGTTCAACAAGAATCCACCACATATAACCAAAGAAGATAATAACCATTTCATGATAATCAAAACACATTTTCCAAGCAAGGCAAGCAAAGACACTCAATCTTTTCCAAAAACATAAAAACACAAAAGAGTAGAAATCATCATACATGTTTATGCAAAATCCAATTGAACAAACTAGATTCCTAGCTTAGACTCCTCCAAAATCAGCTTGCAACATAACAACTATCACTTCCTCTCTCCAAAATACTCTTCACAAATCTCTCACAAACTTAGAATAAAATAACCACTCAAAAATAAGCAGCAAGAATCCAAGTATTCGTAGAAAGTACCTCTATTTATACATAATTGTGAGCAACTGTAGGCTTAAAAAAAGATATCAAAGATGACACTTCTCAATCCAAAAGGTTCAACTCAATAAGAAGAAGAAAAGGTTGTAGCTAAAATCATTGCACAGTAAACACATACACAACCAAATTTCACCATAATGGACAACAAGAATGTAATTCAAAAATGTGAGGTTATTGTCTCCATAGATTGACTTATTTTGGCTAGTGTCTTATTTGACTAATTCTCGTACTCTTATTTGCTTCATACGCTAGAATGTGCAAGGTAGAAAATACTTCTAACAAGTTTGAACTATTCATAGTTTGGTGCCACCAAAACATCACACACCCTATTTTATTGGGTTGGTATTCAACTTAAAGACTAAGTCAAAGTTTCCTTTATAGGTTTTAGGTTATCATTTCCTTCATAACATTTAACTTTGTCTTGTATATATTATCCTCACGTATTATTTGGCTTAACTCCCATGCACATATAATAGTGTTGCATATATTTGCATAGCATGTTAATTATTTAAACATTGCCTATAGTTTATGTGTAGCCTTTATGCACTATCACTTTTAATTTTTGTGCTTAATACAATATGCATATCATGCGCTTCACATCATCTATGTTCTTTTAATAATAATCAGCACTATCTAAATCATTATATTGTATATATATAATATATGTAATATATATACATATATATAACATAATATATCTATATCTATATATGTATGTATATATATACCCATCAACTCATAAGTTTACTAAATGCATCATTCTATATTTAAATGTATATACTCATATTTTCATATTCTGCAAAATAATATTGTATGTGTATATATACATATGCACATATGTATACATATATTAATATACCTGTATGGACGTTTCCATTGCATTGATATATACATGTATATTAATATATATATGTGCATATATTATATAACTATCATTGCCTCATAATCAAACACATATATTCACAATCACATCGACTGACATATATACACAAAGTGTATACATACATACATACATAAATACATATATATATATATATATGCCACCTTGTCCATTCAATATCCCCACACATATGGGTAATTCATCCATGAGCATGTGTAGATACGTCTCTCTACATATACTCATGTGTATGAGTTTATCATTGGCACGTATATATATACACACATTTTATCTATATATCTCATCGATTAAGTATAAACATATAAGGAAGAACTCACACATATCAAACAGACTCAAACACTTAAACCAAATCAAGAATGTTCACAATCAAAACCATAACCTCTTCTAATTCATGCACAACCAAGACTAAGGTAACTTACCATTTCCTGAAACCACTAACTCGACTTGACCAACTAAAAGTGAGTGTGTGTATGCTCAATTAATCTTATTAAGGGTTACTAGACCAAGTTCTTCTCTTGAGTGATACTTACCCTCTCTTTCGGAGGCTCGAATATGTGTCTGCATTCAACTTAGCACATTGCAATAGTAGTTAGGAATTCACAAAAAAATCATAATTAGAATTCATTATAAAAATATCAAATTGAATCAACCGTTTATTCATCATATTTCCAATGATACATTTAAGCAAAGTACAAACACATATATTTTCAAGGAGATTACAAACACATTCATATATTCAAGTATTTTAACCAACATGGTAATGGTAAATAGGTTAATACACAAGGTGGTGTAACAAGTTGGAAGACTCAATCTCCACAAAAAATGTGATTACAATGTGGGATGCTACAAGTCTGCAACTTCATCTCAAAGGGTATTAGCAATAGGACACTAGGTCCTGAAGCTCATATGAGTTTCAAAATAGTTGGGAATGCATACCATGAATGTTAGGGTATAGAAAAGTCACATAAAATACACAAAATCCAAAAGTAGAGAGTAGAACCACACAAAACACACAATAATATATCTATGATTAGATTTTGAACAAAAATTAGTTGGTATAAGGCACAACAATTCCCTAGCTTGGCAAGGATTTTTTTCTAAATTTCTTTTTATAATTTTTTCAACAATATTTAAGTGTTTTGTTTTGTGACAGTCCAGGTATGATAGTGACTAAAATTTCTAGAATTTGACTAGTTTGTAATTGTCTAATGCAAAGTGCAAGTATGCAAGCAATTTTCAAAATGTGCAAGCAACAAAACAAGATTCTAAATACAATTTTCAAATTCAAAGTGGAGAAAATTACTGATCCTAATGTGAAAAATCTAGGAATGAAAATCTTGATGTCTTTTGTAGCAACAAAAATGCACTTTTTCACCTTTTCACTATATGAAAATTCCTAAATGAATGCCTTAAGCACTTGCATATTTGATCTTAAATTTAATATGGCTTGATGTAGATTTGTAAATGCAACTAGGATGTAAATCTAACTTTTGGTGACTAAAATTAACCCTATTTCAACTTTGAATGCAATATGCTATATATTTTTTGATTTTTTCAATTATTTTTCATGAACTGGTGGATGCCTAAATGATGAATGCAAAATAGTGCAAGAATAACCTTAGATATAAGATTATATGATTTAGATTTTAGAAGATATTTAATGTAAAATCAATTAGGTTCACCAAAATGTTATGGTGGAAAAGGTTATCCTAGCTCTAGTATCTAGATTACTAGAATCAATCATTTTTCCAATGAACATTGGGGGAATTCAAATCCCCAAGGGTGTGATGATTGACTAACAACCTAAAATGTGAGTCAGTCATTCCTTAGATCTGATTTTTTCAGTTGGGGTTGCTTATAGATTGGATCTTGATGTCATGCAATGATGTAGCTATCTAAAATATGAGAATGTGGTGTTCTATTATGATTTATTACCAATTGAATGTATACAAACAAATTTTAGTTCTAGAAATGAGGAGAGCAGACACAGAGGTACTTGTCTTGTAAATTTGAGTTGATTCTTGTTGGTTTAGGGTGTAGGGAAAAATTGTGGATCACAAACGAGGTAAACTTTTATATTTATAATCTTATTAGGTAGTTCTTGTGAATCTAATTGGTACGGATTTTCCTCAATTTATTCCTATGTGTCAATCTGGGGGACATAAACTAATGAAAGGTATTGGGGTTGTTTTCCTAAGGGATGAACCTAGTGAGATAAGTGTGGATGGATGCAACTACATGTAACATGTTTTTATTCATAAATCTAGTTTTCAGACTTCCTATCAACTCCGTGACAGGAACCTATTCCAGGAACAGTCTCTAACAGAGACAAATTAAAACCAAATAGTAAAAAAAAATTAAAGCTTTCACACTAAAAATGAACTAACTAAAAGTACTAAAATGAAGTGTAACATGCCAAACTATATTCACATGTATTGATAAACACACTGATTAACATCGAATGTAGTATTAGACTAAAAACAACAAGCACATTGATTAATATTCACATGTATTGGAAGATAATTTGCTACGCCAGATTCACTTGTAACCATAAGCATGGTAATTAATAGCACACCATGTTATTTCAACATAAGAATTAATAGTACATGAAATAACTTCGAATTAGCACAATAATTAAAGATTAAAATAGATTTAAAACTGAAGAATCTCTTTACCACACAACACACTAATCAACAATTCACTAGGAAATCGAAGAAGTGGGCCCTGCCTTCTTCAATTATCCAATGATGAAACGAAAGCTTACTCCACACTAATATGTATTCATGCAAATGATATTTTAAATCACAATCTTTTCAAATCAGAACCACAACTTATCGTTGTATGTTATCAATTATCAATTATCAATTCAAGTCTTGACATACATATTTATAGAGATTATGAACCGCTAAGTCGATAGCTAATTCTAATAAAAAAAACATATGATTGTTTAAGGTTGTGGCCTGCGGCCAACAACCTTAGAAACTACTTAGAAATAGATTACAAACTTCAATATCGTTCCAAAACAAACTAACTTAGACCAAGTTTATCAAATATGACACATGACTCAAAAATGGTTTTGTCTTCAATCCACTGATGCTCCTCTTGCTCCCATGCACCATCCACCTAATTACCCCCTGCTACCATAGTCACGAAAGTAATTAGTAAATAATTGAAGGTTTTGATACATTTGCAAGTTTTTATCTTTTCTTTGCATTTTATTAAATATCCTTACTTCATTAACAAATAGTGACAAGAACGACAAAGGATCCTATAGAAATGAGTGGTAAAAGGGTAAGTGCAAAAATTTGGGGGGCCAAAAATGGGGCTTAAGTGGCCACTTTCATTCTAAAATTAGGAAATATTGACCTTGGACGTGAAATTGAGGATAGTTACACTCAAAATTTTGAGATGCAACAAAAAAAAGGATCGAAGTGCTCTGAGTCTACTCTCTAAACTACTAATTTATTTTGAAAATGGTTGAGATTAATGGGTTCAAAAGAGGGACGTATGGAAATTGGTGTTTTTTTTGTTAGAAAAACATAACATAGCAACTTTTGTACGTCCCTAGCATGGTGAACTTTTTTTTAGTATTTTTAAAATCACTCCAGTGAGAAATTAGCTAACAGTATGTAGTTGATGCATGATTTTTCTGATAATTTTTTAATGAATATTTTATTTTTTACTAATTTTCTAAGTGGAAACTTCTTGAAAAATAGAATTTTGGTCGTGCTACCCCTACAAATTTTGGAAACTAATTGAAATTTAAAATAAAAATAAAAATTGTAGAATGGAGTCTAGTTTCTAAAAATGTAATTTATTTGAAATTTAGATGAACATTAATTTATAACGAAAAAAACACCAAACACTATTTTTTGCCAAAAAAGAGACAAATAAAAGAAGTTATAGATGAAAGGCTTAACATTGCCAAAAAGTGAAAAAAAATTACATCGTTGGATAGCTAAGAGAGAACCTAACATTACCCAGGTGTTTGATTTGTTTGACATTGAAACACGTGCAATCCTGATAGTGAGCACGAACCTGATTATGTGAAATATTGTAGAATTTACAAAAAAATGTCTCTGGTCATTGGGAGGGTCCTCTAAGCCTTTGGGTTGGTATTCCAAGTAAAATACCAAGCCTAAGGCTTGGGGATTCCCAAAGCAATATATGACGTGTGCACATTATAATGTGCTCATGTTATATCTTAGTTTTGACATGTTTTTTAAAGTTTGTGTGGGACATGTATAGCAAGAAATAACATAAGCGTGGTATAACGCACTCACATTATGTCTTGATTTATGTTAAATGCTACTCTATTGAATGCATGTTTATATATTTGTATGTTTGTATGTACATGTATGCCTGTATGCCATGTATGTATGTATATATGCATGCTTGTATGTATGTATGTATGCATGTATGTATGTATCAATGCATGTATATTGTATGTATGCCTATATGTATGTAAGATTGTATCTACATATGTACATGTATGCTTGTATGTATGTATGATCATATGTACATATGTATTATGCTTGTATGTATGTAAGTATGTATGTATTTACGTATGTCTTTAGAGGGAGGGAGAATTTTAAGAGAGAGAGAGAGAGAGAGTTTTCTAGGTAGGGTGGGAGGGAGAGAGGGAGGGAGAGACTTGAGAGAGAGAGAGGTAGAGAGGTAGTTAGAGAGGTTCTTGAGAGAGGGAGAGGATGTGGAAGGGAGAGTCTAATAGAGAGGGAGTGGGAGAGAAGGGGTTGGAGTGAGA